>CM053276.1:19381074-19461074 GCA_028583415.1 Protea cynaroides
TTTTTTTTTTTTGTTTTGGGGGTGGGGGGGGGAGTGGTAAATGAAAAAAAAAATTATGTCGGTCGCACAAACTAATAAAAGGTCTTCTAAAACTTCAATAATATTAATCCAAAGACCAAAACCATCGCACGTGTTAAGTTTCCATCTAAAAAATTCAAACTAGTAAATGGAGGGACTCTCACATATATAATACACCCAAGGTTTTAGTTTTAACAAATGTGAGATTATTCTCAACACTTTCTTTCATGAATTACCCTTTTTTTAGATGGCAGTACACGTGGTAAATGTGAACTCATTTTTGGGTGATCGTAATGTGAAAACCTAAAGCTCTGATACCATATTAAGTTTTCATTTCAAAAGTTTGAACTTCGAACTAGTGAATGGAAAAACTCTCACACATATAAGACAACCAAGATTTTAGTCTTAAAAATATGTGACTATTCTCAACAATATGTGCCACCTGATGCTTCATCTAGTGAATGGAGAAACTCGCAGGGAATTTTGTTTTCTATAAATTTCTAAGCTATCATCATGTTCCCTTTGGACTTCCCAGTTTCCATGCATGTTCTCGTAGGATTTCTAAGTTATATGCATCTTTCATTTCGGGCTTTCTCCTATACAGATTTCTAGTCATATTTGATTATTCCAATTCAGACTCCATCATTTTTTGTTTTGCCACTAAATAAATTCAATTTAAAATGAAACTTCATATGTGAGTAGAAGAGTTTAGAATTTATTTATCCATCAAGTTCTAGCACATCCAACAGACTACGTGGCAAAAATAGACGTGCAAATTAGGAATTTGTTCCTAGTCAACTAGTCTTGGACACTAACTCCCAAGGGGAAAAAAAAGGATTTAAAAGTCTTGCCTCATGTATATGAGTCACCATTTTTAAGGTTTAACTTTATACTTTCAAGATAATTATAATTTTAGGAATACTTCTTTTTTATTTATTTTTTATAATAAGCTCATCTATTGATTTGCTTCATTCATAAAAGTTTGTACATCAGAGTGACATAATTCGACTAGCCAAGAGGAGGAGCCGTCCCACCATGTGAAACCGTTTCCCAATATTAAATGTTTGGCAACATTATGAGCCACTGAATTTGAAGTTCTAGGAATATGAAAAAACTGAACCTTACAAAAAGAAGGAATACACCTTCAAATATCCATAATACAATTTCAAAGCCAACATCCTTTGCAGCAGCAAAGCAAAGATAGGATATCCCCTATGATCCCTGCATATAATACCAATACTGCTTAGATTAGAATGTAAAGATAATGTTGCATCCGTATTTAACTTCGCAGTCCATTAACACCTGTGGAATCATGACAGATGAAGGATCTACTAACAACACCAAATGATTGGCATTACAAAATTCAAAATAACCCCGATGTGTATTATCAATGACCTCCACAGGTGAGGACATACGATAATCAAAAAATAGCTGATTCCTGTTCTGCCATAAGTTTCAATACATAAACGATAAAAAAGACGGCATCAATTACGGTGGTCCTTTGATAAACCAGCTGGCCTTTCCCAAATATGTGATAACCACTGAGTAAACGATATGGTCTCATCTTGGGGGATAAGGATAGAAATTTGGGATCCCAACCATGCCGCCCTAGCAAAGGGACAATGAAGTAGGAGATGATCAATAGTTTCATTAGCAAAGCCACATCGATGACAAATGATATCCACTTGAACATTACGTTTTAACTAAGCAGAACTAAAAGGGAGCCCTTGGGCACAACATCTCCACAGAAACACCTTGATTTCTGAAAGAGTTTTACAGGACCAAATCACTTTCCATAGAGCTAGAGACAAGGATGGGTAGGAATCATGTGCAGATCGATTCCGATATTGTTGTCGAGCAGAAAAGGAGTCTGTGTACAGCATATGGTATGCACTTCTGACAGTAAAGTGACCAGGTATGCACTTTTGACAGTAAAGTGACTAGACTTTGCCGCTTCCCAAATTTGAGTATCAGGCATGGAAGTGAAAGATATAGGAATAGAATAAATTGCCTGAATTTTTATTGGTTGAAACAAAAGATGTAAAACATCCATACGCCAAGTCTTTGAGGTATGATCAATCAAATCCGAAACCCACACAAATGGAACAAAAGTTGCAGGTCTTGATAGAAGCCTATTATTAGGGAGATTGGGTACTCAGGCATCCTCCAAAATACAGATCAACATACCAGTTCCCACCTTCCAAATCAGACCTTTATGCAAAACTTTTAACCCCTCATAAATGCTACGCCATAACCATGAGGGTCTATTACCATGCGATGCTTCAAGAAAAGTGGAATGCGGAAAGTAAATTGACTTAAGACAGCGAACCCAATGAGACTCAGGGGATTGCCAAATCTGTCAAGCTAACTTGGCAAGAAGAGCCTGATTTTGAAAAAGAGGATCTCTAAATCCCAAACCACCTTGATTTTTAGGTAGGCTTAATCGATCCTATGCAATCCAATGAATTTTCTGTGAATTAGTACCATTGCTTCAAAAAAAATCTGCCATACCTTGTCTCAATTGGCGATGCAGGTTTGAGGGCCACTTGAATAATGAACAAATAAAATTTAACCGTGGAAGGACAGTGGATTTAATTAAAATTTCCTTACCTACATAACTAAGTAGAGAGGCCTTCCAGTGTTGCAACTTGCTAATGGTCTCATCCACATGAATCTTGAATAGCAATCAGTTGGGCAAACTGAAATCTGTTGGCACCCCCAAGTACTTCACAGGGAAATCTCCATGAGGGATCTTCAACAGCCTAGACATCCACCTTTGAAATCTAAGAGGTGTGTTTGGACTGAAGATTAATGAAGACTTAGAGTAATTAAATCTTTGGCCTAAGGCCTTACACTATAAATCACTGCATTCTTTCATATATTGTCTAACTTGACTTGAGAAAATAAAATACAGTCGTCCGCAAAGAGTTGATGATTAATAGTTTCGGTGGAACCCTTGATACTGATTCCCTGTAGTCTAGATTGATCAGAGGACCCATTAAAAAGACAAGACAACACATGTGCACAGTGAATAAAGACAAGAGGAGACAATGGGTCCCCTTGTCTCACCCCTCGTGAAGGACTAAAGAAACCCTTTTCAACCCCATTTATCAGCAAAGTGTAAGACACTGAGCATATGCAAGTCATAACCATAGTCACCCATGCCTCAGCAAAATCTAATTTCCGCAGTACTTGTTCAATAAAGCCCCACTCCAAACGGTCATATGCCTTCTGTAAATCCAGCTTGATAGCCATATATAGTTTTGGTTGTTTTCTGATTTCTGATGAAATGAAACATGTCATGGTGGGCTATAATAATATTATCAGAAATATTGCGATGTTACACAAAAGTAGACTGATTTAAAGCAACAATTGTCCCTAAATGCATTTTGAGTCTTTTAACCATTAATTTAGAAATAACCTTCATACAGGAGGTTCACAAACTAATCAGTCAAAAAAGATCCACCAAATGTGGATGTTGTACTTTAGGGATCAAATATAATTATGTATGATTGAAATGAGGTGGTATATAATGAAAATGGAAGAAATCCACCACAAACCTATAAGTGGAATCATGAGTCACTGACCAAAATTACTGAAAAAACTGCTGCGGTAACCCGTTAGGACTTGAAGCCTTTAATGGAGCTAAGTCAAACACCACAGCTTTAACTTCCTCCAAAGGAAGCAACGACAATTTTAAGAATACTTAAAAGAGATATTTATAATTTAAAATAGAATATTACTAACAATCAAAGAAGGGGATTTTTTTTTTAAACCTTATCCCTCACTCAATGGACTATCATAGAACTAGCATAACGTTAAAAAAAATAAAATAAAAAATGTTATATAATGACGTGGATATTTCCAAAAAATTCCAAACAGCCAGGATTTACAAAAATAAACAAAAAAAGCAAGAAAGTGCCAGAACATTAAAAAAAAAAAAAAAAAAAAAAGGCAAGAAAGTGCCAGAACTTTCGAGAAAGCCAAACAAAGAAAGAAAAAGTAAAGTCCTGCCCTTCCCTTGAAATCCCGGGAAAGCTCATCATTGGAAATACCAGGAAAGTACTGGAAATCTGAAATCCTCTCTATAAATGCCGGATTGGTGTGGCTCTTCTGTATTGTCCCAAAAGATTTCCTAACCAAGCATTCAAGAAGTTCCAACTAAGAATTAAGAATTCTCTGCGATTCGATCCTAAAAAAGGGAAAAAGCAAGCGGCAATGTCAATCATCCCAAGCTTCTTTGGTGGGCGTGATCCCTTCCCAATGGATATATGGGATCCATTCAATTTCAATAACTTCCCCTTCTCAACTGCCCTCTCTGTCCCTCGCCCCCAATTCTCCAGCGAGACTGCTACGTTCGTCAATGCTCGAATCGACTGGAAGGAGACACCAGAAGCCCACATCTTCAAAGCTGATCTTCCTGGGCTGAAGAAGGAAGAAGTGAAGGTCGAAGTTGAAGAGGGCAGAGTACTTCAGATCAGTGGAGAAAGGAACAAAGAACAAGAAGAGAAGAACGACAAATGGCATCGAATCGAGCGTAGCAGCGGCAATTTCTTACGTAGATTCAGGTTGCCGGAGAATGCCAAGATGGATCAGGTGAAGGCTGCCATGGAAAATGGAGTGCTTACTGTTACTGTTCCTAAAGAAGAAGTGAAAAAACCAGATGTCAAAGCCATTGAAATCTCTGGCTAGAATCTCTGTAGGATGCTCTCTGATGTGAAATTAGCTTAGCTCTGGATGAAATAATTACTCACCACCTGGTTACAGAGAGTGGGATTAGTGTGAGTCGTTGATAACATTATCATGTAATCATATTTGAGGAGTTTGATGTTGTAAATTTTGAGTCTCTACTTTGTGGAGAAATTATAATAGTGAATTGTGTTTTAATCTAATTTTTTTCTCCGCACACTCTTATTAATATTTGATAGAAAGTATGGAAATTCTACTGATAACATTTTTTTTTTTTTTTGGTCAAGTAGAGTTTTTTTTTTTTTTTTATTTAAATGATTTAACTAAGTCAGTTTGTTGTCACGTTTACATATAGTAAACCGGAATTGGATCAAAATTGAACCGAAATTGAATCAAGATGAATCGATTGTGGCACAATAGAACTCATTAAGCCAGTTTCTAAATTCAATAAAATACAATATAGATCCATTAAAAAGAATCAACCATGTAATTAAAGCGGTGAAGCCGCAATCTAATGAGTCGGAGAGCCAACGATAGAGGAGAGAAGGGTTTTAGATTTTCATTTCTCCATACCATTTTTGTCCTTCATTTCTCTGCAATCCTGTAAAGGCTCTGCGATTTTGCAGGGTATACTGAGTTTCATGATTTTGATTATTCATGATTATTAACGCGGAGATCAAGCACTGAGTTAGGGAATTTGGTATTAGGATTGGGAATTGAAACAAGAAGAAAATACAAGAATTAATATGGTTCAGCACCTCATCGTAGGATGCCTACGTCCACCAGAGAAAAGAGAAATTCTTTATTCCCAAGAAACTTCTACAGTTCTCTACTTGACAGGTTTATCTCATCTGTCAGTCTTATAGCATCTTCAACTCACCACTATTAGAGGAGAATCCTCTGACATCCCTTACAACTTTACCTATGTTTTCCCACACAAAGACAATTTATAAGAAAACTTAGAAATCATAATTCCACCACAATTATAAGTTTATCTCGTACATGTAATAGACCAAACTCTAATACAAGTACAACTCTATCAATTGTGTGGACCATACATAATACAAGACACCAACCCAACAAATCTCTACTTGGTTTGAATTCTGCAAACCACTTTGAAGAAAATCCGTTGATGTTGATTCTATAAACCTGTCTCTATTAAATCGCTACACCCAAACCGGCATAGCCCACACCCTGTCCGGGTGTCTCATACAGCTCACCACTATACGATGTGAAGTGACTCCATCTCTCCACTACTGCAGCATCATCGAAAAGATCACCGTCACTCACAGTCCTCCTGCAACTCCAGTTGCACTTGGAATACAAACCTTTCACCTCCGCACTTCCAATGCAGACCTTGAGATACGACTCCTCATCCCAACCCTCTGCAACTCCAATTGCACCTGGAACCCAAGTCTCTCACCTTTGCACCTCCAATGCAAACCCAGAGATCCGATTCCTTATCCCAGCCTGCCAGTCATCCTTTACCCCGCGGTGCAGCATAAACTGGCCATTATGTGCACTATGTAGAGATTGCAACTCGCCGTCGGAACCAACACCTGATCCGACCAGATCCACGAACAAACTACCATCACCCCATCATTCTGATCAGGGTCTCCTAGCCATCGTTGACCATCCACTCGACTACCACCAAGACCCATGTGCGATACTGCGTGGTGTAGTCGCTCCACCACCATTCGAGGCCTACCAGATTCCCTTGTAGATCTGCTGCCAAACCGAGCTGAACCATATTCGGTAACCCCTGTAGGTCTACATCACTTTTTTTTTTCTTTTTCTTCATACTGCGTACCTCATTCCTTCTCCTAGATCACTGACTGATCTATTGAACCTGAGTTCTGATACTACTTGTTAGGATTAGGAACGCAAACAAGAAGAAAACACAAGAATTAATGTGGTTCAGCACCCCATCGTGGGATGCCTACGTCCACCAGAGAAAAGAGAAATTCTTTATTCCCAAAAAACTTCTACAGCTCTTTACCTGACAGGCTTATCTCATCTGTCAGCCTTACAACGTCTTCAGCTCTCCGCTATCAGAGGAGAATCCTCTGATAGCCCTTACAACCTTACCTAGGTTTTTTCACACATAGACAATTTATAAGGAAACCTAGAAATCATAATCCCACCACAATTATAAGTTTATCCCCGTACATGTAATAGACTCATACCCTAATACAAATACTACCCTTATAATTGTGTGGACCCCACATAATACAAAACATCAACCCAACATTTGGTTGTGTTCGTTCGATGGTTTTATCCTTCAATTCAAGGTTTTGATTAAAGATATGGGCTCCGAACATGCTAATCCTCTGGATGAAGGGGGCGGCGGAGGAATTTATCTAAGTTCTTCCTCAGTTTTATGCTCGATTTGCCTCGAGATTGTGACGGATAATGGGGACAGATCGAGAGCGAAGCTTCAATGGGGCATGAATTTCATCTTGGTAAGTCGGGGAATACTGTATTTAAATTGCAACAAAGTTCAATATTGTGAATGAATTTGATGACAAATTTAACTTAAAGCTTTTCGAATTTGCAAGGCTATGAAGATTGGGTTTAAAAAAAATTAAAAATAAATAAAAAGATCACCGCCAGCATTAACTGATCACCATGGGAGTAGGGTAAGGAGAGAGGGTGGTAATTAAACTGAGCCGCAGGCAGTTGAGGATCGCAAATATGAGTAGGGATCACTTCGATTCCATGGCATCCAAGCGACCCATCAAGCCCACCGCAGCGAACCTGATTCTTCTTCTTCTACTGTGTCCTCCTTGGATGTCGAAAACGTTCCTGAATACCACAAGTTCCTATCCCTTAAATCAAAACAATTTGATGTAGTGATTTCCGTCTTATTCCTCCAACTTCTCAATCTACTCTTCTTTTTACCGGTCTAATTTGGTTTTAGGTTTCTTAGATTTAACAGGTTTGTCTTGTCTTGTGTGCCTTGTCTCTGTCTTAGCCGATCCTTTTGGGAAGAGGATCATCGTCTGTACAAGAGGAGTTTGTGGAGACTACAAGGAGTTGATATCTTCCCTTGAACTTCCTCGAACTAACACTTCAAAACTAGACGAGATGAAGAAGAATGGTGGCGGGCTGCGGAGAATCTATTTTGCATACACAGGCCCTCTCTCTCTCTCTCTCTCGTTGGAGCCGGCAAGACTTCAAAACCAGAGGAGATGAAGATGAAGATGAAAGGTGAGATCTTGGCTTACAGAGGGAGTTGGGGACGGGACGAAACAGGTTTACCCAGAGATGAGAAACAAAATGGTTTCGCTGCCTGCATCTCATTTTATTCTATCCTGCACTAGCGGTTATGAGCAACGTTGGATTCCAACCTCGCCGCATGTCGAGCATCAAGACCAGGGAGCCACCTCTCTTCCAAAAACCCTAGAGGAGAGGATTCGGATCCTTCTTTGACACCCCTAGAGAGGGAGGAGAATTAACATAGGGATTTATACATGTTTCTCAACAATGTTTCATAATTAAATTTACAGTTTTAACCCTTTTTTTTTCTAAAAGTTAGAGAAGAGATTATATTGAATATAAAGAAGAAATGACATGTCATCTAAACAAAAAGCCCATCTTTGGCATTGCCATCAGTAGGACCTAGTAGTGACAAAATTACTCCTAGTTGTTTCATATCCCACTTTCGGCATTGCCATCAGCAGAAACAGAAAATAACTACAAAATTTAGATTAGTTAACTCTAAATCTTAGACGTCATGAGGCATCCCAAAAAAATATAAGATCTATGAGTTTTAGCACAATGCTTTGCCAACGTATCTGCTACAAATTTTTAACCTCTAATCTAGCTCAATAGAAGGATTTTTGAGAGGGTAAGTAATGGAATACCGTCTTACCCAAAAAAAAAAAAAAGTAATAGAATACTGTAATAAGATGATTCACTTTACTTATGTTAAAAAAATAAAAATATATTTATTATTAATTATGGGAGAAACTTTCTTTGATTTGTCCCTAGTGTCAGTGTCAATGTCAGGAGAGGTATGGACTCCAACATTTCCGTCCAAAAAAAAAAAATGCTTAGCCCCCCACCTCTTAAGTTGTTTTTGGTATTATTTTTGTTTTTGATTTTGAACAAATTTTTATTTTTGGAAATATTTGATATATTTTTTGGGTGTTATTTATAAAAAGAAAAAAAAATTAAAACAAATCCAAATCCAAATTCAAAAAGAGGTTGATTTGATTTTTGGCCAAAAATCGATTTTGGTTGTTTTTTTTTGCGCAAAACACTTAAAGCACATGTTTTAATAAGAGGGTAAGAAAGTAATTTTAACTTTTATTTTATTTTTATAAAATCATCATTCTTCTAATATCATTTTGAGAGTTTAGATAAAAGAGGCATCTTCAGGGTTCCTCGTTGACGCCTTGGGTTCCTTAGAACCCTTCTCAGGCTGTGGCTACTGGAATCTTTCATGGGTTCATTGACAAATGATAGAAAACAACTCTCACAATGTAACCTAGATGGTACTAGAACAGTCCTCTGTAAGTAGTCACAAACACTTCGTCCTTGCAGAAGCCTCTTCAACTCTGGAGGATTCGATATCAGAAATTAAGAAATCAGACAAAATAGACTGTTGGCTGAGGTAAACTTTAAACCCCAGCATCTGCATCCACTTGCTAGAAGAAGACTTGTTAAATAGTGGAGTTGAGAGAGAGAGAGAGAGAGAAAGAGAGAGAGAGAGAGAGAGAGAGAGAAAGAGAGAGAGAGATGACGCTGGGGCTGGTCAATGCTAATCCAATCGAACACGCCAAAAAGGGAAGGATTGCTCAAACCGAAGATCTCCATGCTGATGATGCCATTGATCCTTTGGAAATCTATGATATCCTTCTTCAATCAGCTTTAAAAAAAAAAATAAAAGAAGTTTTATTTTTTAATTTTTATTTTCGGTTGGAAGGGGAATTGAAGGGAAATGAAGGGAAGTAAAATTTTTTAACTTTAAATGGAAATTTTTATAATTGCAACACAACATGATTATGTAAACTATTTAAACTTCTTAACATATTTAGTAATGATACTTATAAGATGTAAAAAAAAATTTTCGGGAGGGATTTGGATGCAAAATGAAGTGCAAGTTAATTATTATATATGGAATAATTTAGAATTAGTTACATAGTAATGTGATAGCTTGTGTTGTAATCATTACAAAAGTTTTCATTTAAAGTTTCAAAATTTCACTACTTCCCTTCAATTCCCCTTGCAACCAAACAAAACACTTAAGTTTTTCTCTAATTTAAACCAGCAAAAGATTTTATTAATCACTGTCTTGAATTGAAATCTCTATTGGTATAGGATTTCTCCGGCACCCAACCCTTTAATTTTTAATTATCTTCGTTATGACATAGAAAGGTATCTAACATAAGAGAATTTTAGATTTATAATATTTCCTTTGGAACCTCTTGTAATTCATCTTGCTACTGCTATTATGTTGAGACAAAAGTAGAAGTTTCCTCACCACAAAAAAAAAAAAAAAAAAAAAAAAAAAAAGACTAATAAATTTTTTAATTGCATTTTATTTGAGTGTGATCTTTGACCGACAAATTTCGTGAGGGATATAAGAGACCCAGAACATCTGTATTTCCCCGAACAGCTGAGCGTTCTCTTTGAGGAATCCATTACGATCGATAAGAAGCTCTGATGTATTCTGTAAGCATTTCTTACTTTAGAGGGCTCGTCGGTACCGGCATCGTCACAGGTACCGGCATGCTCAAGTTGCCCGGCAAGGATCGAATCTGTTGTGTCCTATATGGTCCAAAGCTCATTCTTGGATAAATTGACGTGAGGAAGAAGATGACTATATAAAAGTTATTCTGCAAATATGCAATGCCAAACTTATTTTTCATTTTATAATCCATTATGCTTAGTGGCTATCAAACAATATTTTATTTTACTTTTTTATAAAAAATGATTTTTAAAAATGTTTTTTGATAAATGTGTAAGACTTTTTTTTGTTCTCTTTAGGTTTTCACATGGAATTTCCATGAACTATAACAAATATATCACAAAGATTACTATAACACAATGGGTATTAAAAGGTGATGATAAGACACATACATCTTGCTATAGGTTGATTTTTTAACCATTTCTTGTAGCTTTGAATACTTTGATTAGAGTCTTCCATAGCCTGTCAAGAATCCCTTTGAATCTCTCTGCGTATGGGAACAGGAGAGGAAAAATAACCGTGACTGCGGGTACCCTAACCATTGGTATATATAATATCACCCCATCCCTGGACCAGTCCCACAGTGGACCAGGTTGGTCCATCTCTAATCATACTTAAACTGGTCTACCTGTAACTAGACTCCCACTGAATCAACTAATCGTATAATTAATATAGTCCACAATAATATTCTTACATTCTCCCACTTGGGCTACATTAATTATAAAGTCACCATTGACTCAGCGTGGCCATGAAATCTAATTACACAAAATTTGACCCTTTTGATTCAGTCATTAAGCTTAATAATGTCGAACAACAGTGGAAAGTACTTCAACGCAAATGGTGTGCCCCCTTCCGTCAGCCACATACAAAGGTCTACTTAATGACATAAATCACTTTGAGATTAAAAATGAGTCCAATGATCGACTAATTACGATCCCGTTACCTTTAAATCCTTTTAGGTCAACGCACTTTGACATTATCCAACTTATAGGCAAAATGCATTTAGCTTGGACTAACATCACACCTTAGCTTACCTCCTTCTTTGGCTAAATACCGCCTTGCAACTTTGACATGTCTTGTGAATGAATGCATACAAGCAATAAAATAAATGCTCAAGTAAAAACAACCATACTCACCATTAAACCAACCACTACACCATATGCAATTCAATCAAATATGGATAAATAAACAAATACCTGATCTCCCACTAGTCAAGCAGATCATAAGAACTCCCACTGACTAAGAGAATCTAAAGACTCTCACTGACAAAACCTTTTCCAATCACTCCAAGAAACTACCTTAACCTGTCTCTACATTGCCTTAGAGATCAACATTATGACTAGTACAACTAGAGAACCTAAGATTGCACAGTCTAACCTTGAAAAATTATTCACCACAATTCAGAACAAATATAGTCAACATTACAAGCATTCATTTATCTTACAACATCATAAACACCATAACAGCATGACTTCATTCTAATTAGTTGAAGAGAAAAACTTTCAATCTGATATTCCAAGTAACAATTAACAATCACAATTTCAATGTGAGAAAACAAAATGTTAAGTCAAACAACAAATATAAATACAAATTAAACAATTAAAACCAAAAGAGTGGAATAGCAATTTGAACGTAAAGAAGCAAAATAATTTCAACTCGCATTCAAACCAATAGTCTTCAGAACCAACCTACTCAAAATACTTAAGGAATCCTAAAATCTTTATTCTTTTCTAGCTATGCCTATCTGACGTCATAGTATTTGGTCAAACCACCTATCTTTGATTAATCTATCCATCTTTAAGCAATGTACCTTGAAATTAGCTAATAATAACCTTATCACTGGTTCTATCTCTCCCTTTTAGTAATGCAAGCCACCTAGACCTGAACATATTTTTCTAGCAAGGAATGTGATATCTAATATATCAAAACATTCTTTGGGATAACCATTCTTAGATGAATACGCTAGTGTATGAGTCTAAACATAATATCAAACAATAGAAGACTCATACACAAGTCTTTTACTTGCAATAACCATATCAAAACATCTATACAAGTAAATATCTTTTTTTTCAAGAGTTAACCAACTACACATTCTCCTTTGGGATAAACATGCAGTGATCTTCTCAGTTTCTGTGTAGTAACTGCGAAAGAATAATGACTCTTGGAATCCCATCACCTTTGGGCTAATGAGACCCCTAAAGTCAAAATCCTTTCAAATCATGTATATGAATATACCTTTAGTCTTTGACAATGCCACATTTGGATTAATATTGTCTTTCTTAGCTGTTTTTCACACATGGAAGAACAATGTACAATGTATCATTCTATTATATATGTTAATGCATAACTTGGGATTTGAAAACACCATGTTGGAACTGAGTATACTACTTTGGTGGAATCTACCCAATCTTCACATGAAACCCTCAAACCCTCATTTGAACATTACTTGACAATGTCACCTTTGGGTGTATATCACCTTTACACAAGCATTTACATATATATTCAACTTTGAATTTGAAGACACACGATGAAATTAAGTGTACCACTTTGGTGGGATCAACCTAATTCCACAATGATATCCTCAAATCCTACTTTGTAGCACCATTTGGGTCAACAAACAAAACCTCATGCACATATAACCATCTACAAACATCTGGTACAAAAATAACTGACAAACAAACAAAAAAATTACAAATCGAATTAATTTGGAGCACCTTTTAGCCAAAACCATATTCCCAAATCACCAAATTATGTCAAACTATGTACCAAACTGTAGAGCAATAAAATACGAATACAGTGCAAAAAACCGCATCAAAATCCGACGCTCCTAGCTCCTACAATCGCAGATCAAAGTCAGCACATGCATTCTTGCATCCTAAACCGGTTCTAGCTGGTTCACCCTGGCTCAGTTTAGTCTGGCCGGGTTCCATTATGGGTGGACCAAACCCACTGTATAACCCTTTTTTTTTCTTTTTGAAATACTTTGGTCCAGACCGAACCAAACGGTTTGGCACAAAACCTAACCACGGCTAAACTATGAACCGATCAACAGTTCAACCACCGGCCCAACTTATTTGCTATCGGGTTTTTGGGTTAACGGGTCGGGTTCTTGGATCATATTGGTGGGTCCATGGGTCAGGTTGGTGGGTCGTATTTCGGGCCAGGTCAAAGGGTCTTCAGATCTTTGACTAGGCACCCGAGTCATACGTGCTGATGAGAAGTGTGACACACGGGCCTGGTCTTGGGTGGACTCAGTCAAACCCGCTAGGGTTTTCGAGTTAACCCTACCTGACGTCAGCCCTTTTTTTTTTCTTTTTTTTTTTTGGAGTAGCCGCCGGTGTGTGGATCTCATGCACTTTTTCAGGCGGTGAGTGAGAGCGCGTCCAGATACTTCTGGCGACCTACTTTATGTCATCGGCTCCTTCTCTTTGAGACCTACAATCCTATGTAATTTATTTCATCTTTTACAAGTCAGAAAAAATGTTCGAAGGTCCAAACCCTAGATAGGTTCGTTCGAAGAATTTTAGGAGAAAAATCTATCTCTTTCTCAATCCATTGAAATATATAGTCTCTAAAATACTTATCCATCGATCCTAGATCTGTATGGGAGGCTCTGATACCAATTGTAAGATTTTTTTCTGTTCTCTTTAGGTTTTCACATAGAATTTCCCATGAACCATAACAGATACACTACACAGATTACGAGAACACAATGGGTATTAAAAGGAGATGATAAGACACATACATCTTGCTGTAGGTTGATTTTCAACCGTTTCTTGTAGCTTTGAATACTTTGATCAGAGTCTTCCACAGCTTACCAGGAATCCCTTTGCATCTCTTTGCGTATGGGAACAGGAGAGGAAAAATAACCGTGGCTGCGGGGACCCTAACCATTGGTATATATAATACCACCCCATCCCTGACCCAGTCCCACAGTGGACCAGGTTGGTCCATCTCTAATCATACTTAAACTGGTCTACCTATAACTAGACTCACACTGAACCAACTAACTGTATAATTAATATAGCCCACAATAATATTCTTACAAAATATCCTAAACGTCAACTAGAAGCTCAAGCCCACCTAGCTGAAGCAGGTTAAGAAGGGAATGGTGTGGAAGAAGAAGATCCCAAAACCCTGGAAACTATAGATCACTACCGTGCAACGGTGCTCGTAGATCAGCTCGACAATAGGGTGGTCATAAACCAAGCTGATATACAATCAGCTCGACCACCAGGAGAGAGTGGCCGTAGATTAGCGCAGCCGGTATAGTGCACTCTTCTGTATGCTCGTCTAGCTTTATTGCTTGTCCAATCAGAGCAGCTACTCTGTGGAGGATGTCCTGTCGCCAGTATGAAAGAGGAAGTCAAGCTAATCGAACCCAGATAATAGCGGAGTCCAATTTGGTCTCAAATGGATCAAACTTGGCTTGCCATCTTCGCAAGACCATGAGGTAAAAACAAAAAAGAGAAATGATACCAAAGAAAACCTTAAAGCCAAAAGGCCAAAATCCACTACAATAAAATTTTTGGGTCGTAAGCTCCAGAAGGCTGGGTTTGTTATTTTTGTTCCTTGTGAACTTGTTAGAGAATTAGTTGTTAGTTGAGTAGTTGAATAGAAATCTGAGTGCACATGAGGGAGTTCATCACGATGCATATATAAACAAAGCCAATTTCTTTACCATCACGATGCATATATAGACAAAGCCAATTTCTTTCACAAAATCTAACTTCCTTTCAAAGCCATTGGAGGAGTGCTTTGAGGGGTTCTTTTTTTTTTTTTTTTTCCGGTCTATAGTGTGACTGTTGTGGACTCTACTCCTTTGTATGAAGTGATTGATCTCTTTCCTCCAGCCACAGAGAAACAACAGGAATCAAATTCATCAGCGTTTACCCCACGAAATCCTATAAGATCAGGTGATGTCTATGAAGAACAAGATGTTCCAAATTATGACCAGCCTTTCATTATTGAAGAAGAAGTTAGGGAGGATCTTTTAGATAACACTCTAACACTTGTAGGTCGCAACATCGTCAATAAACCCTACCGGCAACAATTAGTTACGGTGACCATGCCGACAGTGTGGAATACTCAGAAGGGAGTGGAATTTTTTTTTTCCTCTAAGGATACTTTTCTCTTTCGTTTCCAACATGTGTTAGACTTATTCAACATTTTGCAGAATGCTCCTTGGTCTGTGGTAGGGACTCCCATTATTCTTTAGTAGTGGAGAGATGAGCAAGACTGGAGTTTTAACCAGTTAGAAGTTTGGGAACAACTCCATGAGCTACCACAGGAAGTTTTAAGCACCCACTTAGCTGCTCGTTTGATTAAAAGAATCGGAACTCCATCGCAAATTATGATTATTGAAGGTGGTATTTTTGTTAAGATTGGGAGACGTAAACAAGAAGAAAAGACAAAGAATTAACGTGGTTCAGCACCCCATCGTGGGATGCCTATGTCCACCGCATAGTTATTTAATTCGAATTATTCACAAATTATTCTTTCGAACCGAATAATACAAATAAGTCTCCCGAATTCGAATTATATTTAATGATTCTTTAAAATTCTCGCATTTTTTGTCTAAAAATAAATATCACGAATAATTCTTTCAAATCCGAATTATACTGAATAATTCTTATACTTAAAAAAACTTTTAATATCCTGATGGAGAACTTAATGCCTTTACTATTATTCTCAAACAAAGTTTTTTGGAAAAAAAAAAAAAAAACTTAATGCCATAATTATTTGCATTTTTTTCCAATATAAGACTAATTATAAGTTTAAAAATCATGTCATAATATAAAACAGCTCATTAATTTCATTTTTTTTCCAATGTGAGATTAAATATTATAAAAATCAAATCATAATACAAAACAAATCATTAATTTTGTTCGACAACATGAAATTAAATATGAGTATAAAAATCATACCATAATACAAAATAAATCATTAGTTTCGTGTGCTTTTCCAATTGGGATTAAATATAAGTCTAAAACTAAATATTATAATAACCATAAGGAGTAATTAATGAACATGAAAAAGAAATAGATTTCATGAGGATGATTGGATGAATTTAAGAAAATATTTGATTTTATGAACATCAGCTCCACTAGATTGGTATTGCAATCATAATAAAATCTAATGATCCACAGTATATACTTTAATGGAATCTAATAAATCCACCGTTATACACACATACCCATTTATTATGTATTATATTGTTATTTATAATTAAATATTATTTTAATGTCACTTATATATTAAGCAAGTGTAATAATTGATTAATAAAAGCATCAAATATTAAAAATTAACATCCGAATTTTTTTTAGACAAAAGAATAATTCCCAAACCGAACCGAATTCGAATTTTATTTTAAGTTCGCTTTTTTGACCGCATATTTGACCAAATTCTTAAATTATTGAAACGACTCATTCCAAATTATTCTCCTTCCGAATAATTCCCGAATCCGAATTAAATAACTATGTGTCCACTAGAGAAAAGAGAAATTCTTTATTCCCAAGAAACTTCTACAGCTCTCTACCTGATAGGCTTATCTCATCTGTCAGTCTTATAGCGTTCCAGCTCTCCACTGTCAGAGGAGAATCCTCCGACAGCCCTTACAGTCCTTTTCTAGGTTTTACCACACAGAGACAATATATAAGGAAACCTAAAAATCCTACTCCCACCACAATTATAAGTTTACTCCCGTACATGTAATAGATCCATACCCTAATACAAATACTACCCTTATAATTGCGCGTAGACCCCACAAAATACAAGGCACCAACCCAACAAATCTCCACCTAGCTTGAATTCTGTAAACCACGTTGAAGAAAATCCGTTGATGTTGATTCTGTAAACCTGTCTCTGCTAAACCGCTACACTCAAACCAGCATAGCCCATACCCCATCTGGGTGTCCCGTACAACTCATCGCCGCACGATGTGAAGTGACTCGATCTCTCCCACTGCTGCAGCATCATCAAAAAGATCACCGTCACTCATAGTCTTCTTACAACTTCAGTTGTGTCTGGAACCCAAGCCTCTCACCTCCACACCTCCAATGCAGACCTTGAGATCCAACTCCTTATTCCAACCCTCTGCAACTTCAATTGCACTTGGAAACCAAATCTCTCACCTCTGCACCTCCAATGTAGACCTAGAGATCTGACTCCTTGTCCCAGCCCGCCAGTACTCCTTTGCCTCACGGTGCGACATAAACTGACCATTATGCGCACCGAGCCAGGATTCAATCTCGCCGTCAGATCCGACACTCGATCCAACCAGATCCACAAACAGCTGGCATCGTCTCATCAATCTGATCACGATCTCCTAGCTGTCACTGACCATCAGAACCCTGGGTACCAAACACAAACCCAGAAACTATGGAGATGCCATCTCACATTCCCCTTCTACGTCTCCTTCCAACTCCCAAACTTACCCATACACCACCATTTGGTGCACAGGCCACCACTGGAGACATTTGATTCGTAGCAACCCTTACAACCCCACTATACGATTTCCATGCCAGCCTTTGTATCTCCTCTATACCCGTTACTTCACTCCATAGGCATCCAGATGCTAGGTTGCAAACATAAATCAAATCTTGAAATTGACATCCTGGTTCCACACTCTCTTCATGAGATCTTTTTTTTTTCTTCTAATCCAATACTTTCTCAAAATGTAGGCACGAGAAAAACCAAACTCACACTTTTTTTTTTCAATACAATGATTGCCTAAAGGTAATGATTACCTTTAAATTAAAAAACAAAATTGAGAAAAAAAATCAAAACTCAACCCCTTTGTTTTTTCTTACGATTTTGAACACCTTTTTTTTTTCTTCTCGATTTCAATAAAAGGAGAAAAAAATACAAACCGTACTTTTTTTTTTTTCTTTTTCTTCTTCTTCATACTTTTCACACGCTCCTCCTTCCTTCTCAGTAGTTGATCTATCGAACCTTAGCTCTGATATCATTTGTTAAGATTAGGAGACGCAAACAAGAAAAAAACACAAAGAATTAACATGGTTTAGCACTCTATTGTGGGATGCCTATGTCTACCAAAGAAAAGAGAAATTCTTTATTTCCAAGAAATTCTCATCTTTCAGCTTTACAGCATTCCAGCTCTCTACTGTCAAAGAAGAATCCTCTAACAGTCCTTACAGTCCTTTTCTAAATTTTCCAACGCAGAGACAATATATAAGGAAACCTAGAAATCCTAATCCCACCACAATTATAAGTTTATCTCCGTACATGTAATAGACTCATACCCTAATACAAAAACAACTCTTATAATTGCGTGGACCCCATAGAATACAAGACACCAACCCAACAATTTTGATCAGAAGATCCAATATCTTTGAGGACGGGTAACTATCCCTTTAATCTTCCTTTGAGATCCTAAATTTTGGTACAGAGAAATGGAATGGAGCATAAGATTTCTATTAAGTACGAACGTCTACCAATTTACTGCTACTTCTGTGTGACATGATCAATCTAGATGTCTAGTTTGCTTTGAGGTATACCAGTATACCAGAGTCACTTCATGACTCAGGGATGTAATCCAATGAAGAAGTTTCCGATGCTTCCTAATCATTTCTTTGGTCAGGAGTTAAAAGGGATTACTCCATCTACCAGAATGATTCAGAATGCGAGGACTATTAATGTCGATGGAGTAAGCTCCAACAATCCTGCTACTATTAGCGAGGATGTCCGACCACCTTTCGGATCCACATTCAGAGAAAGAAACTCTTCCTCTTCCACAACGAGTAGAGAGTCCAGTGAAAATCCTACTGAGCAATTGGTCATTATTCCCCAAGGCAACCATACCGTGTCCAGACAGCAGAATGACAACCATCATACTCTTGAGAAGACTAAGCTTCGGTTCTACTCCAATACGCCATCGCCTTCCAAGTCAGATATCCAACTCTAGAGAGTGAGTAGATTCTACCTCCCAAATAAACTCACACTCTTCTCCTCATATAAACCAAACTATTCGTTCTCCAGAAAATACTTGCATTAATTTGATGGTTCCCGATGCACCTGTAGCTCAGCCCTCTGTCCACATAGATCAAACTCTCCAGATCCTTTAATACGTACGTGTTTCACAATCCTAAGTTCACCAAGGCAATATTCAAGTTGCTTCCTCATTTTTCCAACATTAATGTAAACTCCCCAATTTCCCAAACCAATGAGCCGATATCCATGCCACTCCCTACCTCTATAAAAGATGGTCAGAATGAAGTTAACAGGATCAAAAAATTTTGCACTCATACACTCTCCTTGCTCTAGGTGAGATCGATTGCTTAAACCCCTCTCTACAATAACTCGTATTCTTTTAGATAGAGTTTCATTCTGCTTATTATCGATTCTAACTTATGCATCAGAGTGGCTCATGGTTTCAAACCTAGTCTCTATTGTTTAACCTGTTTCTCTATTGACAGATGTCTTCACCTGAAGCTTTGGAAGAAAACCAGCGGCAACATTTATCTCATACAAATTCTCTCAAAAAATTCTCGGTTTAGGTTTCATATGTTTCATGGATTCATTTTTTGTATTTCAAAGAGAAGTTCCTTAAAATTTTATTTCGATCTACTTAGGGAAATTTCCTGAGATTGAAAATGTATCTGGTTCCCCTTGACTTGTCATGCATTTTTGTACACGTATTCTTTTTAACTTGCGGATTTCTCATTGTTTGTTCTTGTTTGGTTTTCCTGTGTTTACCTTAAAAAAAATCTCTTCATCGATTCCAATTGGGTTTTGTTTTGGTTTTTGGGTATTACCTTGAGAAATTTTGTTCTCTATAAATTTCTAAGCTATTATCATGTTCTCTTTGGACTTCTCAGTTTCCATGCATGTTCTCATAGGATTTCTAAGTTGTATGCATCTTTCATTTCGGCCTTTTCTCTTATGTAAATTTCTAGTCATGTTTGATTATTCCAATTCATACTCCATCCATTTTTTGTTTTGTCACTTAATAAATTCAATTTATAATGAAACTTCATATGTAAAAAAATGGATTTGAAATCTAACACATCCAATAGACCACGTGGCAAAAGTAGGCGTGCAAATTAGGAATTGTTCCTAGTCCCACTAGTCTTGGATCCCAACTCCCAAGGAAAAAAATGGATTTGAAATCTTGCCTCATGCATATGAGTCACTATTTTTAAGGTTTAACTTTATACTTTCAAGATGATTATAATTTTGGGGAGATATTTATAATTTAAAATAAAAATTACTAACAATTATAAAAGGGGATTTTTTTTTCTTTAACTTTATCCCTCATTCATTGGACTATCATAAAACTAGCAATTTTTTTTTTTTTGGTGAAAAACGTATCTGTTGAGAATCCAGAAGAACACTGTTTTGGTTAAGATTACAATACAAATTCTGGATCCAAGGATCTGAGATAGGCCACGATACCAATCTCGAAGCAGTAAGAGCTTTTCTTACAGGGCATAGGCAATGCCATTCTCACCCTGTGAATGAAAAAAACATAGCAGGGAATGAAAGAAGCATAGCAAACTGAAAAGGAAGCCAATAGACTAAATAGAAAAAAAAAAAGAAAAAAAAAAAAAAAAGGTTACATAATGATGTGGATATTTCCAAAAAATTACAAACAGCCAGGATTACAAAAAAAACAAAAAAAAAACAAGAGCGTGCCAGAACATTTAGAGAAAAAATAAATAGCAAGAAAGTGCCAGAACTTTCGAGAAAGCCAGACAAAGAAAAATAAAGAAAAATCCTGCACTTTCCTTGAAATCCCGGGAAAGCCTATCATTGGAAATCCCGGGAAAGTACTGGAAATCTAAAATCCTCTGTATAAATACGGGATTGGTGTGACTTCTCTGTATCGTCCCAAGATATTTCCTAACCAAGCATTCGAGAAGTTCCTGTTAATAATTCTCTGCGATTCGATCTTAAAAGAAGCAATAAGCAAGCGACAATGTCAATCATTCCAAGCTTCTTTGGGGGGCGTGATCCCTTCGCAATGGATACCTGGGATCCATTCAATTTCAATAATTTCCCCTTCTCAACTGCCCTCTCTGTTCCTCGCCCCCAATTCTCCAACGAGACTGCTGCGTTCGTCAATGCCCGAATCGATTGGAAGGAGACACCAGAAGCCCACATTTTCAAAGCTGATCTTCCTGGGCTGAAAAAGGAAGAAGTGAAGGTCGAAGTTGAGGAGGGCAGAGTACTTCAGATCAGTGGAGAAAGGAACAAAGAACAAGAAGAGAAGAACGATCAATGGCATCGAATCGAGCGTAGCAGCGGCAATTTCTTACGTAGGTTTAGGTTGCCGGAGAATGCCAAGATGGATCAGGTGAAGGCTGCCATGGAAAATGGAGTGCTTACTGTTACTGTTCCTAAAGAAGAAGTGAAAAAACCAGATGTCAAAGCCATTGAAATCTCTGGTTAGGAACTCTTTATGGTGCACTGATGTGAATTTTGGTCTGGATGAAATAATGTTTGGGGTTAGGGTGAGGTGTTGAAAACCTTTATTATGTAATCACATTTTGGGAGTTTGATGTTGTAAACTTGAGTCTCTACTTTGTGGAGAAATTATAATAGTGAATTGTGTTTTAATCTAGAATTTTTTTTCCTCTGCAAACTCGTACAAATATTTGAGAGGAAGTACGGAAATTCTATTCAAATTTCAGAATAAAGTAGTATAGAAATCCCCCCCCCCGGGGGAGAGGAGAGGGCGCCGCGGGACAAAAGGGGGGCGCCCCGAATAAAGTGAGTTGGGTGTTCAGTGATGCAGCAGGCTGGGCGGGGATGGGGATGGGAAAGAGAGCTCATTAAATCAGTTTGATATTACATCTGGAAATTGAAACTGAATCAAGACGGAACTTATTGTGGCACAATACAACTCAATTTGCCAGTTTCTAAAAATTAGACAAAACTGATTCATTGACACCCGTAGAGGGATTCAAATCGTTTCCTCCCTGTCTCTTCCTTGTTTTAGGGAGGAGATGTGGTGACCTCACTGAATGATCG
This sequence comes from Protea cynaroides, assembly GCA_028583415.1. Lineage (NCBI taxonomy): Eukaryota > Viridiplantae > Streptophyta > Magnoliopsida > Proteales > Proteaceae > Protea > Protea cynaroides. The sequence continues at coordinate 19,403,471 of CM053276.1, forward strand.
TCACGTGGAGATCGGATAAATTTGATCATTTTGTTTAAGTTGACATTCTTTTGTCGATTTGACTTGTTGATTCGAATGGATGTGGTGATCTTCTAGTGGGGTCGTCGTCCTTCTTCCCAAATCTGAGGTAGAAGACGATTTGGATCCCCCCTTGCGATATATATATATGTTTTTCAATAATATTCCATAATTAAATTTAAAAAATTTTACCCTTCTAATCTATGTCAACGAGGGCTGAGGGACCCTTTCTTTTTATGTGTGTTTTGATGTTGGATGCATATATACATTTATACAGGAGGATGACATGGCTCTTTTGTTTATATATTTAATTGATTAAATTCATGGTTATGAATGCGCAACATAGAATGTCAAATTAAAATGAATGAATGAGCTGGCCAGAATTTTAGCCAAAATCCCAAAAAGCAGCTTAAAAACGGGCTTTCTAGGGTTAAAGAATGAGCAAAAATGGGCTAAAAAGAGGCCCTATTTATAGTCGTTTTTGCCCGATCGGTGCGGCACAAATTAATATACTCTAATGTATAGGAGGTTCTCTTTCGTTGGATGTTATTGGGCCGTTGTGGAAAGTGTATGAACCAATGGACATTAATCGCTGATTTCAAATATTGTTAACATCAATGTCCATAAAATTATCCTTTTAAGGGATATTTTAGTTGACATTAGCAAGGTAGTAGACATTGGTGCTCGCTGTCCATCAAATCCACGGAAAAGCTGAACCCCCTCCCAACCCGAAGGCCTTGACACTTTCTATTATCAAGTAGAAAGATCCTTAAGAAAAGTATAAAAATATAAATGTTCTAATTGTCAAAACTAGTGATCACAGATTGACACTAAGAAGGGGTGATGAATTGATGTCTTCAAAATTTTTTCTCAATAATTCTTTAAAGATAGATGTTGCTTTGAGTTGCTGCTTTATTTGCTAACCATAGCCACACAATCATTGAAACATTGTCACACACACGCATGGTCGTATACACAACTATTTCGCTATCATAGAGTGATTAGGTCTATTATGTTGTGCATACTCATCTTGCAAACTACTCTACACATTTCACAATATACAAAATGAACACAATTGCAAAGCATCTATAATACAGAGATATATGTAGTTCATTAACATAATGTGTGATGATTAATTCATGGGGTAATGCCCTATGGATTTTGTATATACTCAATATGTTTTTTTTAGCTATCTATACAGTAGGGAATACATATACCCAATTTATTCGGCATATAACCAGGAGGGTACAAATGTGTCTGCAATTCAGGTTTCAATGTACTAGTTTTCAATAGACGTTACACACACTACGCTTAATCTACTTCCACGGGATACTAACAATATCAGTTTTGGGGTTTATAACATGCCCTATAATTAAAGCTCATACAAATTTAATTTTCCAACCCAATTTCATCTGAGTATTTTCATAGACATTTCATTAAACATCTCTTAGTCTAAGAAATACAATAAGATAGGAAAATGCCCAAGTGGATTATCTTTCCTTGATAACTCCATAATCGGATGCTCACTTTATGTAAAGATGTCCAGAACGGGTGCTCCAATTTTCCAAAGATGTGATAATAAACTCCATTTTCTTCCTTGGGTGTTTTTACCGACATCTTGAGTACATGTTTCTTCCTTTTTTCTTCCTTGGTGTTTTCACAAACACCTTGAGTATGTACATCCTCTTCACAAGTTCAAGAACACCATGAACACCATTGATATAACAAGAAAGCCCTATTATTTTTCTTGCATGTCTTTAACACCCCATTTCCTCATAAAACCCTTATTGGTTTTTTTTTTCTTTCTTCCCCACACCACACTTCTTTCAACTTTCCATAAAAGCTTCAAACATCTTCTTTAATGGCTGATAACCATAATCAATACTCAAGTTCTCTCATCTCATTCGAGCTTCAACAAACCCATAGAAGCAAGGAGATAAGATTGAATATTACACATTAAGCACACACCAAAGCACCTCAAAGAAGAGGTTTTCACCCAAAAATCAGAGCCTCTTCACTATTCTTCGTTTTTACATTTGCCCATTACAAATGGGGCTTCAAAAACTTTTTAAATGAGCACAACAACAATAGGCATTTTCCGCTACAGAAATTTACTATGATAATCAATTTTTCGTTGCCAAAAATAATATTTAGCAACGGATCCTAAATTTCGTAGTGGTAAATCCATTTATCTCTGCGAAAATATTTTTTCGTGGTAAAAAATATCATTTTATACTATGGAAGATATGTTTCCGTTGTGGAATATATATTTCCAACAACGGTATTATATTTTTCGTGGTAAAAAATAAATTTACCTCTACGGAAACATTTTTCCATGGCCAAAAATATCATTTTATACCACAGAAGATATATTTCCGTTGTAGAATATATATTTCCAACAATGGTATTATATTTTTCGTAGGGAAATAACAGTGTATATGCAACGAAAAATTCTTTTCCGCGGTAAAAAATACATTTATCTCTACAGAAATATTTTTCCATGGCCAAAAATAATTTATCTCTACGGAAATTTTTTCTGTGGCCAAAAATATCATTTAATACCACAGAAGATATGTTTCCGTTGTGGAATTTACATTTCCATCAACGGTGCTATGCTTTCCGTAGGGAAATAACTTTACCCAAACTTGCATCTGCCACGCGCACTCCCTCCCTCGTTCTCTCCATGTTTTTCGTTGTGTAAAATTAATATTATAGACAATGGACTGTTTTTTTTTTCGGTCTATAGTGTGACTGCTGTGGACTCTACTCCTTTGTATGAAGTGATTGATCTCTTTCCTCCAGCCATATAGAAACAACAGGAATCAAATTCAACAACGTTTACCCCACGAAATTCTATAAGAGGTGATGTCTATGAAGAACAAGATGTTCCAAATTATGACCAGCCTTTCATTATTGAAGAAGTTAGGGAGGATCTTTTAGATAACACTCTAACACTTTTAGGTTGCATCATTGTCAATAAACCCTACCGGCAACAATCAGTTACAGTGACCTTGCCGACAGTGTGGAATACTCAGAAGGGAGTGGAATTTTTTTTTCTCTAAGGATACTTTTCTCTTTCGTTTCCAACATGTCTTAGACTTATTCAACATTTTGCAGAATGCTCCTTGGTCTGTGGTAGGGAATCCCATTATTCTTTAGCAGTGGAGAGATGAGCAAGACTGAAGTTTTAACCAATTAGAAGTTTGGGAACAACTCCATGAGCTACCACAGGAAGTTTAAGCACCCACTTAGCTGCTCGTTTGATCAAAAGAATCGAAACTCCATAGCAAATTATGATTATTAAAGGTGGTATTTTTGTTAAGATTGGGAGACGCAAACAAGAAGAAAAGACAAAGAATTAACATGGTTCAGCACCCCATCGTGGGATGCCTATGTCCACCAAAGAAAAGAGAAATTCTTTATTCCCAAGAAACTTCTACAGCTCTCTACCTGACAGACTTATCTCATCTGTCAGCCTTATAGCATTCCAGCTCTCTACTATCAGAGGAGAATCCTCCGACAGCCCCTACAACCCTTTTTTAGGTTTTTCCACACAGAGACAATATATATGAAAACCTAGAAATCCTAATCCCACCATAATTATAAGTTTACCTCCGTACATGTAATAGACCCATACCCTAATACAAATACTACCCTTATAATTGCATAGACCCCACAAAATACAAGACATTAACCCAACAAATCTCCACCTAGCTTGAATTCTACAAACCACCTTAAAGAAAATTCGTTGATGTTGATTCTGTAAACCTGTCTCTGCTAAACCGCTACACTCAAACCAGCATAGGCCACACCCTGTTCGGGTGTCTCGTACAGCTCACTGCCGCACGATTGAAGTGACTCCATCTCTCCCATTGCTGCAGCATCATCGGAAAGATCACTGTCACTCACAGTCTTCCTGCAACTTCAGTTGCATCTGGAACCCAAGTCTCTCACATCCGCACCTCCAATGCAGACCTTGAGATCCAACTCCTCATTCTAGTCCTCTGCAATTCTAATTGCACTTGAAACCCAAGTCTCTCACCTCTGCACCTCCGATGTAGACCTAGAGATCCGACTCCTTGTCCCAGTCTGCCAGTACTCCTTTGCCCTACGGTGCGACATAAACTGACCATTATGCGCACCCAGTCGGGATTCAATCTCGCCGTCAGATCCGACACTCGATCCAACCAGATCCACGAACAGTTGCCATCGTCTCATCAATCTGATCACGATCTCCTAACTGTCACTGACCATTAGAACCCTGGGTACCAAACACAAACCTAGAAACTATGGGGATACCATCTCACATTCTCCTTGTACGTCCCATTCCAGCTCCTAAACTCACCCATACACCACCATTTGGTGCATAGGCCACCGCTGGAGACATTTGATTCGTAGCAATCCTTGCAACCCCACTGTACGATTCCCGTGTCGGCCCTTGTATCTCCTCTGCACCCGTGACTTTACTTCGTAGGCATCTAGATACTAGGTTGCAAACACAAATCAAATCTTGAAATTGACGATTCCATACTCTCTTCATGAAATCCTTTTTTTTTTCTTTTCTAAATCCAATACTTTTTCAAAAAGTAGATCCGAGAAAAACGAAACTCACACTTTTTTTTTTCAATACAATGATTAATGATTACCTTTAAATTAAACAACAAAATTGAGAAAAAAAAAATTCAAAACTCAACCCCTTTGTTTTTTCTTACGGTATTGAACACCCTTTTTTTTCTTTTCGATTTCAACAAAAGGTGAAAAAAATACAAATCGTACTTTTTTTTTTCTTTTTCTTCTTCTTCATACTTTTCACACGCTCCTCCTTCCTTCTCAGTAATCGATCTATCGAACCTTAGCTCTGATATCATTTGTTAGGTTTGGGAGACGCAAACAAGAAGAAAACATAAAGAATTAACATGGTTTAGCACTCTATCGTGGGATGCCTACGTCCACCAAAGAAAAGAGAAATTCTTTATTTCTAAAAAATTCTCATCTGTCAGCCTTACAGCGTTCCAGCTCTCCACTGTCAGAGGAGAATCCTCTGACAGCCCTTACAGTCTTTTTCTAGATTTTTCCATGCAGAGACAATATATAAAGAAACCTAGAAATCCTAATCCCACCATAATTATAAGTTTACCTACATACATGTAATAGACCCATCCCTAATACAAATACTACCCTTATAATTGCGTGGATCTCATAGAATACAAGACACCAACCCAACAATTTTGATCAGAGGATCCAATATCTTTAAGGACGGATAACTATCCCTGTTAATCTTCCTCTGAGATCCTGAATTTTGGTGCAAGGAAATGGAATGGAGCATAAGATTTCTATTAAGTACGAACGTCTGCCAATTTACTGCTACTTCTGTGGGACATGATCAATCTAGATGTCTCGTTTGCTTTGAGGTATACCAGAGTCACTTCATGACTCAGGGATGTAATCCAATGAAGAAGTTTTCGATGCTTCCTAATCGTCTCTTTGGTCAGGAGTTAAAAGGGATTACTCCATCTACCGGAATGATTCAGAATGCGAGTACTATTAATGTCGATGGAAAAAGCTCCAGCAATCCTGCTACTATCGGCGAGGATGTCCGACCACCTTTCAGATCCAGATTCCGAGAAAGAAACTCTTCCTCTTCCACAACGAGTAGAGTCCAGTGAAAATCCTACTCAGCAAATGGTCATTATTCCCCAAGGCAACCATACCGTGTCCAGACAACAGAATGACAACCATCATACTCTTGAGAAGACTAAGCTTCGGTTCTACTCCAATACGCCATCGCCTTCCAAGTCAGATATCCAACTCTAGAGAGTGAGTAGATTCTACCTCCCAAATAAACTCACACTCTTCTCCTCATATAAACAAAACTATTCGTTCTCCAGAAAATACTTCCATTAATTTGATGGTTCTCGATGCACCTGAAGCTTAGCCCTCTGTCCACATAGATCAAACTCTCCAGATCCTTTAATACGTGTTTCACAATCCTGAGTTCACCAAGGCAATATTCAAGTTGCTTCCTCATTTTTCCAACATTAATGTAAACTCCCCAATTTCCCAAACCAATGAGCCGATATCCACGCCACTCCCTACCTCTATAAAAGATGCTCAGAACGAAGTTAACCGGATCAAAAAATTTTGCACTCATACACTCTCCTTGCTCTAGGTCAGATCGATTGCTTAAACCCCTCTCTACAAGAACTCTTATTCTTTTATATAAAGTTCCATTCTGCTTATTACCGGTTCTAACTTATGCATCAGAGTGGCCCAAGGTTTCAAACCCAGTCTATTGTTTAATCTGCTTCTCTATTGACAGATGTCTTCACCAGAAGCTTTGGAAGAAAACCAACGGCAACATTTATCTCATACAAATTCTCTCAAAAAATTCTCGGTTTAGGTTTCATATGTTTCATGGATTCATTTATTGTATTTCAAAGAGAAGTTCCTTAAAATTTTATTTCGATCTACTTAGGGAATGTATCTGGTTCCCCTTGACTTGTCATGCATTTTTGTACACGTATTCTTTTTAACTTGTGGATTTCTCATTGTTTGTTCTTGTTTGGTTTTCCTGTGTTTACCTTAAAAAAAATCTCTTCATCGATTCCAATTGGGTTTTGTTTTGGTTTTTGGGTATTACCTTGAGAAATTTTGTTCTCTATAAATTTGTAAGCTATTATCATGTTCCCTTTGGACTTCTCAGTTTCCATACATGTTCTCGTAGGATTTCTAAGTTGTATGCATCTTTCATTTCGGCCTTTCTCCTATATAGATTTCTAGTCATATTTGACTATTCCAATTCATACTCCATCCATTTTTTGTTTTGTCACTTAATAAATTCAATTTATAATGAAACTTCATATGTGAGTAGAAGAGTCTAGAATTTACTTATCCATCAAATCCTAACACATCCAATAGACCACGTGGCAAAAGTAGGCGTGCAAATTAGGAATTGTTCCTAGTCCCACTAGTCTTGGATCCCAATTCCCAAGGAAAAAAATGGATTTGAAAGTCTTGCCTCATGCATATGAGTCACTATTTTTAAGGTTTAATTTTATATTTTCAAGATAATTATAATTTTGGGAGTACTTAAAAGAGATATTTATAATTTAAAATAGAAATTACTAACAATTAAAAAAGGGGAATTTTTTTTTTTTAACATTATCCCTCATTCATTGGACTATCATAGATCTAGCAATTTTTTTTTTTTTTTGACGAAAAACATATCTTTTGAGAATCCAAAAGAACACTGATTGGGTTAAGATTACAACACAAATTCTGGATCCAAGGATCTGAGATAGGCCACGATACCGATCTTGAAACAGTAAAAGCCTTTATTACCAGGGCATGGGCAATGCCATTCTCATTTGGGAATGAAAGAAACATTGCAGGGAATGAAAGAAGCATATCAAACTGAAAAGGAAGCCAGTAAACTAAATAGAAAAAAAAAAAAAAAAGCAAAAAAAAAAAAGTTTACATAATGATGTGGATATTTCCAAAAAATTACAAACAGCCAGGGTTACAAAAATAAACAAAAAAAAAAAAAAGCAAGAGAGTCCCAGAACATTTAAAGAAAAAATAAAAAGCAAGAAAGTGCCAGAACTTTCGAGAAAGCCAGACAAAGAAAAATAAAGAAAAATCCTGCACTTTCCTTGAAATCCCGGGAAAGCCCATCATTGGAAATCTAAAATCCTCTGTATAAATACGGGATTGGTGTGACTTCTCTGTATCGTCCCAAGATATTTCCTAACCAAGCATTCGAGAAGTTCCTGTTAATAATTCTCTGCGATTCGATCTTAAAAGAAGCAATAAGCAAGCGACAATGTCAATCATTCCAAGCTTCTTTGGGGGGCGTGATCCCTTCGCAATGGATACCTGGGATCCATTCAATTTCAATAATTTCCCCTTCTCAACTGCACTCTCTGTTCCTCGCCCCCAATTCTCCAACGAAACTGCTGCGTTCGTCAATGCCCGAATCGACTGGAAGGAGACACCAGAAGCCCACATCTTCAAAGCTGATCTTCCTGGGCTGAAAAAGGAAGAAGTGAAGGTCGAAGTTGAGGAGGGCAGAGTACTTCAGATCAGTGGAGAAAGGAACAAAGAACAAGAAGAGAAGAACGATCAATGGCATCGAATCGAGCGTAGCAGCGGCAATTTCTTACGTAGGTTCAGGTTGCCGGAGAATGCCAAGATGGATCAGGTGAAGGCTGCCATGGAAAATGGAGTGCTTACTGTTACTGTTCCTAAACAAGAAGTGAAAAAACCAGATGTCAAAACCATTGAAATCTCTGGTTAGAAACTCTTTATGGTGCATTGATGTGAATTTTGGTCTGGATGAAATAATGTTTGGGGTTAGGGTGAGGTGTTGAAAACCTTTATTATGTAATGACATTTTGGGAGTTTGATGTTGTAAACTTGAGTCTCTACTTTGTGGAGAAATTATAATAGTGAATTGTGTTTTAATCTAGTTTGATTTTTTTCCTCTGCAAACTCGTACAAATATTTGAGAGGAAGTACGGAAATTCTATTCAAATTAAATTAAATTTAATTTTTTTTTTTTTTTAATTTTTTTTTTATAATTTATTTCATTCAAATTTCAGAATAAAGTGAGTTGGGTGTTCAGTGATGCAGCAGGCTGGGCGGGGATGGGGATGGGAAAGAGAGCTCATTAAATCAGTTTGATATTACATCTGGAAATTGAAACTGAATCAAGACGGAACCTATTGTCGCACAATACAACTCAATTTGCCAGTTTCTAAAATTTAGACAAAACTGATTCATTGACACCCCTAGAGGGATTCAAATCGTTTCCTCCCTTTCTTTTTTCTGTGTTTCAGGGAGGATGTTCTTCAGGGAGGAGACGTGATGATTTCATTGGATGGTCATCATATGGAGGTTGGATGAATCTGACATTTCTGTTTAAGTTGATATTTTTTTGTTGGTTTGATTTGTCAGTTTGAACGGACGGACGTGGTGATCATCTATTGAGGTCGTCGCCTCTCTTCCCGAATCTGAAATAAGAATAATTTAAAATATTTTACCCTTCTAATCTATGTCAACAAATAGATTTGTTAGAGTAAATATTAATATACTCTAATGTATAGGAGGTTTTCTTTCGTTGGATGTCATTGGGCCGTTGTGAAAACTGTTGAAAACTGTATGAACCAATGGACATTAATTGCTGATTTCAAATATTGTTAACATCAATGTCCATAAAATTATCCTTTAAGGGATATTTTAATTGACATTAGCCAAGTAGTAGACATTGATGCTTGCTGTCCATCAAATCCACGGAAAAGCTGAACCCCCTCTCAACAGGCTTTGACACTTTCTATTATCAAGTAGAAAGATCCTTAAGAAAAGTATAAAAATATAAATGTAATAATTGTCAAATCTAGTGATCACAGTTGACACTAAGAGGGGGTGATGAATTAGCATTTTTAAAATTTTTTCTCAATAATTCTTTAAAGATAGATGTTGCCTTGAGTTGCTGTTTTATTTGCTGACCATAGCCACCCAATCATTGAAACATTGTCACACACGCATAGTTGTATATGCAACTATTTTGCTATCATAGAGTGATTAGGTCTATTATGTTGTGCATACTCATCTTACAAACCATTCTACATACTTCACAATATATAAAATAAACACAATTGCAAAGCATCTATAATACAGAGATATATGTGGTTCATTAACATAGTGTGTGATGGTTAATTCATGGAGTAATGTCCTACAGATTTTGTATATACTCAATATGTTTCTTTTAGCTATCTATTCAGTAGGGAATACATATACCCAATTTACTCGGCATATAACCAGGAGGGTACAAATGTGTCTGTAATTCAGGTTTCAATGTACTAGTTTTCAGTAGACGTTACACACATTACGCTTAATCTACTTCCACGGGAAGCTAACAATATCAGTTTTGGGGTTTATAACATGCCCTATAATTAAAGCTCATACAAATTTAATTTTCCAACCCAATTTCAGTCTGAGTATTCTCATAGACATTTCATTAAACATCTCTTAATCTATGAAATACAATAAGATAGGGAAATGCCCAAGTGGATTATCTTTCCTTGATAACTCCATAATCGGATGCTCACTTTATGTAAAGATGTCCAGAATGGGTGCTCCAATTTTCTAAAGATGTGATAATAAACTCCATTTTCTTCCTTCGATGTTTTTACCGACATCTTGAGTACATGTTTCTTGTTTTTTTCTTCCTTGGTGTTTTCACAAACACCTTGAGTACGTACATCCTCTTCACAAGTTCAAGAACATCATGAACACCATTGATATAACAAGAAAGCCCTATTTTTTTTTTTGCATGTCTTTAACACCCCATTTCCTCATAAAACCCTTATTGGTTTTTTTTTTTTTTTTCTTCCCCACACCACACTTCTTTCAACTTTCCATAAAAGCTTCAAACATCTTCTTTAATGGCTGATAACCATAATCAGTACTCAAGTTCTCTCATTCGTGCTTCAACAAACCCATAGAAGCAAGGTGATAAGATTGAATATTACACATTAAGCACACACCAAAGCACCTCCAAGAAGAGGTTTTCACCCAACAATCAGAGCCAGGCTCTTCACTATTCTTCGTTTTTACATTTGCCCATTACAAATGGGGCTTCAAAAACTTTTTAAATGTGCACAACAACAATAGGCATTCTCCGTTACAGAAATTTGCTACGGTAATCAATTTTTCGTTGCCAAAAATAATATTTAGCAACGGATCCTAAATTCCGTAGTGGTAAATAAATATTTTTCGTGGTAAAAAATACATTTACCTCTACGGAAACATTTTTCCATGGTCAAAAATATCATTTTATACCACAGAAGATATATTTTCGTTGTAGAATATATATTTTCAACAATGGTATAATATTTTCTGTAGGGAAATAACAGTGTATATACAACGAAACATTCTTTTTCGCGGTAAAAAATACATTTATCTCTGCAGAAACATTTTCTCATGGCAAAAACTAATTTATCTCTACGGAAATTTTTTCTGTGGCCAAAAATATCATTTAATACCATAGAAGATATGTTTCCGTTATGGAATATACATTTCCATCAACGGTGCTATGCTTTTCGTAGGAAAATAACTTTACCCAAACTTGCATTTGCCACGCGCACTCCCTCCCTCGTTCTCTCCATGTTTTCCGTTGTGTAAAATCAATATTATAGACAACGGACTGTTTTTTTTCGTTCTCTCCTTTGTATGAAGTGATTGATCTCTTTCCTCCAGCCATATAGAAACAACAGGAATCAAATTCATCAGCGTTTACCCCACGAAATCCTATAAGAGGTGATGTCTATGAAGAACAAGATGTTCCAAATTATGACCAGCCTTTCATTATTGAAGAAGAAGTTAGGGAGGATCTTTTAGATAACACTCTTAACACTTTTAGGTTGCATCATTGTCAATAAACCCTACCGGCAACAATCAGTTACGGTGACCTTGCCGACAGTGTGGAATACTCAGAAGGGAGTGGAATTTTTTTTCTTTCTCTAAGGATACTTTTCTCTTTCATTTCCAACATGTCTTAGACTTATTCAACATTTTGCAGAATGCTCCTTGGTCTGCGACAGGGAATCCCATTATTCTTTAGCAGTGGAGAGATGAGCAAGACTGGAGTTTTAACCAATTAGAAGTTTGGGAACAACTCCATGAGCTACCACAGGAAGTTTTAAGCACCCACTTAGCTGCTCGTTTGATCAAAAGAATCGGAACTCCATAGCAAATTATGATTATTAAAAGTGCAAACAAGAAGAAAGACAAAGAATTAACATGGTTCAGCACCCCATCATGGGATGCCTATGTCCATCAAAGAAAAGAGAAATTCTTTATTCCCAAGAAACTTCTACAGCTCTTTACTTGACAGGCTTATCTCATCTGTCAGCCTTACAGCATTCCAGCTCTCTACTATCAGAGGAGAATCCTCCGACAGCCCCTACAGTCATTTTTTAGGTTTTACCACACAGAGACAATATATAAGGAAACTTAGAAATCCTAATCCCACCATAATTATAAGTTTATCCCCGTACATGTAATAGACTCATACCTTAATACAAATATTACCCTTATAATTGCATAGGCCCCACAAAATACAAGACATTAACCCAACAAATCTCCACCTAGTTTGAATTCTACAAATCACCTTGAAGAAAATCCATTGATGTTGATTCTGTAAACCTGTCTCTGTTAAACCGCTACACTCAAACCAGCATAGGCCACACCCTGTTCGGGTGTCCCGTACAGTTCACCATCGCACGATGTGAAGTGACTCCATCTCTCCCATTGTTGTAGCATCACCGAAAAGATCACCGTCACTCACAGTTTTTCTGCAACTTCAGTTGCATCTGGAACCCAAGCCTCTCACCTCCGCACCTCCAATGCAGACCTTGAGATCCAACTCCTCATTCTAGTCCTCTGCAAATCTAATTGCACTTGAAACCCAAGTCTCTCACCTCTACACCTCCAATGCAGACCTAGAGATCCGACTCCTTGTCCCAGTCTGTCAGTACTCATTTGCCCTACGGTGCGACATAAACTAACCATTATGGGCACCCAGTCGGGATTCAATCTCGCCATCAGATCCGACACTCGATTCAACCAGGTCCACGAACAGTTGCCATTGTCTTATCAATCTGATCACGATCTCTTAACTGTCACTATCCATTAGAATCTTGGGTACCAAACACAAACCTAGAAATTATGGAGATGCCATCTCACATTCTCCTTCTACGTCCCCTTTCAACTCCCAAACTCATCCATACACCACCATTTGGTGCATAGGCCACCGCTGGAGACATTTGATTCGTAGCAATTTTTGTAACCCCACTACACGATTCTTGGGCCGGCCCTTGTATCTCCACTGCATCCGTGATTTTACTTCGTAGGCATCTAGATACTAAGTTGTAAACACAAATTAAATCTTAAAATTGAAGTCCTGATTCCATACTCTTTTTATGAAATCCTTTTTTTTTTCTTTTCTAAATCCAATACTTTTTCAAAAAGTAGATCCGACAAAAACGAAACTCACACTTTTTTTTTCAGTACAATGATTACCTAAAGGTAATGGTTATCTTTAAATTAAACAACAAAATTGAGAAAAAAAAAAAATCAAAACTCAACCCCTTTGTTTTTTCTTACGGTTTTGAACACCTTTTTTTTTTTTCTCGATTTCAACAAAAGGTTAAAAAATACAAATCGTACCTTTTTTTTTTTTTCTTTTTCTTCTTCTTCATACTTTTCACACGCTCCTCCTTCCTTCTCAGTAATCGATCTATCGAACCTTAATTTTGATACCATTTGTTAGGTTTGAGAGACGTAAACAAGAAGAAAACACAAAGAATTAACGTGATTTAGCACTCTATCGTGGGATGTCTACGTCCACCAAAGAAAAGAGAAATTCTTTATTTCTAAAAAATTCTCATCTGTCAGCCTTAGAGTCTTCCAGCTTTCCACTGTCAGAGGAGAATCCTCTGACAGCCCTTACAGTCTTTATCTAGATTTTCCCACGTAGAGACAATATATAAAGAAACCTAGAAATCATAATCCCACCATAATTATAAGTTTACCTACATACATGTAATAGACCCATACCCTAATACAAATACTACCCTTATAATTGCTTGGATCCCATAGAATACAAGACACCAACCCAACAATTTTGATCAGAGGATCCAATATCTTTGAGGACGGGTAACTATCCCTGTTAATCTTCCTCTGAGATCCTGAATTTTGGTGCAAAGAAATGGAATGGAGCATAAGATTTCTATTAAGTACGAATGTCTGCCAATTTACTGCTACTTCTGTGGGACATGATCAATCTAGATATCTCGTTTGCTTTGAGGTATACCAGAGTCACTTCATGACTCAGGGATGTAATCCAATGAAGAAGTTTCCGATGCTTCCTAATCGTCTCTTTGGTCAGGAGTTAAAAGGGATTACTCCATCTACCAGAATGATTCAGAACGCGAGTACTATTAATGTCGATGGAAAAAGCTCCAGCAATCCTGCTACTATCGGTGAGGATGTCTGACCACATTTCGGATCCACATTCAGAGAATGAAACTCTTCCTCTTCCACAACGAGTAGAGAGTCCAGTGAAAATCCTACTCAGCAAATGGTCATTATTTTCCAAGGCAACCATACCATGTCCAGACAGCAGAATGACAACCATCATACTCTTGAGAAGACTAAGCTTCGGTTCTACTCCAATACGCCATCGCCTTCCAAGTCAGATATTCAACTCTAGAGAGTGAGTAGATTCTACCTCCCAAATAAACTCACACTCTTCTCCTCATATAAACCAAACTATTCGTTCTCCAGAAAATACTTGCATTAATTTGATGGTTCTCGATGCACCTGTAGCTCAGCCCTCTGTCCACATAGATCAAACTCTCCAGATCCTTTAATATGTGTTTCACAATCCTAAGTTCACCAAGGCAATATTCAAGTAGCTTCCTTATTTTTCCAACATTAATGTAAACTCCCCAATTTCCCAATCCAATGAGCCGATATCCACGCCACTCCCTACCTCTATAAAAGATGCTCAGAACGAAGTTAATAGGATAAAAATTTTTTGCACTCATACACTCTCCTTGCTCTAGATCAGATCGATTGCTTAAACCCCTCTCTATAAGAACTCGTATTCTTTTAGACAGCCATTCTGCTTATTACCGATTCTAACATATGCATCAGAGTGGCTCAAGGTTTCAAACCCAATCTCTATTGTTTAATCTACTTCTCTATTGACAGATGTCTTCCCCAGAAGCTTTAGAAGAAAACTAGCGGCAACATTTATCTCATACAAATTCTCTCAAAAAATTCTCGGTTTAGGTTTCATATGTTTCATGGATTCATTTTTTGTATTTCAAAGAGAAGTTTGTTAAAATTTTATTTCGATCTACTTAGGGAAATTTCCTGAGATTGAAAATGCATTTGGTTCCCCTTGACTTGTCATGCATTTTTGTACACGTATTCTTTTTAACTTGTGGATTTCTCATTTGTTTGTTCTTCTTTGGTTTTCATGTGTTTACCTTAAAAAAAATCTCTTCATCGATTCCAATTGGGTTTTGTTTTGGTTTTAGGGTATTACCTTGATAAGTTTTGTTCTCTATAAATTTCTAACCTATTATCATGTTCTCTTTGGACTTCTCAGTTTCCATGCATGTTCTGGTAGGATTTCTAAGTTGTATGCATCTTTCATTTCGGCCTTTCTCCTATGTAGATTTCTAGTCATGTTTGATTATTCCAATTCATACTCCATCCATTTTTTATTTTGTCACTTAATAAATTCAATTTATAATGAAACTTCATATGTGAGTAGAAGAGTCTAGAAATTATCATCCATCAAATTCTAACACATTCAATAGACCACGTGGCAAAAGTAGGCGTGCAAATTAGGAATTGTTCCTAGTCCCATTGTCTTGGATCCCAACTCCCAAGGAAAAAAATGGATTTGAAAGTCTTGCCTCATGCATATGAGTCACTGTTTTTAAAGTTTAATTTTATACTTTCAAGATAATTATAATTTTGGGAGTACTTAAAAGAGATATTTATAATTTAAAATAGAAATTACTAACAATTAAAAAAAGGAATTTTTTTTTAACCTTATCCCTCATTCATTGGACTATTATAAAACTAGCAATTTTTTTTTTTGGCAAAAAACATATCTATTGAGAATCCAAAAAAACACTGTTTGGGTTAAGATTACAATACAAATTCTGAATCCAATGATCTGAGATAGGCCACGATATCGATCTCGAAACAATAAGAACTTTTCTTACCAGGGTATGGGCAATGCCATTCTCACCTTGGAAATGAAAAAAACATAGCAGCGAATGAAAGAAACATAGCAAACTGAAAAGGAAGCCACTAGACTAAATAGAAAAAAAAAAAAAAAAAAAGCGCAAAAAATAAGGTTACATAATGAAGTGGATATTTCCAAAAAAATTACAAACAGCCAGGATTACAAAAATAAACAAAAAAAAGCAAGAGAGTGCCAGAACATTTAGAGAAAAAATAAATAGCAAGAAAGTGCCAGAACTTTCGAGAAAGCCGGACAAAGAAAAATAAAGAAAAATCCTGCACTTTCCTTGAAATCCCGGGAAAGCCTATCATTGGAAATCCCGGGAAAGTACTGGAAATCTAAAATCCTCTCTATAAATACCGGATTGGTGTGACTTCTCTCTATCGTCCCAATATATTTCCTAACCAAGCATTCGAGAAGTTCCTGTTAATAATTCTCTGCGATTCGATCTTAAAAGAAGCAATAAGCAAGCGACAATGTCAATCATTCCAAACTTCTTTGGGGGGCGTGATCCCTTCGCAATGGATACCCGGGATCCATTCAATTTCAATAATTTCCCCTTCTCAACTGCCCTCTCTGTTCCTCGCCCCCAATTCTCCAACGAGACTGCTGCGTTCGTCAATGCCCGAATCGACTGGAAGGAGACACCAGAAGCCCACATCTTCAAAGCTGATCTTCCTGGGCTGAAAAAGGAAGAAGTGAAGGTCGAAGTCGAGGAGGGCAGAGTACTTCAGATCAGTGGAGAAAGGAACAAAGAACAAGAAGAGAAGAACGATCAATGGCATCGAATCGAGCGTAGCAGCGGCAATTTCTTACGTAGGTTTAGGTTGCCGGAGAATGCCAAGATGGATCAGGTGAAGGCTGCCATGGAAAATGGAGTGCTTACTGTTACTGTTCCTAAACAAGAAGTGAAAAAACCAGATGTCAAAGCCATTGAAATCTCTGGTTAGAAACTCTTTATGGTGCGCTGATGTGAATTTCACTCTTGGATGAAATAATGTTTGGGGTTGGGGTGAGGTGTTGAAAACCTTTATTATGTAATGACATTTTGGAAGTTTGATGTTGTAAACTTGAGTCTCTACTTTGTGGAAAAACTATAATAGTGAATTGTGTTTTAATCTAGTTTGATTTTTTTTCCTCTGCAAACTCGTACAAATATTTGAGAGGAAGTACGGAAATTCTATTCAAATTTCAGAATAAAGTGAGTTGGGTGTTCAGTGATGCAGCAGGCTGGGCGGGGATGGGGATGGGAAAGAGAGCTCATTAAATCAGTTTGATATTACATCTGGAAATTGAAACTGAATCAAGACGGAACCTATGGTCGCACAATACAACTCAATTTGCCAGTTTCTAAAAATTAGACAACTGATTCATTGACACATTGACACCCGTAGAGGGATTCAAATCGTCTCTTCCCTGTTTTTCTTATGCTTTAGGGAGGAGATGCGGTGATTTCATTGGATGATTGTCACGTAGAGATCGGATAAATTTGATCTTTTTGTTTAAGTCGATATTTTTTTGTCGATTTGATTTGTTGACTCAAACGGATGTGGTGATCATCTAGTGAGGTCGTCGCCTTTCTTCTCGAATCTGAGGTAAGAGATGATTTGGATCCCCTCTAGAGAGGGAAGAGTACCAGAAGAGCGATATACATATGTTTTTCAATAATATCCCATAATTAAATTTAAAAAATTTTACCCTTCTAATCTATGTCAACAAATAGATTTGTGAGAGTAAATATTAATATACTCTAATGTATAGGAGGTTCTCTTTCGTTGGATGTTATTGGGCCGTTGTGGAAAGTGTATGAACCAATGGACATTAATCGCTGATTTCAAATATTGTTAACATCAATGTCCATAAAATTATCCTTTTAAGGGATATTTTAGTTGACATTAGCAAGGTAGTAGACATTGGTGCTCGCTGTCCATCAAATCCACGGAAAAGCCGAACCCCCTCCCAACCCGAAGGCCTTGACACTTTCTATTATCAAGTAGAAAGATCCTTAAGAAAAGTATAAAAAGTTCTAATTGTCGAAACTAGTATTAGTGATCACAGGTTGACACTAAGAGGGGGTGATGAATCGGTGTCTTCAAAATTTTTTTTAAATAATTCTTTAAAAATAGATGTTGTCTTGAATTGATGCTTTATTTGCGGATCATAGCCACACAATCATTGAAACATTGTCATATATGCATAGTCGTATACACAATTATTTTGCTATTATAGAGTGATTAAGTCTATTATGTTGTGTATATTCATTTTGCAAATCATTCTACACATTTCACAATATACAAAATGAATACAATTGCACAGTATCTATAATACAGAGATGTATGTGGTTCATTAACATAGTGTGTGATGGTTAATTCATGGAGTAATGCCCTACGGATTCTGTATATACTCAATATGTTTCTTTTAGCTATCTATACAGTAGGGAATACATATATCCAATTTACTCGGTATATAACCACGAGGGTACAAATGTGTCTGCAATTCAGGTTTCAATGTACCAGTTTTTAGTAGACGTTACACACATTACGCTTAATCTACTTCCACGGGAAGCTAACAATATCAGTTTTGGGATTTATAACATGCCCTATAATTAAAGCTCATACAAATTTAATTTTCCAACCCAATTTCAATCTGAGTATTCTCATAGACATTTCATATCTTTTAGTCTATGAAATACAATAAGATAGGGAAATGCCCAAGTGGATTATCTTTCCTTGATAACTCCATAATCGGATGCTCACTTTATGTAAAGATGTCCAGAATGGGTGCTCCAATCTTCAAAGATGTGATAATAAACTCCATTTTCTTCCTTAAGTGTTTTTACCGACATCTTGAGTATATGTTTCTTCCTTTTTTCTTCCTTGGTGTTTTCACAAACACCTTGAGTACATACCTCCTCTTTACAAGTTCAAGAACACCATGAACACCATTGATATAACAAGAAAGCCCCATTATTTTTCTTGCATGTCTTTAACACCCCATTTCCTCAAAAAACCCTTATTGGTTTTTTTTTTTTTTTTTCTTCCCCACACCACACTTCTTTCAACTTTCCATAAAAGCTTCAAACATTTTCTTTATGGCTGATAACCATAATCAGTACTCAAGTTCTTTCACTAGAGCTTCAACAAACCCATAGAAGCAAGGTGATAAGATTGAATATTACACATTAAGCACACACCAAAGCACCTCCAAGAAGAGGTTTTCACCCAAAAATCAGAGCCTCTTCACTATTCTTGGTTTTTACATTTGCCCATTACAAATGGGGCTTCAAAAACTTTTTAAATGAGTCCAGAATTCTTGTTTTAGTCTGGGTCATCGATCTTGGGAATATTGAAGCAAATCTGATAGCTAAATTTCAATTAAAATATATTATGGTAACGTTTGGTCTTGTTATTATTTAAATAGTGACATCTTGCTTTGTCACTATTAAAAATGGTAATGTGCTTAGGAGATGCGTCATCACTCTTTCCCTTCCATCTTTCTCTTCCTTCCTTAAATGCTTGAGAAATGCATCTCATTACTTCCCTTATAAGCTTGAGAGATGCGCCTTATTACTTTCCTTATATGCTTGAGAAATACGCCTCATCACCATCCTTATATGCTTGAGAGATGCCTCATCACTAGTGATTGCTTCCTCACATGAGAGATGCTTTACCATCATTGATTGCCTCATTACATGGAGATGCCTCATTACCAATGATTGCCACATCACATGAGATAGTAGAATCCACTATGGGACCCACACTCTCTGTCCACATCGTCAGTGGGACCCATAGACAGTCACTCTCATCAACTTTGGCCCATTTGCCAATTAAGTAATTTCATGTAACAGTAGTTCGTTAATTTTCATGCATCCGATCTTCCTTACATGTCTTCAACCATAGGATTAAAACAAATGTTTTAGGATTAAAACAAATGTTTCATGATCTCCCAAAAATACCCTTATGAAGATTCTAATGCCTCTGTTTAATTTTTTTTTTTGCACAAAAACGTTCATAGGTGAGAGAATTTCCAGTAGCCTTTTCTCTCACCTGGAAATAGATCTAACACCTGGTTGCATTTCCAACATTTAGTTGATTTTTAGAAATGGCTCCACCTTTGTGTACGGCTACTATAAGCGTGGCCATGGTGTGCGATAGCAGTTGCTATGGCATGCTATGTGCTCATGGCATGGGTGTCACACCTCAATTCTGCACTATTCAGAATGGTGTGATGAACCGCTAGTAAATCAACGGTTCAACCAGGATCTCGAGTAGACTATCCCCGTTTTATCTAAACCTCATACATTCACATTCATAATCAGAGTAAAATACACAATAGCGGAAGTCTTATAGTAAAGCAGAGCGAGAATCTAAATGTGGTAATCATATTAAGGTATCAAATTATTTTGTTTCAACCGAGACATAAGTAAGTAAAATATCAATTACATCTCCTTAATAAATCCAAAAAAAAAATAAAAGAAACTCTAATCGAATACGTATGAGTTACATTCGCAAGAGGAGTCATGCATATCCACTACGTCTTCAGCTTCCATCGTCGTCACATGTCCCTATATAGGAGCATTGATATAATTTTCAACTGTGGTACCTGTATTATCAACTAAATATATTCAACGTCGAGAGGGTGAGCACACATCATGGCTCAGTGAGCAAACAAAACAATGCAACAATACATATGCATGCGATTCAATTCATATCTTTGGTCTGATTTTACGTTTGCACTGTGCTATAGAAAGGATAGAGGGCCGCCGCACCTCTATGCACGAGAGTGTGGATACGTCCGATGAACCTCTCACCGTCGCCCACAGCACCCACAATGAACATTGTACAACGAAGGTCACGTTTATCGATGCACAATTCCATACCAACAAATAAACCTCTGATGGCTAGGGTTGCAAATGGGGCTCGCTACTAACCAATTCTAATGTCAAACAGTGTATCCAAGGCCTCACCCCAGCATCCCTCAGAGCACCCGTAGAGATAGAGCTAAGGCCCCTCGGTAGAGTATAGGACTCAAGGACCGAGACCCTCCTTGATGCCCTACGTCGCAATAGTTCTGCTAAGGTAATGGCGATACGATGATGCTAATACATAAGACTTGAGTTAGAGATAGAGCTAAAGTGCCCGGATCAAACACCGCCTAACACTTCCCCTGATGTCCTACTCGCATCAAGCACACTAACCACACACAAACATTCACATGCCTATTCATAGCATCAATCATCAACATCATGTTATAAGTAAACAAAATTAAATATACATGAACATTAATAGCATGAATATTGGATGACATGTTAAATGCACATTACAAGCATATTCGCATAGAATCAAGTATGGCATTGGACTCAAGAAAATAAAAGTAGTTTATTATTAACTAATTAATGTAGGTCTTGTTTCCTCACCTTAGCTTGCTAGTAGATCATTTTTCAAGCTTTAAGAATCACCATTATATTGATATTATATTGCTAGAAGACCTAACAAAGTCGATAGAATTTAATTAGATTTAATTCTAATTTTCTAACTTGCTGTTATCTATAGGGTCGCAGGTAGGGTAGCAGTATACTGCGACCCCCTGTAATAGGGTCGATATCAGGGTCGATGGGTCTATCGACCCTATGTGCGACCACCTCTGGTTTTGGTTCGATATTCTCATGTTTTGATCAATTCTTCCTTGTTTAACTCCTATGACTTCTTCCATAGTCCATTCCACATGCTTTCTATGGATTAGAACTTCTCTTCACCCAATATATAGTCTAATTGATATCCTCCATTGTTTCCATTGAAACCTAACCATGGATGGATGGATTGGGTTTCTCCTACATCTTTCTTCAACTATTCTAAGTCTCACGAAATTCATAGGATTAGTATTCTTACCTGAGAAGAACACTCCTCCTCTGCAACTCTTCTCCTTTTTCTTCTTCTCTCCGTTCCTTCTCTTTTTCCTCTCTTCCTTATCTTCTCTTTCTCTCAATTCAATTAGGGTTCTAAAAGGAGTGAAAGAGGCCTAGCGACGTCCTTAAACTAGAGTAGAAACATCCTAAAATAAGTCCCTTTGAGATTAGGAAAGAGCCCCAACCGAAATTATGAAAATTTTCTAATTCTGTTTTCGGCGGCAAGCGAGGGTCGATGAGGGGGGTCGATGATCCGGTCGACCCCTAGTTCCAAAGTGTTCGACCCCCTCTGTAAAATAGGGGGTCTGACTTTCTGTCTTGGGGGGTCTGACCCTCTCTTGCTGGGTATGCGACCCTCCCCTTTATTTAAGTATTTTTGAATCGATTTAATACTTGGGATCACGATCTCCTTCACGCATTTGGTCCATTTGGCTCGACCACGATAGGTAGACCTGGTTCAAAATAGTAAGACCGGATTAGTTTGATACGGGTCTTACAATGGGTTGTTTGCTAATGGCCCAAGTGGCTTGCGCCAATGGTGGCCATGTGCCACCTCAGCACATCCTCTCTCTTCCTTCTCTCACTTCATTTGTTTCTTGTTTCTTCTTTCATTCTATGCTTGCCACATCAAAAGTGGGGCCAACTGGGGGACCCATACACCTCTTTACTTTTTCCTTTTTTTATCACCAATTTTTTTGTGTGGGTGCTGTCCACATCACTAGTGGGGCTCACACACATTCTCTCATTTATCGAAATTACTAATTTCGTATGTGGGTGCTGTTTACATCACTTGTGGGGCCCCCACATATTCTCTCACATGTTGAAACTATTACTGCCCAGTCAACTCAATGAAGAGACTCACCAATTCACTACATACCTTCTTAATCACTCTCTAGAGGATTATAGAACACACTAGGCTACTTCATTTTTTCCATTGCACTGACATCACTGCCACTTGCACAGACACTCTCTCTCCTAGACTGACGCCTTCTCTCCTCTTTTCTCTGATTGAATGCTCATCCATACTACTACATCAGCCAAGTTGTCAACAATGATAACACATAGCCAACATAAACTACTATGAAGATGCATGCTTCCCGTATCTTGTAATGATTTGAGGATGCTAATTAAGCTACTATATATATATATATATATATATATATATATATATATATATATATATATATATATATATATCATATCATATCTAATAGAAATTGACCCCGTTTATTGGGATTGGTCAGGTACCGATCTGTTACCATCTATTTTTTTTTTTTTTTTTTAATTTAACATGATCCTAAAAAAGATGCAAATCGGTATGAACCAAATCAAACCCATGCCCGATATGGATCTCTAAAACCTTTCGTAAATCATCATTAATATGAGCTTCTTTGCAATACCCAATGTCAAAATGGTTTTGGTAGATTTTTCACATGAGTAAGCTGATTCTAGGGCTTTTTAAGACTGATTCATCTTGATCTGGGCCGATCAAACTCACATGTGTTTTGGGTCCTTCACCTTATATACCGGTTTTTATGGGTGATTTATATTTGATCCGTCGGATCGATACCGATTCATCATGTTTGTTAGGATTGGTCAATTTACTGATTTGATATTCTTCTTTTTTTAAACTTATCACGATACATGTCAATCATCCAATAAATTGATCGCCATGTGCCGGCCATCTATACTTAAAAAAATTATGTTTTTTAAATATAAAAAACTAATCCATTGATCCTATCCTAAAAAGATGCAAATCAGAATGGACCAAAATGATCACTTGCCAAATATGGATCACTCAAACCTTTGGCAAATCGGCCTTCTCCGATAAGAGCTTTGACCATGGTTTTTGTGGCAGAATATTGTTGCAAATCTTCATGCTTATAGCATGGGATTCGTACAATCCTTGGATTGGTATAATCCCCCTTCATATGTGACTGCAGAATTAATGGGATTCATACAATCCTTGGATTGGTACATACAATCCTTGGATTGGTACAATCCTCTTTCATATGTGAATGTTAGATCTTTGCATTTGACTATATATTTTTCATGTAAATATTTTGTTAATCTTTGATTCTTATTCTTTCCCTTATGTATGACTTGATTTGGGGAATTAACTTAGGATAATGGTTCCTTTTGTAAGGCTATAAAGCCAAATGTTTGTTTACAGTTTTAAATAAGTAAATGGAAAGATAATCCATTCCATTCTTATTTTTTCACCTTTTAACATAGCATCAGAGCATATGGTCTAATTTTTTATTTTTTTTTATTTTTATATATCATGGCTAACACTTTCCATCGGTGCACCCATGGATGGTCATACCGCTTACACAGTCTATAAACTTCATGGCTACACTCCAAAGATGAGGCCTGTTCCAACCATGACTCATTGTGATCATTGTGGTCGCGATGGACATACAACGGTTACCGCATCCATGGTTTCCCTCCAAAGAAGGGACAACCGCATCAACCTAAAGGTTTTCAAGCATAAGCATCTACTCTAAGTCCTACCACTTCTCTAATTTCCTTCTCTCAATTTGCTCTAGTCATTGCCATCCTCCAACAAGGTAGTCCTCGACCTTTAGCTCACCTCATAGGTAAAGTTTTTTCATCCACCTTTTCATCTACTAATGATTTAGTTATTGATTCTGGTGCAAATGAGCATGTATGTTCTTCCCCTGACTCTTTTTGTTCCCTTGAATCCATTGTAGGTTCTGTTGGTGTTCAATTACCCAATGGGTTACGTGTTCCCATCTCTCATGTGGGTTCAATAAAGTTTTCCCTTGCTTTCTATCTAAGAAATGTGTTACATGTTTCCTCCTTCAAGTTTAACTTGCAATTTATTTCATAATTTACAAAATCCTTGGAATGTTCGGTCATATTCTTTTTTGAATTTTGTGTATTTCAGGACTTGTCAACGAAAAACACGATTGGATTGGAACATGTTGGTGATGGGCTTTATTACCTCACCAAACCCATTGCACTCTTGTCTGCATCACCGCTCTTCACTGATCTTTGGCACTGGCGACTTGGCCATCCCTCACTACCGAAAATGCACACAATTGCTAATTCAGACCCTACTGTTATTCCCTCTCCAATAAAATTTTGTGCCATTTATCCTTTAACAAAGCATTCTTGGACTCTCTTTCCTCCTGTAGTTCTCACATTTCCTCTCCTTTTAAACTTATTCATTGTGATATTTGGAAATATTTCATGTACCTTGTCTTTCGCGCTCATTATTTTTTTAACTATTGTGGATGATTACACTTGTTTCAAATGTTTATATTTAATGAAATATAAACCTGAAACTAAGTCCCATTTGAATGCCTTCTTCGCCCTTGTGTTTACTCAATCAAATTTCATGTTCAAAAGATTTGCACTGACAATGGACTTGAATTCTTTGGCAAAGAGCTTCAAAAATCTCTATAAAGTCTTGGGATCCTTCATCAATCTAGCTAGTTGTTTGGGCACCTTTCAACAAAATGGGATTGCTGAACGTAAACATAAACATATTCTTGAAGTTGCTCGTGCCTTCTGATTCGAAAATCATTTACCCCTTCATTTTGGGGTCAGTGCATGCTCATAGCCACTTATCTCATAAAAAAATTGCCTACCCCCACTCTCGTTGGGAAATCCCTATCCCCTCATGAGCTTTTGTTTCAAACAAGCCCCACTTATAGCCATTTAAGGATTTTTGGTCGTCTTGTTTTCGCTCATAATCACTCTTCTAATCACTATAAGTTTGACATCTGCTCTAAACTATGAATTTTTGTTGGCTATCCATATGGGCAAGAAGGCTAACGCATTTATGACATAGATACCAAACTTATCTACATATCATGTGATGTCATCTTCCATTTCATGATATCAAGCTTCCTCCCCCTTTTCTCTACATGTTCTTCCTACCTTTATCTCTGATATCTTATCATCTCCTTTAGACATCCACCCACTCATCCCCACCCCAATTGATAACAATCAAACCCCGATCCCAACTCAGGTTGAAAATCACTCCATCCCTTTGGATGATAAATCACCAAACGACCCCCCCCCCCCCCCCACCTCTCCATATCCCTCCCCCTACTCTCTCTTCCCAGTTTCTCTGCCACTGTCGACATGCCATCGCCATGCCCCCACCTACTTTCAGGACTACCATGGTAATAATGTCATCACAGGCTCCAGTTCCTACACTATTCCTCTCTTAGGTATTCCCTACCCCATTTCTCAATATTTGTTTTATGTTCAGTTATCTTACTCATATATTGTTTTCCTCTTTTTTGTTGACTCGACTATTGAGCCCAATACTTTTTCTCAAGCCGTTAAGGAACCCAAATGGTGGGATGCTATGGCCGCTGAGATCACCGCTCTTAAATGGAACAACCCTTGGGTCTCGTTTGATAACATTCCCACTCCTGGATTCCATTGATTTTGTCTCCCTAGGAGCAATTTGAGAGCTAAGTACTATTTGGTAAATCTAGTTTCAAGCTCCCAGGCAGTGAATTGGCCTCCATTTGGCTTTAGGATCCCAAATTTGTGAGTTAAAAAACTAAATCCCGTTGCTCCAGAACAAATGAAACCGAGCTAAAAAAAAGGGAGTTGGGCTAAAACAAAGGCTTGACTGCCACCACTACCACCACCGCCACCTACTACCACCACCACCACCACCACCAAAAACCGCCTCCCACTGCCACCACCGCCACCACCCACCACCCACACCACCATCGCCACCACCACCACCACTACAAAAATATTCATTTATGGTGACATAATTTTCCGACGGAAAAAAAATTTCCGTGGCAATAAATAATTTTAGCCTATGGTACTCAAATTTCCGTGGCTAAAAATAAAGAGTTCAAAGACGGATCCTAATTCCCGTGGCCAAAATTAGTTTTGGCAAAGGAAAAGAAATTCCCGTGGGAAAAAAAGTACTTTTTGGCCACGGTAAAAAAAATTCCGTGGCCACAAATAGTTTTAGCCACGGACATTAGATTCCCGTGGCCAAAAATCAATCTAGCCTACGGAATTTTGATTCCCATGGCAAAAAAATCAGAGATTTTAGTGACGGAATCTAAATTCCCGTGGTCAAAATTGATTTTTGACCACGGGACTTAGTTTTCCGTGGGCAAAAATAGTTTTAGCAACAGTATTTTGGTTCCTGTTGCCAAATATCATAGGGTTTTACACGCAATGAGAAAATTCCTGAGATGCAAAAATTAGTTTTGGCCACCTAAATTTAAATTCCCGTGGCCAAAAATTATTTTTGCCCACGGGAATCCATTTCCCGTGGCTGAAATCGA
The DNA here is from genome assembly GCA_028583415.1 of Protea cynaroides. Classification (NCBI taxonomy): domain Eukaryota; kingdom Viridiplantae; phylum Streptophyta; class Magnoliopsida; order Proteales; family Proteaceae; genus Protea; species Protea cynaroides. Next base: position 19,430,523 of record CM053276.1, read on the forward strand.
TGTAAATTGGGCCAAAATATTTCTTCTACTGCCCTTTTCTCCCACGTCTCACCAACCCCACGTCCCTTCAACTTCAAAGTTCCAAAATTGAACCCTTGCGTGAGAAGCTCCAGTTTCCCTCTCTTTTCTCTTTCGGTTATTCCTCTCCGTGCTCTCTCTTTATTCGTCGTCCTCTCTCTGCTCAGTCAATAGGGAAGGACGTTTAAGTCATTCAAGAGGGTTAAGAAGAGCAACCGAAAACCCTAAACAAAAAGAGGGTTTTAGATTGACGGAAAAGAGGAGACATAGCCGTAGGGATGAGGGCTGGAGAGAGAGTCACGGCTGCCTATGCGTGAAATCAAGAGGAAGAAGAAGCGACGGCTGAAGAGAAAGTAGAGAAACCAAGTGCAGCAAGAACAAAGAGAAAAAAATCAAATCAAACTAGAGGGTTGCAACTAAGGCTAAGAGAAAAGTTACTGCTATAGTTGAAAAGAAGAAGAAGAAAGCGGCGGCAGGGGAGGAAGAAATTCGACAAAGGTACTTCGTTTTCCCCTTGTATTTTATTTCTATCATTCTTTTCTTCTTCTCTCAAAATTTTATTTGATGAATGCCTTGAAATTGTTCGAGCTATTGCTCTGGCTGATTGTCGAATGTTGTGTTTTTTTTTTTGTTCTCTCTCTCTCTCTCTCTCTCTCTCTCTAGCATTGTTCTTTTTTTGTTTCTTGAAAATCTGGTTTCCATGGATTCTTAGCTGAATATGAACAGGTTCAATGCGGTTCTTTGTGTTCTCTATTTCCAATTCTATTATTTTCTTATCCATGGGATTCTAAGGGGATGTGTATTCTGTTTTCTTTTTATTTATCACTGGGTTTCAGCAGTGGGTTTGTATGGTTTAGTTCATTAGGACTTTTAAAAGTTTTTTTTTGTGGCTCAGTTAAGGTTGGATGCTCTTCATAGTATTGCATTCGGTTGGGGTTGGTTGGGGTTTCAAAAATTTATATGGGGGATATGGCTCTCTGTTTAGGAATTTTTTTTTTTCTGGTTTGCTGTCCCACTAGTTTGTGTAATAGATTGTGAGTCATGTCATGGTTTGGTACTGTTTTGCTTGCCTGCTCACGGATGCAATTTAAGTTGAGTGAGCTATATGGCTCAGTTAGAATAGGTGTTGAGGTTGTGAAGCACCACCGATCCAACTGAGATAGAATGCATATGAGTTGCACTTTGGCACATGTGTTGACTTCCTCTTTGCTATTCCTCGCCTTGGGAAAAATGAAAGTGGGTTCAATTACCAGTACATTGCTCTCAACATATCTAGTTTCAGGTTTCATTGTCTACGTGGATTTTATGCTTATTGGACATGTTCTTGATGGTTGTTGTTTTGCCTTGTTCAAGTTTATCAAGTGACTATTTAGGAATGGAACTCGGACATTTCTGCCATCCGGTCAAAAGACTTGTGTGTGCACTGACCAAAGGCAAAACCAAGGTCATTGAACTGCTCAGGGAGAGCAGACCAGAATACTACATTGACAGCATACAAAAGAGCATTAAGAAGAAGAAGAAGAGGAAGAAGCTGTTAGGTTCAATTGGAACACAATACAGCTGGAACACAATCTATGCCCATGGTTAGATGAGCCCTCTATGGATGGGTTCAGTACTACTAACCATGCCTTCTATGAATCCACATGGTATACAAAATTTGTTAATTTCTTAAAGTTTTATAACCTTGATCTTAGTTGGCCTTTTTAGCACATCATTGTTACGACAAAAGAGCATTAAGAAGAAGAAGAAGAGGAAGAAGCGAAGGTTCAATTGGAACACAATAATGACACACCATGCCCATGGCTAGATGAGCCCTATGGATGGGTTGACTAACCATGTCTATAATCAATGGTATACAAAATTAATTATGTCAAGGATAAACTAATTTTTATACACCATTTGATGACAATTTATTTGAAAATAGGTTTGGAATTTAAATTATATCTTTGTTATTAATGAGTCAGAAGGGTGACTGTGCCAGTATTGGCATATCATCAATAGGAGGTAAGTCAGTTAAAATGTTACGTTTAAAACGGTGATAATAACTATATTTTTGTATTAAATTAGAGAAAAGGAAGAGTCCAAAGGGAAAAAACTTTGGCCCCATCAGCTCTTAAGCGTAAATAGCCCATTGATGTAGAGGTAAATGCTTACTACTAACCGTGTAGTAGGGAGACATCCAACAAATTTAAGAGAACATTATTTACACACACCCTATATTGTTGCCTCAACTAGGGGCATATAATCCTTCTTTTGACTCTCCCAGAAGATAGATAAATGTAAATGCTTAGGCTAATACTAATATATTCTCATTGTTGTCTTCATTTCAGTTGAATCAGATGTGAAGGGGTGCAATTTTTTGTCTTTCCATTAGCTGACTATCTAGACAATCCATATGAAATTGATTCCTTGAATGACGTTTGAATTGAAACATGCTTTATGGGTTTTTCTGCTCATGCAAAGTAGGCATGTACCTAATTCTCATTTAAATGCTGATGATAACATACATCCTTCTTGAACCCTATGGTGTTGAGAATCGGTTAACTATCAAAGTGTGTGTTGGTTGACTTGGGCAAATCCACAAACTAAGGGAGACCATCCTAAGACTAGTAGTATGGTCCTCCTTGTAGTTTATATGGCCCTTGCTTTTGGGAGCTCTTGGTTTGTATTTGTTAGAGTTGCTCTTGTGGCCACATTTGGTCTAGAAGCAGCACAAAAGTTGTTTGCAAAGATGCTTAGAAGTGTCTTTCGTGCATCGATGTCTTTCTTTGACTCTACCCCAGCCAAACAGATCTTGAATCGTGTAAGTATTCTGCTGTCACTTTAAAGTAAAACTCTTCTACTCAAAAACCCTTAGAAGATCTAAACAAGATGTATAATGATCCTTCTTTTCCTCCTTTCTTTCTTATTATCTAATTCATGTAATTTATGAACTACCAGGTGTCTGTAGATCAAAGTGTTGTGGATCTTGATATCAACAACAATACAACTTCTTGGCATAGTTGGTGTAATGACAAAAGTAACCTTGCAAGTCTTGCTTTTAGTTGTCTCATTGGCCATTGCAAGCTTGTGGATGCAGGTAATGTCCTTTTTCTTCACCTGGTGGTAACCTATTTTTTCATAAGAATATATTTTGTCACAAGACTTTTTAGTATTGAGTTGGTGTTTTGTTCCTACCAGTTATTCAGGTTCATAGATAAAATATATTCTAGTGTTGGTTTCTTTGCTACAAACAAGTCCATCAACTATGGACAACAATTAGTACTTATGGCTATTTCAACCTGGAAGCAAGTGCCTTAACATAATGGACTAGAATATTGAATAAGACTTTTTTGTATTGAGTTAGTGTTTTTATAAGTTGAACTTAGTCTTTGTACATATTTCATATAATATTTTAATTCAATGTAAAATTTTACTTGTAGAATTGAATTTCTTTCAAGTATGTACATGTATAGGTGCATTAATACTGATCAGTATGGGTACCAACTGGAAAATTTTTATAAAAAAAAAAATACTATTTTTACCAGCGGTAAAATACTTTCTGTTGGTAAATATTCCCTTTTTACCCACGGAAAATTAAGTTCCGTGGTTAAGATTAGCAGTTTTATGGACGAAAATTGTATTTCCGTCAGCCAAAATGTAGTATTTTACTCGACGGAAAAACTTGCCTGTTGGTTAAGATACACATTTTTACTGACGGTAATATATTTTCTGTCGGTAAATATAGACAGTTTTACCAACGGACCATTTGTTTCTGTGCCTAAAAATCTAATATTTAGCCACAGAAATATATTTTCCGTTGGGAAAAATGTCAATTTATACCCACGCCTGCTACGCCGACAGAGAATACGATAGAAACCAATCCGTCGATAAATATCAATGGTGACGGGAACGTCTTTTTGGCAACGGAAAATTTCCGTCGCCAAAATTTAGGATTGTTGTAGTGGCACCACCCACTGCCACCACTACCACTACTACCACCCACGTCACCCTCCACCACCACTACCACTACCACCACTACCACCACTAGCCACCACCCCACCACCATCACCACCATTGCCACCACCACCACCACCACCATCCACTGCCTCCACCACCAGATCTGGAATTGATTCTAGTTTCATTTTTATTAAACGGGATTCTACTCACAATAAGATCTAGAATCAGATCTAAAGCACCATTATCAAACAACATTCTGCTCTCAAAAAATTGACTCTAGAGCAAAAGAAATAAAGTGACTCCAGAGAAAAAGTAATGGATCAGGAGCAGGAGTGTTATCAAATGGTGCCTTGGACTCTCACTACTTTGTCTCTCATTAAAAAATCCATTGGCTGCAAATGGTTTACGAAGTGAAATTTTGTTCTGATGGCACCATCAAGCGATACAAGGCACATTTCATTACCTAGGGATATACTAAAACTGAAGGTTTGGATTATCATGAAACATTTGCCCCCGTGGCAAAACTTACTACAATTCATTGTTTATTGGTAATTGCTTCCATTAAGAATTGGTCCCTTCATCAATTAGATGTTAACAATGCATTTTTACATTGGGATTTAGAGGAAGAGGTTTACATGACTCTTGTAAGACCCGCACTCCGTAAACCCGGTCTAAACCTTGGTTTTGTGTCGTAGCAGGTCTTCCGATCATCACTGGGCCAGACGGGACGAGCGGATGACAAACAGGTACGAAATCGGACCAAAGACGATCAAATCAACATGATTTTATGTTGATCGGTCGATGGTACCGGTCTTGGTACCGGTCGACCGGTCAGCTCTGCGCAACTGACTACGGAGATCCAGAAATTGATCTCTGTGGGTCCTACTTTCCTAAACCCTAATGCCTGAACCTTCCTAATCCTAATAGGGTTATTAAACCCTAATTCTAGCCTATATAAACACCCTTAAACCTCCTCAAATCCTTTCCATTGTCTCTCACAAACCCTAGAGAAGAGAAAGATGTTGGAAAGGAGAAGGAGCTAGGAAGAAGAAGGAGGTGCCGCCATTGCCGTTCGACGACGCTCACTTTACGCCAGTTGACGGTAAGTGTTTTAACTATTCTTCTTACCCTATGACTTTAGGATAGTTGTGTGGGTGGATCAATACCATGCAAAGTATGTATTGATCTAAAACCCTAACTGGACCTTAAAACCCTAAGTTGCCGTCAAACCTTAGATTCAAGTTCCGAGATGATATTCATCGAAACTAGACTTGAATGAGTTGGAGATAACTCTAACTCAAAGCTCAGACTTAGAATGGATAGGAGAAACCCTGAAAATCCATGGAGGATGATCGACGGCAGTCGAAAAACCCAAGTATGGTCTTTCGAAGACATACCGGTAGATTATACCGGTTGCACACAGTGCGATCGGTATGTTGCCACCGGTATCTTCGGGGGGTCTGGTTTGTGGGGACCGGCTGACCATACCGGTCGCCAGTCTTCCCCACAGAGCTGCGATCGGTACATGCCACCGGTCAGCTCTGTGAGGGTATTTTGTAATCTTGTTGATTTCCGACCAACATGAAATCCTAAGAAAAATATTCTAATGAAACCCTAATAATATTGTAGGACTTTGTGATTTTCCGTTTGGATCTTGCGACGTGGAGCAAGCTAACAAACGAGCGGCAGGTAAAGGAATCTGACCTAAACCTAATAATTAATGGATAGTAAATCTTTGTTAATAACACTGAATATATATGATGTGATGTTTTATGCATATTCACATGCCATCCTTTACTTTCAGTTATTATTATTGTTCAGGCATTAATAGGATGTGATTGCTAGGCATGTGGTTGTTTTCGTTAGTGTGTGGAGTGGGGCATGGAGCCTGGGATCATTCCTCACACTGGCAATTTTTGTAGTATTCTATCTTAACATGCTTTGTACGGGTGGGGCATCAGGGGAAGGTCATGGTACAGTGGTCTCCGATGTTGATGCTGGCCTGGCCATGGTTATGTGGCATTGTGGTCTCCGAGGTCGACGCTGGCTTGTCCACGATGTTTTAGCTCTATCTCTATGCCGTAGGGAGTTATGTTGGGATAGGGTCTGCCTGCGTATTGTTCTATCCTAGTGTGTTAGTTGCGGATAGGGTATCAGGGGGAGGTGAGGTATTGTGTTCTCCAGCCCGACCTGCACGCTCTAGCTCTATCTCTATGCCGTAGACGGCTCTGCTGGGATAGAGCATACATTGATGACATATAGGATTGGTTAGTTGCGAGTCCAGTTTGCGAGCCCTGGCCAGTAGGGGTTTAGGTACTGGTATGGGTAGAGCATCAGGAGAGGTACGGGGATATCTTAGCTCTATCTCTATTCCATGATGGGTGCATGTGGGCCGGTGGTGGTGTAATTCCATCCGATGCCACACACTCGTGTATAGAGGTGCGGGGGCCACCAAACCTTTCTATAGCACATTGTAAACTTAAACCAGACCACAACATAAAATGATTGTTACTCATGCATAATATTGTGAAACTGTCTGATTGTCTTATTGAGTTAAGTTGTGAGCTCATCCTTTGTACGTACATTGTTTTAGATGTTGATGCAGGTTACTCGATGAACGATTATGTGAACGCTCCGACGTATAGTGGTGTTGCTGCGTTAGATGTACAGGCAGGAGAGGACGAGCATGACGCTTCATGCGAGTGCCCTTTCTGCGTGTACCTTTGATTGGATTTTTATTTATTTTTCATTATTTTCGATTGGATTAAAGAGATGTAATGATATTATATTTTATGTTTGAATTGAATAATTGGATACTTATTTAATTTATCAATAGATACTCAGTTCATTCTATTTAAAGACTTCCACTGTATTATTTATATTTTGATTGTGGTTATGTGCAATGGTTTGTATGAGAGGACACGGTCTATTCGAGATCCTGGTGTGAACCGTTGGTTTAATGACGGTTCACTCACACCATTCTGGTTGGTTCAGAATTGGGGTGTGACAACTCTACCACCCGGTTGTTGTCAAAAGGTGATTCCCGTGTTTGCTGCCATCACCGCTCCATTTATGGTTTGAAATAGACCAGTCAACAATGGTTTTCCAAACTTTCTACTGCCTTGGCCCAAGCTGGCTATCATCAATCAAAGGTTGACATTCACTTTTTACCAAGCATCAAACCAAAGGTTCTACATTTATTTTCATATATGTCGATGATCTCTTAATTACTGGTGATGATGTTGCTGAGATTTGCAACTTAAAGAAAAACCTTTGTGGTACTTTTTCACATCAAATATTTGAGGTCTCTCGAGTACTTCCTTGGCAATGAGATCACTTAGTTTGATAAAGGACTCTTGCTTTGCCAATGTAAGTACACATTGAACATTCTAGATGACATGGGCATGATGGCATGCCATCCTTCTCCTTCCCCCATGGAGCAATATCTCAAGCTCAATCTAACCGATGGTGCTCTCATGGCTGATCCGTCAACATATCGACGTCTCATTGGCCGCCTTCTTTATCTTACTTTCACTAGGCCTGACATCACCTACTTGGTTCAGGTTCTCAGCCAATTCATGCAATCACCCCGCTGTCCTCATCTTGAGGCTGCTTTAAGGATCTCACATTCTCTTAAAGGGTTGAACTGGTTAAGGTATATTTTTTTTTGCCAACTAATAGCTCCCTCCAACTTCAGGTTTTTGTCGATTCGAACTGGTCTAGTTGCCCTTTCATGCATTGATCCACTACTGGTTATTGTGTCCTCCTCGGTAACAGTCCAATATCCTAGAGCTTCAAGAAACAAAGCACAATATCTCGCTCTTCTGTTGAATCTGAGTACCTAACCATGCCCCACGCTGCTTGTGAAGCTTAATGGCTTATTTTCCTCCTCGCTGACTTAGGTATCTCCCATACTCGGCCGACCATGTTGTACTATGAAAACCAAGCCACATTGCATATTGCTACAAATCTCTTCTTCCACGAACACACTAAGCACATTGAGCTTGATTTCCTTTTTATTCAGAAAAAATACAACGTGGCTTCATATGGACTGCTCACCTGCATACATCCAAATAGCTGGTAGATGTCTTCACCAAACCACTCGGCCACATGCACTTCAACAAACTTATTTGCAAGTTGGATGGGTGAACCCATCTCAACCCCCCTCCAACTTTTTTTTTTGGGGGGGGTTGTTACAGATCATGGCTCCAAATCTCCAAGTTTATATCATGCGATTCATATAATCCTTGAATTGGTACAATCCTCCTTCATATGTGACTGCAAAGTTCATGGGATTCATACAATCCTTCGATTGGTACAATCCCGCTTCATATATGACTACAGGATCCTTGCATTTGACTGTATATTTTCCATGTAAATATTTTATTAATCTTTGATTCTTATTCTTTCTCCTCCTTATGTACAACTTGATTTGGGGAGTTGACTTAGGATAATGGTTCCCTTTGTAAGGCTATAAGCCAAATGTTTGTTGACAGTTTCAAACAAGTAAATGGAAGGATAACCCATTCCATTCTTCTCTTTCACCTTTTAATAGTTTTAGGTATCAGATTCACCTTGCGATACCCCAAGTCATCATGGTTTTTGAAGATGTTTTACACATCTAGGGCTATTTATGGCTGACCCATACTGATCTAAGCAGATATAAACTAGGGATTGATTGGTCCGATCTTGATCCCAATCTAGAATTGTTATATTAAAACATATTATATATAAATAATTATATAATCTATGCCAAAGAGAGCCTAAGGGTAAAAACAAGTAAAGTTTTATGGTCTACATAGGAAAAAAAAAGGTGCAAAAAAAAGAGAGTTCGGATTACTCGCTGGTACTAGAAGAGTAAAAACTTTTCTAGTACGCTATTTAGATGACATGTGTCCTAGGGAGTTAACAGATAAAATTTTCGTTAGCTAATATATTTCCTTTTTAAATATAATTTTTTCCCCCATTATCTCTTATTTTAATAATAACTTAATTGAAATGGAAGTTAATCTCTCACGATCTAAAATTTGTAATTTTTTATTTGAAAAAAACTTTGTTAATCAAATTCCTTAAACTAGTTATTTTTCTTTGTCCTTTTGTTGGAACCTTGGCCAAATTGAGCTGTTGATAGCAACTTTGCATGTGTTGTCATTGTTGGCAACCTCTAGACAGTTGGCAGGATGATATGGAGGAGAGAGAATGTTAGCAGGACATGCAGGAAATGTATCCAGTCACCAGACAGAGTGGACAGTCAGCAGGCATGGTTGGACAATAGGAAATGCAGGAAATGTATCCAGACAACACAGCAGACAGAGTGGAAAGCTCAGCAAGCATGGTTAGACAGTCACAAGCCTAAGACAGTTGGAAGCCAGCTCCTAATTTAGAAAGAAGAGAAAGAAAGAGGAGAGAAAATGTCTATAGGACCCTCTGACAGACAAGGTGACTGGGCTGACAGACAAGGTGACTGGGCTGACAGCTAGGGTGACTGGGTTGATGCAGCAGCCGATGAGAAAGTCCAACTGATGAGAAAGACCAGATGAGGAGAGAGAAAGAGGAGAGAGAAAGAAGAGAGAGAAATAAGAGAGAGAAAATGAGGAGAGAGAAAGAGGAGAGAGTGGGTGGGGACCAGGTGGGTCCCACCTGGGGTGGCCAGGCCAGCATGGCAGCCAGCCCTGGCCAGCATGGTCGATGGCCGCGGCACCTAGCTAGCAGCAAGTAGGAAAGCCAGCAGCACCAAGGCCAGCATGCCATGCCCAGCAGCATAGCCCAGCAGGCAGCTACGCACACAGCAGCACAACACTGCCATGCCAAGCCCATGCCGCAAGTCAAGCCACGGCGGGTGCCATGCCGCAAGTCCGCCGACACCTCGCATGGCCATGCGCGCGCAGATGCCGTGGGCACAATGACATGCCGTGGGCCGCCATGCCGGCGCGGCAAGAAGATGCCGCGGCGCAACAAAGCAAGGCCATGCGCACAAGCATGCCGCGTGCACGGCTATGCCGCATGGTCAGCAGCAGCACCGCGCATGCACATATGGTGTTCGACGTAATGCCGCAAAGACAGATTGACTCAGGACCCTACTGGAATTTTTTGGATATACAGGGCATTACCACACTTTGTGGAGGGGCATTTTGGCCCTTTGAAAAAGTAAAAATTCCTCCTCAACGGCTCAGATCAAGCCACGTATGTTAGATTCCAGATCGGCAACTTATAATAAGGCGGGATTCGGTGTGACTCTTAAATTGCGTCAAGATGCTTGCGTGTGTCCTATGGTTGGCTGGATGCAACGTACAATCATGATCCGCGCCGCACGGAACTGAATCCAGGATTTAGTGTTGCACGCGCATGATGCGTCGGCGTCATGGATCTCGATCTGACGGCCAAGGTGTATCCTGATCACGCTTGACGTGATGAGGCCGATCGTAAGGCCTAGATTAAATCCTGCATTTTTCTGTCCGATCCAGCGGTCTAAAAATGAAGATACCATCTCCGCCAATCAGGGCTCGATAGCGGTGTACGGTGGGTCAGAGGCAGTGGCTATAATATGTGTTGCGACGCACCAAATCAAGCCAGAAGATTCCTTTTGGAATATTATGATTGGCTGAACTTGTTTGGGGCATATCTCAGCCGTCCGATCTTGGATTGGAACCTGTAATATATCAAACTGAAGCTTTTTCGAAGACTAAGCTTTTGGAAAGAGTTGGAGCTCGAGCCGAAAGGGAAAAATGGCGATTTTGGGGCAAACCTCTCTTTGAAGCTTCTAGGAGCGATATTGTAACTCCTATTGTCTGTGTGAGGCCATGAAAGCTTCATAGAAGCTTAGGCAGAGTGCTTGGACCAGCTGTGAGAGTCCAATGGAGCCATGGTGGTGAAGAATGACCTGTGTAACCAGCAAGGAGGTCGAGAAGCTAGCACAAAGAGCCTTACATCAGTAGTGAGCAAGACCGGAAGGTAATCACGCACACAAACTCTATTTTTGTGTAAATGCCATATGGGAAGGGTTTGTAATATCAATTTGATGAATATTGTGTAACCTGTCAAGTTGAGAGCTTGACTGGAGTGGGGTTGTAGCCTAGGACATAGTTGTTGCTGTGAATGCGATTGATGTTGTAGCATCGGGGTTGTAGGTGCAACCATAGCATTGAAGTAGCGTATTGGGTATAATACGAAACCCTGATTAGGGTATTGCCCCATGGTGTAGCCATCACAATGTGTGATAGGTGAACCACGTTACATTGTGTGTCATGTGGATGTGCCTATGAGTGTGAAATAGAAGTCTGTGTGCTACAGGTCTGGGTGTACACACTTGGCAGGCCAAGCCCCTGGTATGGATACCTGTGGGTGTGTTGTTGGTGTGTGCATGAAATATGTTTGATAAATTGATTGTGAGAAAAGCTCAACTAGTCAGCTCAAGGCAGCACAACACATAGTGATCAATAGCTCTTGGCAGCATTTTCCATAGTAGCAGGCCAAATCATAATAGTGGAAAGAATTTTTAGTGGTCACTGATTCACACCTCCCTCTTAGTGTCAATCTGGGAATCACAATTGGTATCAGAACTGAGTTCCCTAGGGAGGAAGACTAACAGCTTCAGGTATAGATAGAAGTGAGAGGCAGTAGAAATGGCATCCAGTGAAGACCACCACAAGAATGAAAGAATTCCCATATTTGACGGGTCAAACTACAGTGTGTGAAAAGTTAGAATGGAAGCATATCTGATAGCTCAAGGCTATGGAGTATGGTTAGTAGTGAAGAATGGCTACAAGCACACCACATAAGACATGACTGATATAGTGGAGATGAAGAAGAGAGAAAATGAAGCCAAAGCTGTCACAGCTCTTCTGGCTTCACTTGTGAGCAATGCGATCACTAGAGTTATCAACTGTCCTACATCCAAAGAAATCTGGGACAAGTTGAAGAGTGTACATGAAGGAGATAGCAAGATCAAAGAGGCAAAATTACAAATCCTTAGATAACAGTTTGAGAGTCTGAGGATGACTGAGGGAGAAACCATTGAGGTCTATCTCAACAGAGTGAATGGAGTCATCAATGCAATCAGAGCACTGGGGGAAGAGCTAAAAGAAGTTCATGTTGTCAAGAAGGCATTGAGAACCCTACCCAAGCTGTATAATGCAAAGGTGTCTGCACTTGAAGAAATTACCACCTTGGACAGTTTAACCATTAATGAGCTACATGGCATCCTGACCACTTATGAGATGAGAATGATAGAACCAGTGCCAGTGGAAAAAGAAGCTGCTTTTGAAGCTATAAAAAATTAAAAATTAAAGAACCAGCAGAGAAGTCAAAAGCAGATGACAACAGTGATTCTGATGACTCAGATGATGAGCTCATAGCTTATCTAACTAGAAAATTACAGAAAAGAAGTGACAAGTATATAGGCAAGTTAACCATGAGATGTTTCAACTGTGGAGGCCTATGACACTTTGCATCTAAGTATCAGAAGAAGGGAAGAGTTTATGACTCTGATGATGAAGAACCCAAAGAGAGTCAAGACCAGAAAGGAAAGAAAAAATTTATGCCCAAGTTTGCTTGTAAAGAAGAACAAATATTCCTCAGATGAATCAACAGAGGATGATGATGATGAGGAGGTCCTCTTCATGGCCCTTCTTGATGAGCTTCAAGGGAAGAAGAAAAAATTTAAAAGGAAAGATGGAGTTAAAGAAGAACTTGATCTTGAGGCTGAGTTATTTGTAGCTCTTACAGAACTCAGAACAGAGAGGAAAAAGAACAAAAATTTGAATGATCAATATAATGAAGCAACTGAGCTGATCAGTCAACTGAAAGTCACCACTGAAGAATCAGAGAAGATAGCAAATGATCTGAATAGTGAGTTGTCTTCAAAATCAGATGAATGTGCAAGGCTTGAGGAAGAGATTCTGAGACTAGAAACTGAGCTTGCAAGCTCTGTGAGGGAGAATAGGAGTTATATGGAAGCAACAACATCATCTCCATCAGTAACTATCCTAAAATCAAAGGATAAGACAATAATAGTTCAAGAGGTTGAGGATGACTGCTCACAAATGGAAGAGGAGAATATTCTGGATGAGATTATAAGCAACCAGAGGTCATCTCACATCAAGTTTGGACTTGGTTATGAGAAGCAGAGGACAGAAAAAGCTCAAGGTAAAGGGTCTGTTGAGAACCCCATTGTGTTTGTCAAAGCAAAACAGATGAGGTCACATGTTGAGAAACAATTTGAGAACAGAACTGGTAGAGATGGCATCAGTACAGTTAACCAGCACAAGCAGAGGAAGCAAGACAAAAATCCCAAGCAAAGAGAGAGCTTCAGAGGGTACTGTTATGGCTATGAAGGGTATGGACACAAAATTATAGAATGTAGAAGATAAGTTAGACAACCAGTGTTCACAAGCAGAAATAGATTTGCTCCTCTGGCAGAAGACAAGATAGAATGCTTCAGGTGTCAGAGATTTGGTTACATAGCCAGAAATTGTTAGATACTCATCTCATCTCAAAGGCAACCAAGAGGGAATATTGGAAGAAATACTCCTAGAAGACCAGCTCAAAGAGAAGAGAGAGTTGTGAAAGAAAAGGCAAGAAAACCCATCACAGTGAAAGAAAAAGCAGTGTGGGTTGAGAAGAGCAAAAATAAGGGTAATAAATCTTTCATTGTGCAGACAACTCTTAAAGCCAAAAGTAGACCAACACCATGGATCTTAGACAGTGGGTGCTCCACTCACATGACAGGGGATAGAGAGATCTTTTCAAGTCTGAATACTGAAACAGGTGGTTCAGTTAGATTTGGAAACAATGATGGTGCAAGCATCAAAGGAAAAGGAACTGTCAACATCTGCAGTGCAAAATTAAAATCCCAGAAGGTTTTGCTTGTCAATGGCCTGAAACACAATCTCTTGAGTGTGAGTCAAGTTTGTGATCAAGGCAATGAAATAACCTTCACCAAGAATGGTTTTATAATGAAAAATGTTGAAAAAGGGAGAGTAGTGGCACAAGGGACAAAAACACAGGGCAACCTGTATGTTCTTTCAGAAAACTGATAGTCTACTAGCTATGTGCTTGGCCAAGTGTGTTGATGACAGAAAGGGCACTAGTGGCGGTGCATGCCTTTTGGAAAGTTTTGTGGCCTAGCAAAGCAGGAGCAGAGTTTAGTAGCTACAGTCAGTTGTGATCAAGTGGCAGATGTCTTCACAAAGATCTTCTCAAAGAACTCAGTTGAGTGACTCTCAAAGTCAAGTTAAGAGTTATGACTCTTAGTACTCTGGAGATGGCACAGAAGTAGGGGGAGTTGGTGTCTGCAAAGCATCATTGTTCATCTATAGGATTGGAAAGATGCAGTGGGCACTCCTATAGGTGAGTCTATGCAGAGGGAGTTCTGATGTAGGGGGAGCAGTGATGAAGGGGGAGTTGATGTCTACACAACATCATCTTTCATCTGTAGGAATGAAAAGATGCGGTGGGCACTCCTACATGTGAGGCTATGTTACGGGAGTACCTATAAGGAAGAGTACCTATGAAGAGGGAGCATCCCTTTTTATATGTCCTTTGGGACTTTTTGTCAAAGGGGGAGAAAAAGGTTGTGTTAGTGCTTGATATCATGTGGAGATATCATGTAGGTAGGTTGCCAACAATTCCAAAGGGGGAGATTGTTGGAACCTTGGCCAAGTTGAGCTGTTGATAGCAATTTTGTATGTGTTGTCATTGTTGGCAATCTCTAGATAGTTGGCAGCATGATATGGAGGAGAGAGAATGTCAGTAGGACATGCAGAAAATGTATCCAGTTAGCAGACAGAGTAGACAGTCAGCAGGCATGGTTGGACAACAGGAAATGCAGAAAATGTATGCAGGAAATGTATCCAGATAGCACAGCAGACAGAGTAGACAGTTCAGCAAGCATGGTTAGACAGTCACAAGCCTAAGACAGTTGGAAGCCAGCTCCTAATTTAGAAAGAAGAGAAAAAAAAGGAGAGAGAGTGTCTGTAGGACCCTCTAACAGACAAGGTGACTGGACTGACAGACAAGGTGACTAGGTTGACAGATAGGGTGACTGGATTGATGTAGCAGCCGATGAGAAAGTCAGTTGATGAGAAAGACAAGATGAGGAGAGAGAAAGAGGAGAGAGAAAGAAGAGAGAGAAAAAAGAGAGAGAAAATGAGGAGAGAGAAAGAGGAGAGAGAGTGGGTAGGGACTAGGTGGGTCCCACCTAGGGTGGCCAGGCCAGCATGGTCGATGGCCACGGCACCAAGCCAGCAGCAAGCAGGCAAGCCAACAGCACCAAGGCCAGCATGCCATGCCCAGCAGCATAGCCCAGCAGGCAGCTACGCGCACAGCAGCACAGCACTGCCATGCCAAGCCCATGCCGAAAGTCAGCACAGCAGATGCCATGCCGCAAGTCCGCACAGCCTCGCATGGCCATGCGCACAGCAGCATGCCGTGCGCACAGCAGCAAGGCCATGCGCACAGCAGCATGCCGCGCGCACGGCTATGCCGCATGGTCAGCAGCAGCACCGCGCATGCACATATGGTGTTCGACGTAATGCCGCAAAGACAGATTGACTCAGGACCCTACTGGAATTTTTTGGATATACAGGGCATTACCACACTTTGTGGAGGGGCATTTTGGTCCTTTGAAAAAGTAAAAATTCCTCCTCAACGGCTCAGATCAAGCCACGTATGTCAGATTCTAGATTGGCGACTTATAATAAGGCGGGATTCGGTGTGACTCTTAGATCGCGTCAAGATGCTTGCGTGTGTCCTATGGTTGGCTGGATGCAACGTACAATCATGATCCGCGTCGTACGGAACTGAATCCAGGATTCAGTGTTGCACTTGCATGATGCGTCGGCGTCGTGGATTTCGATCTGACGGCCGAGGTGTATCCCGATCATGCCTGACGTGATGAGGCCGATCGTAAGGCCTAGATTAAATCCCGCATTTTTCTGTCCAATCCAGCGGTCTAAAAATGAAGATACCATCTCCGCCAATCAGGGCTCGATAGCGGTGTACGGTGGGTCAGAGGCGGCGGCGATAATATGTGTTGCGGCGCACCAAATCAAGCCAGAAGATTCCTTTTGGAACATTATGATTGGCCGAACTTGTTTGGGGCATATCTCAGCCATCCGATCTCGGATTGGAACCTGTAATATATCAAACTGAAGCTTTTTTGAAGACTAAGCTTTTGGAAAGAGTTGGAGCTCGAGAAGAAAGGGAAAAATGGCGATTTTGGGGCAAACCTCTCTTTAAAGCTTCTGGGAGCGATATTGTAACTCCTATTGTCTGTGTGAGGCCATGAAAGCTTCATAGAAGCTTAGGCAGAGTGCTTGGACCAGCTGTGAGAGTCCAATGGAGCCATGGTGGTGAAGAATGACTTGTGTAGCCAGCAAGGAGGTCGAGAAGCTAGCACAGAGAGCCTTACATCAGTAGTGAGCAAGACCGGAAGGTAATCACGCACACAAACTCTATTTTTGTATCAATGCTATATGGGAAGGGTTTGTAATATCAATTTGATGAATATTTTGTAACCTGTCAAGTTGAGAGCTTGACTGGAGTGGGGTTGTAGCCTAGGACAGTTGTTGTTGTGAATGCGATTGATGTTATAGCATCGGGGTTGTAGGTGCAACCATAGCATTGAAGTAGCGTATTGGGTATAATACGAAACCCTGGTTAAGGTATTGCCCCGTAGAGTAGCCATCACAGTGTGTGATAGGTGAACCACGTTACATTGTATGAAGTCTGTGTGCTGCAGGTCTGGGTGTATACACTTGGCAGGCCAAGCCCCTGGTATGGATACCTGTGGGTATGTGGTTGGTGTGTGCACAATTTTTTTTTGATAAATTGACTGTGAGAAAAGCTCAACTAGTTAGCTCAAGGCAGCACAACACATAGTGATCAATAGCTCTTGGCAGCATTTTTCATAGCAGCAGGCCAAATCATAATAGTGGAAAGAATTTTTAGTGGTCACTGATTCACCCCCTCCCCTCTCAGTGTCAACCTGGGAATCACACCTTTACACATTGATTGCAGAATGTAGGAGGAGATCTTCTTTAAATGTTTCATATCTCTCTCTCTCTCTCTCTCTCTCTCTCTCTCTCTCTCTCTGTATGTGTGTGTGTGTGTAGGTGGAGCAGTGATGAAGGGGGAGTTGATGTCTACACAGCATCATCTTTCATCTGTAGGAATGAAAAGATGCGGTGGGCACTCTTACAGGTGAGGCAATGTTAGGGGAGTACCTATAAGGAAGAGTACCTATGAAGGGGGAGCATCCCTTTTTATATGTCCTTTGGGACTTGTTGTCAAAGGGGGAAAAAAAGGTTGTGTAGTGCTTGATATCATGTGGAGATATCATGTAGGTTGGTTGCCAACAATTCCAAAGGGGGAGATTGTTGGAACCTTGGCCAAGTTGAGCTGTTGATAGCAACTTTGTATGTGTTGTCATTGTTAGCAACCTCTAGATAGTTGGCAGCATGATATGGAGGAGAGAGAATGTTAGTAGGACATGCAGAAAATTTATCCAATTAGCAGACAGAGTGGACAGTCAGCAGGCATGGTTGGACAACAGGAAATGCAGGAAATGTATGCAGGAAATGTATCCAGACAGCACAGTAGACAGAGTAGACAGCTCAGCAAGCATGGTTAGACAGTCATAAGCCTAAGACAGTTGGAAGCCAGCTCTTAATTTAGAAAGAAGAGAAAAAAGAGAGAGAGAGTGTCTGTAGGACCCTCTGACAGACAAGGTGACTGGGTTGACAGACAAGGTGACTGGGTTGATAGATAGGGTGACTGGGTTGATGCAGCAGCCGATGAGAAAGTCCAGCTGATGAGAAAGACCAGATGAGGAGAGAGAAAGAGGAGAGAGAAAGAAGAGAGAGAAAGAAGAGAGAGAAAATAAGGAGAGAGAAAATGAGGAGAGAGAGTGGGTGGGGACCAGGTGGGTCCCACCTGGGGTGGCCAGGCCAGCATGGAAGCCAGCCCTGGCCAGCATGGTCGATGGCCGCGGCACCAAGCCAGCAGCAAGCAGGCAAGCCAACAGCACCAAGGCCAGCATGCCATGCCCAAGAAGATAGCCCGCCAGGTAGGCTGCGGCGACGCGATAGCACACAGCACTCCCATGCCAAGCCCATGCCGAAAGTCAGCACAGCAGATGCCATGCCGCAAGTCCGCACAGCCTCTCATGGCCATGCGCATAGTAGCATGCCGCATGCACGGCTATGCCGCATGGTCAGCAGCAGCACCGCGCACGCACATATGGTGTTCGATGTAATGCCGCAAAGACAGATTGACTCAGGACCCTACTGGAATTTTTTGGATATACAGGGCATTACCACACTTTGTGGAGGGGCATTTTGGTCCTTTGAAAAAGTGAAAATTCCTCCTCAACGGCTCATATCAAGCCACGAATGTCAGATTCCAGATCGACAACTTATAATAAGGCGGGATTCGGTGTGACTTTTAGATCGCGTTAAGATGCTTGCGCGTGTCCTATGGTTGGCTGGATGCAATGTACAATCATGATCCGCACCGCACGGAACTGAATCCAGGATTCAGTGTTGCACTCGCATGATGCGTCGGCGTCGTGGATCTCGATCTGATGGCCGAGGTGTATCCCGATCATGCCTGACGTGATGAGGCCGATCATAAAGCCTAGATTAAACTCACATTTTTCTGTCCAATCCAGTGGTCTAAAAATAAAGATACCATCTCCGCCAATCAGGGCTCGATAGCGGTGTACGGTGGGTCAGAGGCGGCGGCGATAATATGTGTTGCGGCGCACCAAATCAAGCCAAAAGATTCCTTTTGGAACATTATGATTGGCCGAAATTGTTTGGGGCATATCTCAGCCATCTGATCTCGGATTGGAGCCTGTAATATATCAAACTGAAGCTTTTTCGAAGACTAAGATTTTGGAAAGAGTTGGAGCTCGAGAAGAAAGGGAAAAATGGCGATTTTGGGGCAAACCTCTCTTTGAAGCTTCTAGGAGCGATATTGTAACTCCTATTGTCTGTGTGAGGCCATGATAGCTTCATAGAAGCTTAGGCAGAGTGCTTGGACCAGCTGTGAGAGTCCAATGGAGCCATGGTGGTGAAGAATGACCTGTGTAGCCAGCAAGGAGGTAGAGAAGCTAGCATAGAGAGCCTTACATCAGTAGTGAGCAAGACCGGAAGGTAATCACGCAAACAAACTCTATTTTTGTATCAATGTCATATGGGAAGGGTTTGTAATATCAATTTGATGAATATTTTGTAACCTGTCAAGTTGAGAGCTTGACTGGAGTAGGGTTGTAGCCTAGGACACAGTTGTTGCTGTGAATGCAGTTGATGTTGTAGCATCAGGGTTGTAGGTGCAACCATAGCATTGAAGTAGCGTATTGGGTATAATACGAAACCCTAGTTAGGGTATTGCCCCGTGGAGTAGCCATCACAGTGTATGATAGGTGAACCACGTTACATTGTATGAAGTTTGTGTGCTGCAGGTCTGAGTGTATACACTTGGCAGGCCAAGCCCCTGGTATGGATACCTGTGGGTGTGTGGTTGGTGTATGTACGAAATTTTTTTGATAAATTGACTGTGAGAAAAGCTCAACTAGTTAGCTCAAGGTAGCACAACACATAGTGATCAATAGCTCTTGGCAGCATTTTCCATAGCAGCAGGCCAAATCATAATAGTGGAAAGAATTTTTAGTGGTCACTGATTCACCCCCCTCTCAGTGTCAACCTGGGAATCACACCGTTACACATTGATTGCAGAATGTAGGAGGAGATCTTCTTCAAATGTTTCATCTCTCTCTCTCTCTCTCTCTCTCTCTCTCTCTCTCTCTCTCTCTCTCTCTCTCTCTCTCTGTGTGTGTGTGTGTGTGTGTGTGTGTGTGTGTGTGTGTGTGTGTGTGTGTGTGTGTGTGTGTGTGTGTGTGTGTGTGTGTTGTGTGTGTGTGTGTGTGTGTGTGTGTGTGTGTGTGTGTGTGTGTGTGTGTTGTGTGTGTGTGTGTGTGTGTGTGTGTGTGGGGGGGAACGATGATCCTGTTTGGACTTTGGGGCAAGGTGGATATATTGCTAGCATGCACAACAAACTCATATCATTTTTGAGACGAAAGGATTCTCTTTGGAAAAGAAAAGAAATGATTCCTTAAAGAAATGAATTTAATTGTCTTCTGACATTTCTTAATTCCCATTTGACAATAAATTCTAGATAATCCAAACCCAATACCAACAGAGATTGCTTTAATCGTATATGACTTTCTTGTTGCATGAATTCAATAGATCAAGGTGCAGCGAAGAATGTTTTTAGTTTCATATGTTAAGCATATATGGTTGATGCTAAATCTTCCTAATGCCAAATTATTGATGCCGTCTCAAGGGGAGTCACTTTTCTTCTTTTAATTATTGATATCAAATCTTCTCGTACAAAGAAAAAACATTAGAACTTGAGCTAACTAGGTCTTGGAAAATGTTGGAGCTTTGAGTGTTGTAAGCAATAAAGAAAAGGGTTTTTGATTAGAGAAATTTTTTTTCAAATAAAAAAAATACCAATTTAAGATCGTGAGAGATTAACTTCCATTTCAATTAAGTTACCATTAAAATATGAGATAATGGGGGAACAAAAAATAAATTAAAAAAAGGAGATATATTAGCTAACGAAAATTTTATCCGTTAACTCACCATGACACATGTCATTCACTATGACGCATGTCATCTAAAGAGCCTACTAGAAGAGTAGTACTAGAAGAGTTATTATTCCTTCTAGTACCAGCAGGTGATCTGAACTTAAAAAAAGAAAAAAAAAAAAAATGAACTTCTCTTGTAAACTTTTATTTGGAAAGAATAATTAACAATGCTACATCATCTTTTCATATGGCATAACAAAGTGCGTAGACCATGTAAGGTCGTATGGTCTGTGTACGAAAAAAATCGTCTGTAAACTCTCATTCGGAACAGTTAGTTGGACAAAACAGCCTCATCCGATCTGTAATGCTCTTCCATTCCAATTTTCAGTAGATGCAAAATTACAAGGAAATATTTAGTGTGAACGGTAGTGAAGGTCAATGTTGTCAACATTGAGATTACAAGTTGAGATGTTGTCTTAAAATTTCTACTATAAAGGAAGGTTTTCGAGCTTTAATTTTTATTATTTTATTGATATGATCACTTTTCTTATAATAATTGGCCTTGGAAATTGAAACACAATCCTTCCAGTGGCGAATGAGATGTCCAGTTACATGTAATCAATTGTTGTGTATATTGACCGGGCTCAACATTGTTTGTCCTTGCGATTAGGTTCGAGCCTGAGGAGTATTTCACTAGTTACTATAACAAAGTTGAGGTCCGATATTGTCCATGGGCTTGAATATACCCTCTAAAATAATTATTGAACCGCAGATGACTGAATGTTTTTGCGATTCTATAGGGTGCTTTGTTGCAGGCTGCTACCAGCATTGTATGGTTTTTCAGCTGCAGCTTGTGATGCTGAGGCTTTCCGGGATGCGCTCCTGCTTGCTCGGAGTTTGGGTTTATTGGATATGCCACTCTTCTCTGACTGCATACCATTGATCGATAGGTTTCATTGAGCTAGCTCCTTGGTGTGTTGAAATTGTCTTCAATTATTGGAGGTTTTAATCGTCCATCCAGCGGTTGGAGTTAACCAAACGCACCTATCGATATATTGGCAGACGCGTCCAGTTAACTCCAACCATTAGATTGGCAATTGAAGCCTTTAATAATTAGAAACGAATTGAACTCGCTCTTTTGATAGACTGGGTTTCTACTTTTGTAGTCACTGGTATTATCTTTCTTGTGGTACTTGTTCTCTGTTTCATTTACTTTTGTCTCTCGCACCCAAAATCTTGAGGCTTACATTTTGGTTGTGGGTGATCTCGTTTCCTGATGTGAAAGGGTTTGGTGGTTGACGACTTTATGTGCTCTTCTCTTGATCGACCTTCGTTCCATGAAAATTTCTTTTAATGAATTTTTCCTTTGTCCAAAAAAATTTGATGACTTCAGTCCCTCCCCAAAAGAAACTCAATTACAAATAGATGTTTAAAACCTTGGAATCAAATTCATGATTGATTTCTTAATTCTAAACCTTTCGCTCAATTAGTTTTCATTTTTCAAGCTTAAATATAGCAATGGGCCACACCTTTATAACCTTAACCACTCCCAAAAAAATAAAATCCTTATGGTCTATATGGGGTATGAATTATATGGGGTATGAATAATATTTGTTCTTGAGTACTTATTTGTGCTATGGTGGGAAGTTGATGTAATTATTCTTATCATTGGGTGGAGAAGCCAAATTCTACATATGAAACTTAAATCGAGAAATTGTTTTTAGAGAATTTGTATAAGATAAATGTGACACTGGTTTTCGCCTAGAGCTTCTGGTAAAAACACCTATCAATAGATAAGCAGTAAGCAATTGAGGATGGGTTCGGAACCCTGTGGCCACTCTGATGAATTAGTCAAAACCGTTAGTAAGCATAATGGAACTCTATATAAATAGAATACGAGTTCTTTTGAAGAGGGTTTTAAGCAATCTGACCGGGAGCAAGGAGAGAGTATGAGTGCAAAAATTATGATCCAGTTACCTTCATTTTGATCTTCATTTATAGAGGTAGGGAGTGGCATGGATATCGGCTTGATTGGAGCGGTTTTTGATAATATCGGACACATCTCTAGTCCCGTGCAGTCTGCCATGAACTGTCATGGTAGTTCCGATATGGGAAGCTGGGATTCCCAAGATCCAATCCCGCAAAAGTAGGGGTTGGACGTGGGTAGAACACCTTCTAGGCCATTGAATGGCAATCCTACGGGTGGATTTCCCATAGCCTCTTGTGATCTCATAGCTCACTCAGTTGTCTCTTCGCTAGCTGGCATGTGGATGCATTCAGGGAATCTTCCTTGATTGATGCCGATCTTCAATTATCTTCGAGATCGTGGGGATGACCTTTCCGTTTAGTCATCTAGCTAGGAGGCATTTGCTAGCAGGTTTATAGACCGTGACATAAGTCATCATGTCTTCTTTGGTGACCTTCGCTAGACACGTGCTCTCCTATGATTGGTTGTTTTTATTCTTTCTCTATCGGATGCCCCTTGCCCTTCTGGGTTTGCAAGGGTGGTAGAGTGTCGAATACACCAATTTAATTAAATATTTTTTTACTGACCTGATTAATAAACTGTAAATAGGATAAGCAAAGGTCAATCCCATAGAGAATGAATTGATTAAAATTTATATTCTAGTGAAACTAAATATACTAATTAATGCTAGGTAAATACAATAACGAAAGAGAGTTTAGTTGTTTGAATCAAATTGAGAGTAAACAGACAGAATTTAAATAGAAAGATAATTAGATGAGAAAATTCAATCATTGGTTCAATATCCACCCACACATACAATGAGTAAAATTAATTGCAATGTTAATCTCTTCCTCCTAATTAGAATTAAAGACCCTAGATAACAATAAGCTCTATTACCCGAGTTTTCCCTTAAGTACATCAACTGAAACATGCTCTTCAGAGAGATCTAACTATTGAACAACACTGAATAAACTCTCAATGTTTAATTCAATAGCAGGATTAAGAGGATGGAAAACAGATCAATCTAAGCAACAATCACATACAAGCGGGGATTATTTAACATAGATTATATTATTCACAATGATGAGGCAAAAATTTGGATATAATCATCTACCACTGTTTGTTACTTTTCATTAAAATTAAGACGATTATGTATCACAGATTCTAGATCTAGCAATTACTATTAATTTAACCAATTCAACAGGCCATTACTGAATTATTCAGACAAATATCATAATTAAAGAGAAAATAATAATATAAGCAATTCCAATAAAAGAGAGAAGAAGAACAACATTACTGAATAGAGATTACACCATTGAAATGAGTTTGGGCTTCAAAATCTCCTTGAACTGAATAAGAAAATTAACTAGACATTACAATCTTTTCAGAGATAGAAAAATTTCCAGCAAAAGAGAGAGAGAGAGAGAGAGAGAGAGAGAGAGAGAGAGAGAGAGAGAGAGATTTTATCTTAACACTAATGCTCCATATATAAAACATGACAATCCTTTGTGACTTATAACTCTTTTGTATAGGATTCCTTCTTCATGTAGGAGTTCTTCTCTATTTAGAATTTTAAAATTCGTCTTCTTTTCTTATTTGGAGTCTTCTATTGTAGATTTAGATTTCCTAACTTGATTAGAAAACTTTTTATGGAATTTACATCTACTGTTGAATGCTTTAATCTGATCAGACGGCTACTCCAATTAGGATTCGGTCAGATTTTTGTGTCAGACTTTGAAGCCATGTTTGGATATCCAAACGAACTCAGAACTTTATTTATAATATCATTCCGAAAAGGTTGAGACGTCCTCTACAACTTTACTGAAGATAATTTTTCAATTCTGAAACTCTTTTCATGTCAAAAACCTACATGAAACTTAGAACGTCAATATTAATGATGCTAGAATTTTCCTATCTTTTAACAATTAATTCACAATGTCTCTAAAATATGTCAAATTAATAAAATTAAATCTATTAAGTTCAATAAGACATAAACACATAAAAGGAATAAAAATATAAAAATCATACACTTATCAAATACCCCAATACTTAGCTTTTGCATGTCCTCGGGCAAAAAAAAATATAAAAATAAAACAAAATAAAATCTTAACTCACTTTTATAGGAATCACAATTGCACTTAGCACGTGCCACAAGTCTTTAAACCCCTAGGTCACCCCTAGTGGACGAGTTGTGTCTCGTGATTGTTTTCAGAGAATAAACACACAAAATTCATATAAAAATTCTAAACTTTAACTTTGGTATTTAGAAAAAGAACATACACAAATCCTATTGGTTAAGACATTCAACCTGGGATAAAAAAAACAAGGAACCCCCACACTTAGACTTTACTACCTCATATGATTCAAATACTAAGCACGCATCTTTAATTAGGGAACCTTGTTATATCTTCCAAACATACATTTCCTTAAAGTAAATCCTATGGTAACACATTGGTAACCAAGACCTAAGATTTAGAGCATATTTGACCATATTCAGATATCAACACTTATACTTCATATTTCTTTTCTATACTCTTTCTCTCTAAGCTACTCCACTATAGTTGGCTTGAGAAGTGCAGGTGGTTATGCATTCTCATGTTACTTATGTAGCTTCACTTTTTGCATATATCTTCAAGGACATTGATGCTAGAGAGTGTTTCTTTTTCTTTTCTTTTTTCTTCAAAAAATCTCATCCAGGGAATTTCAATCAAGACACCTCGCTTCCTGAGGCAGAATGCCCTGTCTAGTTCTAAGAACATAAATTCTTCTCTTTTTTTTTTTTAATAACAATAAGGTCTCAGCTTTAATCAAAGGTTTAAATGCTAACTAGCTCCATAAAAAGTTCCTACCTTTATGTCAGGTAAAATGTATTTTCTTACTCGATTCTCACCTCAAGATACAAACTATATATTATCCTCACATAGGCTTTTATTACTTTGCATGTGATGGTATCCTAAATATCTTTCTTTCTATTTTTGTGTTAAAACCATAGTAAGAGTGTATGACTTTACTAAACTAATGTTAAAAATGTTAAAAATTTTCATGAAAACTACTCTCAAAACACATTACCACTAAAAGAAACTAAAAATAAAAACACGACACTAAATAAGTCTAAAAAAAAAATAAAGCTAAGTAAAACATAAAACTCTAAATAAAACTAAATTTTCTATGACAGATCCTAATTTTTCTCCCCCCACACTTAAATCTAACAATGTTCTCAATGAAAAAATAAGAATGCAAGATAAAGCAATTAATAGAGAGAAGAAAGACACATTTTTTTTTTTCTTGGGTTGCCTCCCAAGCAGCACATTTTTTTAACGTCGTTAGCTCGACTAGCTTTGTCCATCACTCCTCATAAGTAGGATCTTCTAGTCTCACATCTTCAATATTATCCATTTGAAAACCATCAAAGTAAGATTTAAGTCTATGTCCATTCACCTTAAATATTTTATTTGTTTTCAAGCTCTTTATTTCCACTGCACCATGATGAAAAACATTAGTTACAACAAAATGGCTAATCCAAAGAGAACACAACTTACCTAAAAATAGCTTTAACTGAGAATGAAAAAGAAAAACTTTTTGACCAATAACAAAATTCTTCATAAAAATCATCTTGTCCTGAAAACCCTTGATTTTTGCTTTGTAAATATTGGAGCTTTCGTATACATTATTCCTCAACTCCTCAAGTTCTTGCAATTATAATTTTCTTTGAACACTAGCATCAGTCATATTCATGTTGTAATACTTGACCGCCCAATAGATCCAATATTCCTTATGATACAATAGCATTTGAACCAACTTATCTTCTTGACTAGGTGTCAAGTTCTTCGCAATGATTACCGATAATGTCTCATTTTCTCCCAAGTACTCGTACTTTAAATGGGATGGCAATGGCTTCAATTCTAGGGTAGGAACCTGCAAAACAGAGGGTAATAATTTTTTATGAGACTCAGATAGCTTTATAAAAGAAACTCCACATTTTTCTGGAATTAATTTTAAAGAATGTAAAGCTGCCAGAAGCTCCTTCAAGTCTTTACTAATCTCTATCTCATCGTTCTCCTCTAACTGTAATTCTGTAGTAATTGCAATCTCCAGTTCATTCTTATTATTTAATTTAAACACTTCTTGCAATTTAGAATCAACAGTATTAATAGCAAAAACCGAATGAACATCAGCGGAGTGTTTCATAGCTTCAAAAATATTAAAATGAATTACTTCACCATCAAACTCCATTGTGAGGGTACCATAATGAACGTTTATCTTTGTTCGAGCTATATTCAAGAATGGTCTTCCCAACAAGATAGGCGTTGGATTATGTGAGATATCATCTTCCATATCCAAAATATAGAAATCAGCTGAAAATATTAGCTCATTTACCTGTACAAGAACATCCTCAAGTACCCCTTCAGGGTACACATTAGTACGATCAGCCAATTGGATAATGACACCCGTTTCTTTCAAGGGGCCTAAATTTAATGAAGCATAAATAGATTGTGGCATTATATTAATAGATGCTCCTAAATCTAGCATAACTCTCTCAACTCTGGTATTACCTATTTTACAAGGAATAGTGAACATACCTGGGTCTTTACACTTGGGAGGAAGTATTCTTTGGAAGACTGTTGAGATATTCTCTCCCATACTTAATATTTCATTACAATTCAGCTTCCTTTTGTTAGTGCATAACTCTTTAAGAAATTTTGCATACCTGGGTACCTGTTTGATTGCATTCAACAAGGGTATATTTACCTTCCCTTTGTGAAACAAATTCAGATTTTCCTTATCCTTGTCCTCTTTCTTGGATTTTGCAAATCTACTAGGAAGAGGAAGAGGATTAGTCTTAGACAGAATAGAAGGTTTGGGTGTTACCTCAGGTTGAGCTGCTCTTTCGTCTTTCTTCTATTTCTTTCTCAATTTCTTTTTCATTTGGTATAGCAGGACTCACCTTTTTCAGTTCCTTAAGTTCCTTAAGTTCTTGATCACTTCGGAGTGTCACAGCATTCACATTTTTTTTAGATTCACCATGGTTTGTGATGGTAATTTTCCTCCAACCTAAGCTTCTAAACGATTCATAGCAGTTGCCATTTGACTCACCTGGCTCTCTATACTTTGAATGCTAAATTTTGTTTCCTTTTGAAACTGTTGGGTATTTAGAGTAAGAGATTTAACTATGTCCTCTAATGATGAGTTTGAATTCTGAGGGACAGGTGGCTTGGGTTGGAATATTGACTGTCTATTTTGATAGAGGTTCTGCCCTACTGGTCCGTTTCCTCCATAGCTCAAGTTTGGATGATCTCTCCAACCTAGATTATATGTGTTAGAGTATGGATCATATTGCTTTGGTGGTCTTGGAAAGTTACCTACAACATTGGCTTGTTCGGTGGGTCCTTCTTGAAGTGTTGGAGACATATCAATTGAGTGTCCCATCATCGAACATATCCCACAAGCTTTTACCTGCTATAAATTTCCTACAGTCATTTGTCTAACAAGAGAGGTAAGGTCAGATAACTGTTGTTCGAGGAAAGATGTATTTACCTCATTCACCTTTTTGAGTGGTGCATCGTTTCTTATACCAAACTGTTGGGAATTTGTAGTTATATTTGTAAGTAACCTTCTTGCAGCTTCAGGGGTTTTATACACTAGAGCTCCTCCACTTGCTGCATCTATCATGTTCCTTTCCATGGGCAATAATCCTTCATAAAAATACTGAATTAGGAGTTGATCACTTATTTGATGATGTGGACAGCTGGCACATAGTTTCTTGAAATGCTCCCAATATTCATGGAGTGTTTCTCTAGTATATTATCGTATGCCACAGATTTCCTTTCTGATGGTGACAGCTCTAGAGGCTGGGAAGTATTTTTTCAAAAATAACTTTTTAATTTCATTCCATGTAGTGATCGTCCCAGATGGTAGGTAGTAGAGAAAATCGTTTGCATCATCTGATAATGAAAAAGGAAAGGCTCATAATTTGATCTGTTCTTCACACACTCCTATCGGTTTCATGCTTGAACACACTACATGAAATTCCTTCAGGTGTTTATTTGGATCCTCACCTGCACAACCACGAAATTTAGGCAACAAATGAATTAAACCAGACTTAAGCTCAAAAGCAACATCCAAAGTAGGGCATTGAATGCACAAAGGTTGTTGGTTAAAATCAGGGGTAGCCAACTCCTTTAATGTCCTACCATTCTCAGTCATGATTTCTTCTTGTTCAGAGTCACTCGAAGAACTTTCAAAAATAAATCCTATGAGAGGGATTGATTCTCTTTCTATCATAATCTGCCTAGATTCTTTTCTTAATTGACGCACAGTACGTTCAAGTTCTGGATCAAAATTTAGATCTCCTTTTTGAGTGGATCGCGTCAGAATCATAAACTCACACAATTAGCTAAGATAATTAACTAAAAATAAAAACCAAACAAACGAAAAGATAATAAGAAGAAAATAAACTAAATAAAAATTAAATAGAATAAATAATAATAAAATTTAAAATAAAAAAAACCACTATAATCTGAAAAAGAAAATTAATAAAGAGAGATATAAAAACTAATTAAAATTCACTCCCCGACAATGGCGCCAAAATTTGGTACCATGTCGAATGCACCAATTTAATTAAATATTTCTTTACTAACCTGATTAATAAATTGTAAATAGGATAAGCAAAGGTCAATCCCACATAGAATGAATTGATTAAATTTATATTCTAGTCAAACTAAATATACTAATTGATGCTAAGTAAACACAATAACGAAGGAGAGTTTGGTTGTTTAAATCAAATTGAAAGTAAACAGACATAATTTAAATAGAAAGATAATTAGATGAGAAAATTCAGTCATTTGTTCAATATCCACTCACACATGCAATGAGTAAAATTAATTGCAACGTTAATCTCTTTCTTCCAATCAAAATTAAAGACCCTAGATAACAATAACCTCTGTTACCCAAGTTTTCCCTTAAGTACCTCAACTGAAATAATCTCTTCAGAGAGATCTAACCATTGAATTAACAACACTAAATAAGCTCTCAATGTTTAATTTAATGGCAGTATTAAGAGGGTAAAAAATAGATCAATCTAAGTAACAATCACACACAAGCGGGGATTATTCAACTTAGGTTATATTATTCACAATGATGAGACGAAAACTTG
This sequence comes from Protea cynaroides, assembly GCA_028583415.1. NCBI lineage: Eukaryota > Viridiplantae > Streptophyta > Magnoliopsida > Proteales > Proteaceae > Protea > Protea cynaroides. Next base: position 19,460,190 of record CM053276.1, read on the forward strand.
GACATAATCATCTATCCCTGTTTGCTACTTGTGATTAGAATCAGGACGATTATGTAAGACCCGTGTCAATCTAACCCGGTCTTACCACCTTGAACCAGGTTTACCCATCATGGTCGAATCAAATGGACCAAGGGTGTGAAGGAGATCGAGATCCCAGGTATCAAATCGACCCAAAAACACTTAATTTGAAGGGAGGATCGCATACCTAGCTAAGCAGGGTCGGACCTCCCAAAGCAGAAAGTCAGACCCTCAATTTTGAAGGGAGGGTCGAACATCTTGAACCCTAGGGTCGACGGGATCATCGACCCTCCCATCGACCCTCGGTTACCGTAAGAAATAGAATTAGGAAATTTCCTAATTTTCGATTGGGATTCTTTCCTAATCTCAATGGGACTTATTTAGGATGTTCCTACTCTATTTAAAGGACGTCCCTAAGCCTCTTTCACTCCTTTCACAACCCTAATTGAATTGAGAGAAAGAGAAGAGAAGGAAAAGAGGAAGAAGAGAAGCAATGAAGAGAATTTAACCAAAAGAGTAGAGTTGCAGAGAAGGAGTATTCTTCTCAGGTATGGATACTAATTCCATGAGTTTCTACAGACCTTAGGTTAAATATAGATGAGAATGTGATCTCGGAGAAACCCAAACCATCAACCTATGGTTAGGTTTTCATGGGAAACCATGGGGGATTACATGAAAGCTATCTAGGTGGATTATACATGGTTTCAGCCATGGAATGAATGTAGAATGGAATGTAGAAGCAAGCCATAGGATCCCAAGCACGAAGAATGGACTAAAAGAGGGAATTGGACCAAAGTGCACTGAGGGTCGCACCGAGGGTCGATGACCATCTGACCCTAGGTGATCCTGACCATCGACCCTCAGTGT
>CM053276.1:19461574-19949658 GCA_028583415.1 Protea cynaroides
GACAATAGATAGTCAATTTTGGAAAAGTCCAGCCCTTGTAATGGCTTAAGAGCTTGAATTTATAGAATGGGAAGACTCTCCCTCATTCGTTCAAAGGGTTGTTAAGGATCAAATCTTGTCATCCGATCCTCCATTGAATTAGACGTGAGATTCCAATCACTTGATCCAAAGGTGCATGTTCAGCCAAAGATCTTCTCTTTCGATGGTAGATTGTCAAATTTTGGAATTGAATTGCCAACGTGGGTGATTTTTTGCTAAAGAGAGTCCTAAATTGGTCTAAGATTGGACTGGGAGTCGAAATATGGACAAATTAGTAAGCAATCAGTCCACAAAAGGTAGGAAATTTGAAACAATTCCTGCACAGAGTGACATTCGCGAGCCTTGCGATGCGGGGAAATGTCCCGACGCGTCGCATCGGGCGGTGCCTCACGGCATTGCCAATGGGCTAGAGGGCATCTGACCAACTATTTTTGGTCATTTTGCATGAAAGGTGGGCCACACCGTCCGGGATTGATTTTAAAGAATTTGGAATTACTAATTGCTCAAATATTTGAAAGTCGTCCTAAGAGTGAGTCTGAGGGATTTCTAGGTCAGACCAATGGGCTTTGACTTGGTCAACTCTTAATGGTATTTTGGTCATTTTGAAAAGTGGGATCCTTGACAACATCCAAAGCATTCTAATGACTATGGGTGCCATCCCAATAGAAAATTCAAGTTCCAAACTGCATGCCAAGGACCATTTGGCATTGTCTAACACAACTCTGGGGCGACAAAATTGGGTGTCCACAGATTTTGATCGGGGACCATCATCTTCTCAACAGCATTTTTCTTCTACTGTTGTGGTGTTTGATGTTCAGGAAGACGATACTTTTGTTGTACCCAAGGAGGACGATCCATCTTTCACATGCCCCTCACATCTGACCTTGGTTGGAAAAATTGTTACCTTCAAACCATACCGTTGTCAGGCAGTGACGGATGAACTTCCCTCTGCCTGGAATACAAAGTATGGAGTTCATGTTTCTGTTTTTGCACCAGATGTTTATTTTTTCAAGTTCAACCATGAGCTTGATTTACAGAAAGTTGGTCAGTTGCTGGGCAGTTAGCTCATTATATGGGAGCGTTGGAATATGGATAGCCAGTTAATTGTTCAATCAATTCCCTATTTGGGTTCAACTGCATGGGATTTCATCTGATCTCTTGACTGCTTCAATGATTCGAAGCTGGTGTTCAAAATTGGTCATCCATCCAGTATAATGGTTGTTGAAGGGGTGACCTTTGGATGACCTTTGGAAACTAGTCTTGTCCATCCATCTCAGTCTGGCATTCCTCCACCAACGCATGTTTCGGCCACCATGGGGTACCCTCGTCCTTCAAATGATAGCACTGTGGTGTCTACAATTTCCCTTACAACCATCGAGAAGGCTATTATTACTGATTAGTAAAAATGCAGACCTTGCATGTGCTATATTATAAGCCTTGCATCCAAATTGTCCGATTTGTCCATTACCTGAGCTACATCAGTTCCTTTATCAGTGGCGCCACCGTGTTTTGACAACTTGATAGTGTTTCCTCATTTTATGCCGGTTCACCAATCTTTAAATATACAACAAAGCCCATCATCTCAGCCCATTTCTTCGATTGGCCTATCCTCAGCCCATTTTCACCAAAGCCCAGCTTTCTACCATTCTATTTCGTCAAGTCCAGTGGTGTCGTCTGTTTCCTCCATCTCTTCCCGACCTTCAACTGCTCTCCCATCTGCTAAGAGAGCATGGCCAACTCTTGCTAAAGAAGCCTTGGTATCAGTCATCGGTCAACTGACACATCGACTAGTTATTGATCGGACAGTAAAAGATCTACCTATAGGTTCCCTGTCGACCACACATCGACCAGCTGCATCATCATTGAGGATAGAAATTTTTTGATTGGAATAAACCGGTCGACCAGATCAAATGACTGGATGGTCTAAAACCTCCAACAGTCAAAAAATGGCTAGTTTCCAACGACCAGATTTACAGTGGTCAAATGGAACATCGACCGGTAGTTTAAAAAAAAATAGAGCTCATAGAGCTCGTATTGGCCAAACAATTGGGCCATTCCTTGAGCCTATTTAAGGGATCATTCATGACGAAATTGAGATGACACAATTTATATGATCTAAAAACGTTCTTTTGAGCTTTACATTGCCACTAGAAGACATTATCTACAAGAAAGAGAGATCATTATATCATTACACAGTGCAAGGAGTATTTTTCACACTCCCTACCTAGGTAACATTTACTGAATTTTTGCATCCATTCAACCCCTTCCCAACTCCACTACACAAAGAAGAACAAATCTGGCCCAAACTGAGACTGGATCTTGCTGGGGCTTATTAAAGAAACTTGCATGGAAGCCACCAGCTCCATTAGGCCGTGGATTAGAATGCATAACAGCAAGAAAGTTGGGGCCCTCTTTCCTGCAATCTCTTTTCTTTGTCCCATACAATAATCTTTGTCTGTCACAACATCCGGCAACCCAATGATCTATTTTCTTCTTCATCTTTCTTTGGTCATAGTCCTCTATCTAAAGGTGTCAATTCTGAACCAAAACCGATAAACGGAACTAAAATTATGCGGATAAAAAAAAAAAATCAAATTGAACCTAGGTAATCATTTCGGTTTTTGTTTTAAGGTCTAACAATCGGTTCAGTTTCATACCAATAAACGGAATAAACCGTTATATCAATTGAATGTTATAACATCTCTTATTTTCTTCTTCTCTAGTGGTTTCTCATCACTCATGCCGCTTTATTCTATAAAATTAATAGACTTCCATACTCTTTCAACTAGAATTCGCAGATTTCCTAGCATTAATGCCTGAATTTATCGGAGGATGAGACAGCTCTATCTTGCTGTCATAAGTATCATGATAAATGTATTTTTGAATGGCTTTATTCGAGTGGACGTTGTCCTATTTGTCGATTTGAGTTAGCTTCACCAGATGCAGCAAGATATTAGATACTATAAAACTAACTGTTAATGGCCATGCCAAAGTTGGTTAAGTCTTGCAATTTTTTTTTCTACTAAGTTTTTATTTTCATTAACTGTTGCTAATGGAAACTAGATCCTAAGAGATCCCCTCTGGCAGGCCTCTAAGCATTTCTTATTCTCTTAATTCTTAATTTTATAAGTTTTTTTTTTTAACTTGAAACAAAGTTTCAGAAATATTATGTCTTTTAGTGAACTTGAAATATAGTTTTAGTTGTTTCAATTTAATCTTGAGTCAATTTAATCTTGGGTACCTATAGTTACTACTCTCAACTTTTTTGGTGATAGATTAATATGTGATTTCTTAGCCCACCAAACAACAAATATTAAATGAAATGGTGGCTGGAGTCATCTTTAACAAGCCACTCCCGAAAATACATGTGGAACCAAAAGATCCCCCCACCTGGTTGAAGCCCAAGTCGATGGTGTAACCTCGATAGATGTATAAGCAGCAATACATCCTAAGCCTTTGCATGCATATCATTTATTTGTTCTACTCTTACCTTGCAATAACCACTGCTACACCATCCCCTGATGCCTATGAAAGAAATTGTGAGAAGAAATTAATGGAATTTTTATTCGTTCTAGACATCACTATTTAGTCTCAATGGAAATAATAGAGATTCAAATTTGACTGAAAAGAGTCCTAAAAGATACTGCTAATTTCAGTTTCAACAGGAAGGAGGTAAGTATTGGTAACAATTTTAATTGATGTTCTAAAATAGTTTTCTGATATGATTTTGATACTAAGAGTATATTTATTTCCTAGAATGTGTTGTTCTCTTTGTGAATTTAATTTATTATACTCTGATTTGGTATATTTGGGACTAACAACAGGATTGTATCCAATTGGAGTCTGGGATGAATTGTCTCCCCTTTTACCCTATCATTTGATTTAGTAATCAACAACTTTCATATTTATTAATGATGAATCTGTTACCAATCTATTTCTGTCTTTGTATAATATTTTTTTCCTTTAAAATCCACAACATGACTCATGAGAAAATCGGCTATCTATTTTTCTTATCTAATTTGCTATCATCAATGACAAAAATGAATATTGTGAACACAGGATCAATCATTTTTTAATCTTTGGCCTACTACCAAATGAAATTAACAGAAATGGGTAACCTATATGCTTATGAAATGATTCCTCACAAAGCCATGTATAAACTTAGTTCCTGAATACTTTATAGTTTTGAATTTTGGTAAAAGCTAATCTCGAAGAAGCATCAAACCACATTCCAATTTTACCACTAGCTTTATTAGCACCGGCAGAATAAGACAAGGGCATTTAAGTCCAATAAAATTTGAGTTACAACAAAAGTAAGAGCCTCACCCTTTATTCATTATCTTGTCAAAAAGAGTTTTTTTTTTTTTTTGCTATAGTATATATCTATTCTAACTTCCATAGTAGGATTTGTGCCACTAATTTCCTCATCTTAAAAATGAAAATGATAGAAGACACTAATCGATGAAGAACCAATACAAAACTGTCCAATAGAAACTGCCAATTTGAATAGCCCTTGCAGCTGCAATCAGCAAACCACATCCACCAACAATTGCGTATCCTGAAAGAAACATGCATTAATAGGAATACTTTATGGAACATATAAGCAGCATAACCATTTAACAAGTTAATTACCTTTATAGTTACATGGATGGTTGCTTGCTGTCGAATCTGCAAGTATACGGGTCGTGCAAATGATATAGTGATAAGTTGAGTATCGTTTCCACAGGGATAGTGTTTAATTATCAAACCTAATTAATTTTCTCAATTATTTAGACAATTGAATTATCAAGATTAATAATTAATAAGCAGATTATGAAACCAAAGATTAGTGACACAAGTTCTAGGATTCGAACTTCCTCAATTAAATTATGCTTAATCAAACCAAACTTATTAAACAAATTTATGTTGATGCAACGATAAATTCCCTAAGATATTTTGTTTTCTCTTTCAAGAATAACAAATTATGTCAGTATTAATCTTTTATCTACTTTCGTGTTTGGAGGATTCTAATACAAACTCATTAAGTTCATTAGAATTATTACAAAGATCACAATGACAAGTTCTTATTTCTAATAAAACACTCTACCAAGATTGATATTAGACAAGACTGATATTTTACGAACTAATATCAATCTTTCACTTTTGCTCCATCAATTGATACCTTGAGACATGCAATTAGTGATCAACTAATTACATATAATTTTTCAAAAATACCAGATTGCATAAAACATGATCATTCAAAAGTTAAGGGTTTAATCAACACAATTCCAATGAATCCATCATAATCCTAGAATAAGAAATCTAGTAATTCATCATTGACAATTCTAAAACATAAACAAATGGATCACAGAGAAATGGGAAGAACTCGTTTTAAAAACTGACGAAGCTTGAATCCAGGATTTCTCTTTAGTCTCTAGCTCTATCCCTCACGAATTCTCCACCTCCAATGTGCCTTGCAGCCCTTTCTATGCTCCTCTTGTTCTCTACATTTTTCTTCTCTTCTTCTTCTTAATTTATAAGCTTCCAGTCCCTTAAAATCAACCTTTTACAATCTTGCAACTTACCCAATATGTTGGAGAATACTGATTTTTAAGGTAGATTTTTGTCAATTATCTTCCAAACCAATTAGGAATCTAACACCAAGCTTTGAGTTGTCTTGACACAATCTAACACCAAGCTTTGAGTTGTCTTGACACCTCTAATTCAGTCTTTATCCTATTCAAAAACCTACCAAATAATAAAAAATAATCAAGAATTAAATAAATAAATAAAATACTCAAAACATTAAATTAAATTAAATTAAATGTCCTAGAAAACTTACAAAATTAAACTAAATATGATCAAGAATGTGCTAATTAATTCACATATAGTAGAAAGGGAAAAATAAATACACAACACACTATGATTACAATCATAACCCATAGACACCCATGGCTTACAGAATCATCCATTGGCAACCATTACCGAAATGTTGCTAAACCAATCTAAATAACCTACATTTGCATGGTAATGCCAATTGAGCAAGTGTATAGAGTATTGGTTCTCAATTCATAGTCACAACAAGGAATAAGGATACATTTTGGCTTTCAATTGAAGGGTCAGGTAGGTATGCCTCAGGTGCTCCTATTCCTCAATAGACAGATAACCGGTTTGGAGGTGGAAATAAAATGCCTCATGTTTTAAACAATATTGGTAACTAGTCTCTTAGTGGTTAGTCAATGGAGTATGTTACGCCATCACTGCCCCCCATCCCCCCCCCCCCCCCCCACCCCAAACCCAAAAAATAAAGAAATAAATAAAAATTCAAGGGTAAATTACTCATACCACCTCTGAGTTATGTGTTTATTACATAGAGACCCTAAAGTTGACAAAAATTACTCATACTACCCCTTTGACTTTTTTGGACCATTATACCCTTATTGCATTTACCAATAAAAATGAGAAAAAGTCATTTTTGACCTCCACATCTCACTTTTCTCACTTCTCCTCTCTCCTGCTGTGGCCCTACTAGGAAATGGGTTATGGCCGGCTCAATTCATCGGAGTCCATAGCTTCGTTTGCCCAGTCTATCACAAGCCAACCATAGGAACCCATCAACTCAACCGCTTCAAGCTGTGTAACCGCCGCCTCTATCCCCACTCTCTCCAACGAGCATCGATGATCTTTTTTTGTCAAGGAAACTTCGATGCCATGCATTTTGAACTAGGAAACTGTAAATTTCCATATAACAAACTTGTCCCCCTTTTATATTCTTTTTGGGGGTGTTTGTAGAGAACGATGGAGAGGAAGAGGAAGCATGAGAGAGGTGGGGTTGCAGATAGGTGAGTGTGCGTTTTGTGATAGTATGGGATGCAAATGGGAATGGGTGTGGGCCTCGCCCTCGCCATCATGATGGCAAAGAGAGAGAGAGAGAGAGAGAGAGAGAGAGAGAGAGTTTCTACTAGATGAAGTTATCTTCAACTCCAATCAGCTTGTTTCAGTAGTTGAAGTTGCTCTAATGAGGGCTGAGCCAGAACTCGCCGGAGAGACGATGACATTGTCTGGAACTCAGAATCACCTTACCAGCCATTGTTATGGTATGGATACAATCCGAGATGTGCCGTTACCCTAGCCAGAGAAGGAGTTCAAATCATCATCGATCGTCGAAGACCGGTCGCAGTCCCAATTATCGTCAGTCATCACCCTCTCAAACTTTGGATTTGGGGATTTAGGGTTTAGAATAACAAAAAGAGAAAAGCAAAGGGTAAAGGTAAAGGCCTACTTTTGTCTTTTTACAATACCCATTTTGGACATTAAAAGAGTTTGACCATGATGACATCAGCATTTGTGGGTCTTTGTGTAACATGGTTTGAGATTTAGGGGGAGTATGAGTAATTGTTGTCAACTTTAGGGTCTTTGTGTAATATACACATAACTTAGGGTTGTATGAGTAATTTACCCAAAAATTAAAAATAGCAAGAAAGTCAGTGGGAGAACTACTGATAGTAATATTTGTTAATTCATAGAAAAGGAAACCAGTGAACAAAATTCAAAAAACACTATGTACAGTTGTATATACAATAGTGTTTAAATCAGAGCAATGAAAAACTAGAGTGCTTACTATGGTATCCTTAAATGACACTCCTTGCCCCCACCCCAAGAAAAAAAATATATAGATACCTTACAATGTGTATTTTATCCACATACTGAGATCAAAGAGTGGAGTTAGCCTTTCATCAATTACTTGAAGAATGGGAGGCTGGGGATCCCAAGTGCAAGATCTTGATATGGCACTTTATACATCAGTTGTACAACAATTGGTTGTAACACCCATCACCCATACTGTACCAAATAGGCAAATAAGCTTCTACTTCAATGGATCAAATTTCAATAATTTCATCACAAGTAAATTTTACATAAAGATGAATATCTCTAAACAAACATCGACGTCCTAGTGCATGATGCTCCACTACTGCAGAGTCTGGGGAAGACAGAATATTGTTAGCACCCGATTTTGCCACTGCGGGGATCTCCGTTTTCATTGGGGCACCATACGCAATGAGAGGGGTGTATCAAAAAAAAAAAAAAAAAAATATATATATATATATATAATAATAATAATAATAATAATAATAATAATAATAATAATAATAATAAATTAAAAAAATGATGATGAATGAAACAAAAATATATATAATAAAAATAAAAAAAGAGAAGAAAAGAAAGAGAAAAAGAAAAAAAAAGGAAGAAAAAAGAAAAAAAAGGTTATATATATATATATATATATATATATATTCCGTAAAAAGAAGAAGAAAGTGAGGGGTAAGTTGGGCACAAAATGGGATAAAAAATAAAAAAAAAACCCTAAATCAAGGAGGAGGAAAGAGAGAGAGGCGGTAAGGGAGAGAGTTGCAGGGGATGAGGGGAGGTCGAAACCTCATCCCTCATCCCTAAATTCCCTCCCCCAAGATCGGCAGCCCCAACCTAGCTACCCGACCGGCCGCTACCTCTTCTTGAGCCAACCGCCGACTACACTGCAGATCTCCCATCGACACCTCACGGCCCAACCATGCTGCCTAGAGGAAGAAAGAAGAAGGACCAAAGAAGCTGAGAGTGAGGAGGGGGCAATAAAAAGGGGAATCGAGATTGAAGAAAAAAAGAAAAAAATCAGGGGAGAAGGAAGAGTGAGAGAGAGAGAACTACAGGAGGCCCGTGAGCTTTCTCGAACTAGGGGAGAGCTCAATCAAAGGGGCCTGGGTTCTCATTTCTCTATAGTTATGGGTGGGGGTAAAAATTTGAGAAGAAAAGAGAAGGGTGATAGGAGGGCGGCTACAAGAAGAAGATTAAAGAAAGAAAAAAGTTGCAGCTAAGGGGTTCTGATTCGGTGCAAGGAAAGAAAAGAGGGGTTAGGACCGAATGGATTGCGGCTATGGAGAGAAATGTGGCGGCCAGGGCTGCGGGAAAAGGAACCATGGCAGCAGTAAAGAGAGAAATCAGAGGGATTGAGTGTTATCGGCTGACAAGAAGGTCGGTGGCAATGAGAGTATAGTGAAATAAGGAAGAGACATTTGGCCAGATGGAGCAATAGCAGAGAAAGAAGGAAGAATGAGAGTAGAGCCATGAGATTTAGAGTGAGGGCAGCTAAGAGGAACAGTGAGGCAGGTGAGAGTGAGAGAAAATGAGAGGAAGAACAGTGGCAGACGAAAGAAAAAGAGAGATAAGGAAGAACAGTGAGAAGAAGAGGGGAGCTTGCAAAGAGGAATCTGAAGTTGGAAAAGAAGCATAGACCTTCTATTGCAGACTCTCTTTGTGGGTTTCTTGATCACACTGACAGACTTTTCAGCGGCCATTTTTTGGATTCAAGGAACTCCTTCTTTGTTTCTGATTGGATTCTACCAACTCTTGTCGAGGTGAGTTCCATTTCCTTTCTTTGTTTTATTTTTTTATATGTTCTTCTGCCATCTTCATAAAATGCCCTGTTGTTTCATATGTTGATTTTCTTGTGGTTGCTAAATTTCTAAGGATCTCCTTGCCAATCTCTTGCAATCCCCTAGGATTAGTAAAAATCAAGTCTGATGTCATTCCCCTCTACAGACTTCTGTTTAGTTCATGAGGACCATATCTTTTCAGTGTTGGCCAGAAAAGTTATGTGATTTGGTATAAAAAGGGGATAATCTTTCCGCATAGGAAATCTCTTTGGTTTGCTATTTTACTAGTTCAGTCAAGACTGTATTTATTTCAGTCGTACTCAGCCAAGAAGTTGTTTAGTTAAATTCTTATGTTTTATGTTTAGTCTTCTTTCGTTACTAGTTTTGCTGTTTAGTTTTACTAATTAGTCGCTGTTTTATGTTTTAGTTTTTTGTTATTCTTTTAGTTTTATTAGTTTATGTTCTAGTCCTTGTCACTGGGTTCCTTAGGATTTTGTTCAACTAATTCTGTCTTTACTCTTTTAGTGTCTTCATTGGATCTGTTATGGATCCCTTGTTCTCATTGTTAGTCTCAGTAGAATTTGGTTCTTGTATGGAGTTTTTTTTACTGTAGCTCATTGTCCTTGGCTGTAGTATTTGCACTAACCCCTGATGTTCTGGTTAGTTCACTTGTTATGTGTTTAGGATTGATCCATCACATTATGTTTGCTATGTGCATAAGCTCAGGATGGGATTAATGTTTGAGGTATGTATGAGCATCCCATGTTAGGAATCATGTACTGTTTGCTTGATACTTCATGTTACTAACTCAGTAGACATTCAACTTGCTTAAATGAACATGTTTGAGCACATGTTTAAACTGATTTGAATGTGTGAGTGATTGATCCTATGCATGAATCCCTCCCAAAGTGATGCATCCTCATTTTGAACATCTAATCTGTAATGGATGCATTTTAAGATACGCACTTCCCGCGATGTGATTGGCTAGGGGACTCCAAAGAGTCCAACCCCTAGTGGGCTCATTTAGAATGAGCCCACCCAACCCTAGGATTGGATCCAAGTGTGTGGGAAATCGTTGTATCAAAAATATATATTAATAAAAAATGTGTGATTAGGTAGATGCATGCATAGGATTGGTGGCCTGATGGACGGTCCATCCGGGTATCCCGAATGTGGGATGTGAGTGAGATTTAGAGTACCCCCGTATGTGGGGAGCTGAGACAATTTGGCATTTCCTGAGTGTTGCCACGTATGTCCATGACTCGTCAATCCATAGGAACTACGTTTGACCTGATTCTTGAGGGACAGAGGTCTCGAGGGATACGTAGGCTGCGGTGGAGTTTGGTCACTCCACGCTCGATCAAATTGAGGTAAGTTCCATGTATTATGAGATTACCTCAGCGAAGGGATTTCCCTGTGGAAGGGACTACCTCTAAACTGAGATGTGTTCCACCATTGTGGGAGCATCTCATCCTTCGGATGTGTTCTAATATTTTGGGAGCATCATTTTCACACACACACTCAAATTGAGGTAAGTTCCATGTAATATGGGATTACCTCAGCGAAGGGATTTCCCTGTGGAAGGGAATACGTCTATACCGAGATATGTTCCACCATTGTGGGAGCATCCCATCCTTCGGATGTGTTCTAATATTTTTGGAGTATCATTTTCACACACACACTCAAATTGAGGTAAGTTCCATGTATTATGGGATTACCTCATTGAGGGGACTTCCTTGTGATGAAGGAGTACCTCAACATTGAGATAGGTCCCACTGTTGTGGGGACATCTCTCACCATTGGATGTGTTCCATGATTATGGGAGCATCCATCGCTTGGGATACATTCTAATATTTTGGGAGCATCCCTCTTCTTGTATACACCTGGTACGTACACACCTGCCCGAACTACGTTTGGCCTGATTCCCGCTACACAGGGATATATAGGCGGTCTGAGATTTTCCCAAACCTCAATCATATGTTGTATATCATTTTTTCCTTTCTTTAGAAGCATGATTAGGCCACTCATTAAATTCTTTAATTCATTTTGTGATTATTTTCTTATTTAATTTGTTTAATTTCAGCTTATGCCATACATAGTTAGTAAAGAATTAGAGATCAATTTAGGATTCTCCCTTCTACCTTGTATTGTATTTAGATAGCCCCAAGTGTTCATAAATTATAGGAAATGATAGGATTTAAGGAGACCGGTTCAACCGGGCGAGTTGGGTGCCTAACACCTTCCCAACTCGTAACTTGGCACTTACCCGTCTTTGGTGAGACAAGATAGCCATTCCATTTGCGCGAGTCATTAATGTCCCCCCACTGAGGGACATCATTTATAGGTCCTAGACCTTATCTAGGTGGGGACTCCAGTTTTCTTACCCTCTACCGACATGAGTGGATGGGATCTGAAGGTGAGAACTTTTCAAATCCCAGTTTGAGTGTAATGAGGGTAGACAACTTTAACTATATGAAAATTCAATTTTAAAAATGAGGATAAATTCAATTTTCAAATAATTTCCCTGGTCCTCACAATGGCGACTCCACTGGTGATTCATGTCAGACTCCATATTGTAAATCCTTATCCCTTTCACTTTATGCATAAACTTATATTTTGGGGCTTTAGGTTGTAGTTAGGTGTAGAAGTAGCAAACAGTGGTCTTCACCCTTGATTGTTTAGGTGCATTGTATATATTGCTGATTATTTTATGGTATAGTGATATCATGGTTCTCAAGATATTGGTTACTATTGTTACAAACCTCGTGGTTAGCTGAAACGGGCTCCAGTGCATATTGGATGACCCGCTAGGCGAAGCCACAACCTTGGCCTGTACCCGCAACTATGTGGGAATATAAAGGGATGTAGGTGTCTTTGACTCATCGTGCATACAGTGATAGACATTCTTATCCTTGTCAATGTAGCCTTGTCGTGTCCCATTATTACATTACTGACACTTGTATGCGTGATTCATCCATGAACACCTAAGTGTTGCCTTTACCCAGTTTTACCTCGCTCAATGCGGGTGGTCATTGGTGAAGCAATCACTCATTTGTTCAAGATTGAATTGAAATTCTTTGATATCCTGTTTGCGTCCTTTCAGACGGTAAATCCCTCTCAAATCCAATGATTCCAATGTGTTCATTTGGCTGGAGTTTTGGCCAGAAGTATAGTCGGTTTCACAGATACCCTCTTCCTGAAAACCAACCAATGAATTAATCTGAATTACTAGAATTGGCAAGGATTAACCTAATGGAGTTCTTACACAGGAACTAATTTTGTCTGGTTAAGTCAGCTTTGATGCATGCGTGTTCATTATTCTTCGTTCTCCCTATCTATTAGAGTCTGACCTTTGTTCCTCTCACACCCCAATTCTGGATGAACTAGAAGTGTGAGTAAACCGTCACTGAACCAACGGTTCACACCAGGATCTCAATAAGATCGGGTCCACTCATACAAACCATTGCACATAACCACAATCAGAATATAATAAATACAGTGGAAGTCTTAAATAAAATGAACTGAGTAATCTATTAATAAATTTAAATAAAATATTTAATTATTCAAATTTTCAAAACTTAAATAAATATCTTTACATCACTGTATTTTCAACCGAAAATAAATAGAATAAATTAAAATCAAATCCTAAAGGTACACGCAGAAAGGGCACTCGCATAAAGCATCATGCTCGTCCTCTCCTGCGTGCATGCCCAAGGCAGCCACGCCTCCATACACTAGAGCGTCCACGTAATCCTCCACTGTATAACCTGCATCAATATTTAAAAATATGTATATATATAAGGTGAGCTCACAACTTAGCTCAGTAAGACAATCAGACAATGCAACAAACATATGCATGAGTAACATTCACATTATGGTCTGGTTTAAGTTTACAATGTGCTATAGAAATGATTGGTGGCCACCGCACCTCTATACACGAGTGTGTGAAGCCACCTAATGGATCAAACACCACTGTCATCCCACATGCACCCTATCATGGAATAGAGATAGAGCTAAGGCGTCCAGATCAAACACCACCAACACCTCCCCTGATACTCTACCCATACCAACACGTAAGCCCCTATTGGCGAGGGCTTGTAAACTGGGCTCGCAACTAACCAATCCTACATGTCATCACAGTAGGCCCTATCCCAGCACAGCTCCCTACGGCATAGAGATAGAGCTAGAGTCTAGTGGCTAGGTCGGAGACCACAGTGCCACTTCCTCCCCCTGATACCCTACCCGCACGAAGCATGCTAAGACAGAATGATACGAAATGTGCTAGTGTGAGGAATGATCCCATAACTCCAATCCTTCCCATGCCACACACCAACAAAAATAATCACATGCCTAACAATCACAACCTAGCATAGCCAGTATGCATGAACAATAATAATAACTGAAAGTAAAGGATGACATGTGAGTATGCACAAACATCATACCATAGAATCATGGTTATTAGCAATGATTTACTGTTTATTAAATTATTAGGGTTTAGGTCTGATTCCCTTACCTGACGCTTGTTTGATAGCTTGCTCCGCGTCACAGTATCCAAACGTGCTATCACAAGGTCCTATACGATATTAGGGTTTAGTTAGAATAGTTTTCTTAGGGTTTACGTTGGTCGGAAAACCAACTGAGTTAAAAAACACTCTTCACAGAGCAAACCGGTCACAGGTACCAGTCACAGCATTGTGGGGAAGACATGCGACCGGTATGGTTGACCGGTCCCCACAGACCAGTCCCTGGGAGGTACCGGTCGCAGTACCGGTCGCATAGAGTGCGACCAGTATGGTCGACCGATATATCTCCGGAAGACCATACACTTGGTTCTCACCTTCCGTCGATCACCCTCTATTGATCCTAGGGTTTCTCCTACACATTATAGGTCTGAATACTGAGTTAGAGTTGTTTCCAACTCCATTCAAGTCCTAGCCTCGATGAACTTCGACTTAGAACTTGAATCTAGGGTTTACCACTAATTTAGGGTTTGTCGGCAAAAACAGGGTTTAGATCAATACCTTGCTTTGCATGGTATTGATCAAACTACAACTAACCATCCTAGAATACTTATTGTAGAGGAAGGTTTAAGCACTTATCGTTGACTTGCGGTAATGTGTTCTTCGTCGAACGGCAACGGCGGCTCTTCCCTCTCCTTCCTAGCTTCTTCTCCTTCTTCAGCCTCTTTCTCCTTTCTGGGGTTTGTAAGAATAAATGGAAGAGGTTTTAGGAGGTTTAAGGGTCTTTATATAGACTAGGGTTAGATTTAAGAAGCCTCCTAACATTAAGAAATTCCTTCGGTTTGAAATTTAGAAAATGGGACCCGCAGAGATCCGTTTCCTGATCCATGCTGCGCAGGCTATATCGATCGACCATCCACCGGTACCATAGACTGGTACCATCGATCGGTATGAAGTTTTTCATACTTGAATTGGTCCGATTGGTCCGATTTCATACCTGGTTGTCATCCACTCATCCTGTCTGGTCCAGTGATGATTGGAAGACCTGTTACGACATGAAACAAGGTTTAGATCGGGTTCATGTAGTGCGGTTCTTACAACTCTCCCACCCTTAAAAGAAATTTCATCCCCAAAATTTACATGTAGGTTTCACAACTCCCCTACCCTTAAAATAAATTTCGGCCTCAAAATTTGAACGTACCTTGGTCGTCGAAAAGGTTAGGTATTCCTTTCTCATTGTGTTCTCTTCCTCCCAAGTAATTTCTTCCACATCTTGGCTTTTCCAATGCACTTTCACATAGTGAATATCCATGCTTCGAAGATGTTGTACTTTTTGGCCTGTGAGCATCACAGGTAAAACTTCAAACGTCAAGTCTTCTGTCAAGTCTGGTGGGTCTACTATCAAGATGTGCGATGGATCCCTGACGTACTTTTTCAATAAAGAAACATGGAACACATCATGAACGACATAGATGGTAGTAGAGCTAGTTGATATGCCACATTGCCACGTCTGGTCAAAATCTCGTATGGTCCCATATACCTGGGGCATAGCTTCCCCTTCTTACCAAACTGTTTTAGACCTCATATAGGTGATATCTTCAAGAATACTTTATCACCTACTGCAAACTCTAGATCTCAACGTCGATTATTTGCATAGTGCTTTTGTCTAACTTGAGCTGTCTTCACTCTTTCCTTGATTTGATTAATCACTCGACAAGTTTCTTCGATGAACTCCGGTCCTACAATCCTTCTCTCTCCCACCTCATTCCATAACAGAGGTGTACGATATTTCTTCACATAGAGTAATTCATATGGATCCATTTGAATCGTAGCCTGGTAACTGTTGTTATAAGCAAAGTCGATGAGCGATAGCTTCTCTTCCCAAGCTCCTTTGAAATCTAGAGCACACGCTCTGAGCATATCTTCTAAGATTTGAATAGTTCTTTCTGACTACCCGTCTCTGAGGATGAAAAGTTGTGCTAAACTTCAGCTTGGTTCCCATTGCTTTCTGTAATCCTTCCCAGAACTTTGATGTAAAATGGGGATCTCTATCAGATACTATACTTTCTGGGACGCCATGAAGTTTGACTATATTATCCACATATAGCTTGGCCAGCATCTCCGTGGTATACTGAGGTTTGATAGCGATGAATCGAGATGTCTTGGTATGTTGATCGACTATAACCCATACTGCATCCACTGACCTTGGTGTCAAGGGTAGGCTAGTGACGAAATCCATTGTAATACAATCCCACTTCCATGCTAGCTCCGATAGTGGTTGTTGCAAACCTGTGGGTCTCTGCCTTTCAGCTGTAACTTATTGGCAATTCAGACATTGGAATACGAACCGAGCTACCTCCGCTTTCATACCCCTCCACCAATACAATCTTCTTAAATCATGGTACATCTTGGTGCTTCTTGGATGTACCGAATATGGGGTGTAATGAGCTTCTGTCATAACTCGATCTCTGATATTTGAGTTCTCACTCTCAAGTATAGACAATCGTCCACGATACCTGAGTACCTTGTTTGAATCCAAGGTAAAGTCAGGATTGCTTTTACCCTTCTCTAGATCTTCTTGCACAGTCTTGAGGTGTGGATCCTGTAGGATTGCTACTTTGACCTCATATATTAGATCCGATGAGATCTTCAAGGCTGCGAACATCAACGTGAACTTATGAATTAAGCCATGTTCCACTGGATCTCCTGCAATTTCTAATATATACTCTTCATCATTCTCTATTGAGCTTGAGGCAGCAGCACACAATGCAGCATTTGTACTAGGTCCTGCCTCAGGTTTCAATGCCCACTTTCTACTTAAGGCATCGACCACAACATTTGCCTTATCCGGATGGTACTGGATGTCACAATCATAATCTTTTAATAATTCCAGCCATCTCCTCTGTCTCATATTCAGGTCTTTTTGAGTGAAAAGTTAAGTTAAGCTCTTGTGATTCGACTTAATCTAAAACTTTTCACCGTAAAGGTAGTGTCTCTAAGTCTTGATTACGTGGATAACTGCTGCTAATTCCAGATCATGCGTAGGATAGTTCTTCTCATGTTTATTCAACTGTCCTGATGCGTAGGCAATCACCTGTTCTCCTTGTATTAACACACATCCAAGACCTAACCCTGAGGCATCCATATATAAGGTAAACGGTAAGCCTAGTGCTGGGATGGTCAAGATAGGTGCAGAGACTAGTCTTGACTTCAAGGTCTGAAAGCACTTTTCACACTCATCCGTCCATATGAAATTTTCCCCTTTCTTGGTTAGTCTGGTAAGTGGAACAACGATCCTTGAGTAGTCTTCCACAAATCTTCTATAGTGACCAGCCAATTTAAGGAAACTACGAATCTCCGCCACTGATTTCGGTGCATCCCATCCTACTATAGCTGCAATCTTACTTGGATCTACCTTGATACCATCTGCAGATACTACGTGACCCAAGAAGGCCACTTCTTTCTGCCAAAATTCAGACTTCTTGAACTTGGCGTAAAGTTTCTCTCTTCTCAGCCGTTGTAGGGCTGCTCTCAAATGTGTTGCATGAGTCTCCCTGTCTTGTGAGTAGACCAATATGTCATCAATGAATACGATGACTGAAGTGTACAACATGTCATGAAACACTCGGTTCATCAGTTCCATGAACGACGCTAGAGCATTATCAACCCGAATGACATTACAAGGAACTCATAATGTCCAGACCTTGTCCTGAAAGCAGTCTTTGGAATATCTGCGGCCTTGATCTTTAATTGGTGATACCCTGATCTAAGATCAATCTTCGAGAAAACCTTTGCACCCTGCAACTGATCGAACAGATCATCAATCCTAGGCAAAGGATATCGGTTCTTGATGGTTAACTTATTCAGCTCTCGGTAGTCGATACATAACCGTACACTACCGTCCTTCTTCTTAACGAACAATACAAGTGCTCCCCATGGCGATATTCTTGGTCGTATGAAACCCTTATCTAGTAGTTCTTATAATTGGTTCTTGAACTCCTTTAATTCGGTAGGGGCCATCCTGTACGATGCCTTAGACACCGACGCCGACCCTGGCATAAGGTCTATCATGAACTCTGTAGCCCTGTCTAGAGGTAGACCCGGGAGAACTTCTAGAAATACGTCTGAAAACTCTTGTACCACATCTAGATCTTCCATCTTTGGCACCTCAGCAGTTATGTCGACCACAGACACTAAATACCCCACTCCTCCCTTCTCTAAGCATCTCTTAGCTTTTAGGGTGGAGAGGATCAGCTTCCTCTTCCTAGGTAACTTGATCCCAGTGAAGCTAAACTCTTTTCCTTTCTCATCTTTAAGCACAAGTTTCCTTTCACCACATAATAAGCTAGCTGAATGATGGCCTAGCCAATCCATTCCCAAGATGACGTCAAAGTTTGCCATCTCGAGTTGAACCAGATTTGCTTCTAGGTTTAGGCCCTCAATACTAACTGTACACGGCCCATAGTATTCATTCAATGCCACTTCGACTCCCAACGGAGAGCGAACTATCAAGCTTGGGTTCAAACACTTGACAAGTAATTTCATTCGCTTCCCAAAAGAAATAGAAACGAAGGAGTGCGTGGCCCCAGAGTCAAAGAGTACTCTGGCAGGTATACCAGCTATATTTACAGTCCCTGAAATTTGATTATCCCTTAGTTCTACATGCTCAAATACAACAAACAGTAAGTCAAGTAGGAAGGGATAGAATCATACAGTAACCACATCAGGTGATGCGGTTGCCTCTTCAGTGGTGACTGCGAATACCTTTCCTTGCTGCGGCAGTTGCTTTTTAGGTAGAGTACAGGTATTCGCATAATGACCCAATTGCTGATAGTTGAAACATTTAACATTTGGGTTCTATCCAGCAAACTGTGACAGTGGTGGTGCAGTAGTGTTCCTTGCAGAAAACATAATAGACTGAGCCGTGTATGGGGGAATGGTCTTGTATTCCCTCCACCTGAAGTCTCAGTGGCGGGCCTCTTCAGTCCCCTATTCTGAGCAAAGAAACTGTCTCTTTGACTGGTTTTGATTACCCTGGCATTCTGCACAGCCTCATTATATATCTTCTTCTCCAAACCCAAGACGTGCTCTCGGGCACTTCCTCGTAATCCCATGGTGAACCTACGGGTCTTGGTTTCTTCTTCTAGCATGCTTGCTGGAGCGAAGAAGAACAACTCTTTATATCTCTGCTGGTAAGCATCAACCATCGACTGGGATTGCTGCAGGTTGAGGAATTCCTTCTCCATTTGATCTCTAAAGCTCTTCAGAAAGTATTTATCGAAGAAAGCTCCTTTGAATATTTCCCAATCGATCTGAGTGTGTTTTACCTCTAATTATGTCCGGGTAGAATTCCACCAGGCATTGGCATCTTCCTTGAGCATGTGCGTAGCAAACAACACCTTCTCATCTTTCGTACAAGTCATCAAATGGAATTTCTTCTCTATTTCAGACACCCACTGTGCAGGCCACAGTGGTTTCCCTGTGAAAGTAGGGGTTTCAGTTTCAATAAACTATCCACCACTTGGCTTAGGTCATTCTGCCCTTGTGCATTCATTCCGTACCATGGTGGTGGGTACGGATAGATTCCTTGATAGACAAATGGCGATGGAAATTGGTGTGGTGGTTGTAGATTTTGTCCTTGGCCCATCAGCCCAATACTACCATCCATTGGCAGTGAGGTGTTATTTCTTCCAGACTCAGGCGTACCTTCTGTAGGAATATATCCCGGTGGCCTGAACATCTTCAGCATCTCGTTAAGGAATGTTTTCAGTTGAGCTTCCATCAGAAAAACCAGATTCGTCACAATTGTTTCAGAGTATGTGTGAGGGGGTCCTGGAAAATTTGTGGGTGCTCTGGGACATTGCCTCTCTTCACCGTTTGGGTTCAAATTTTGCTCATCAACAGTTCCTGTTTCCATGTTGTCCTCATCTTGGCATACCCTGGAGTGGTGACACCTTCGTGAGCCTCTACGACCATTTCCGCCTACCATCTCAGATAAATTTTCCTGCTTGGATCTGAAAAGAAGACATAACACCTGAGGTATAATCGAATAGTCATAATAGTGTTAGTCTTTAACAAGTACAAGGTGAAACTCGTAAGGAAACTTAAATCAAAATTTTACAAATTTTTTTTCAAAATTTTCTGGGTTTCCATTAGTTGTTCGGTCGCAACATACCAGTCACGGCACTGTATAAGGTAGTGCGACCAGTATGTCCAGGCGGACAAACTTCTGGGATTCCTGAGGGGTACCGATCGATCTACCGATCGCAACTCTGTGGAAAATGGAGCAACCAGTATAGTTCGACCGGTCAGAATTTTCTCCTGACCAAGGGGTATCGGTTGACTTTACCAGGGGTATCGGTCGACCGGTATGCCCAGAACCTCTTTAAAATTGTGAAAAGTGAGATTTTTCTCACTTTTCCTTTCTTCTTCCTCTCTGGTGGTGATTCCTCTCTGGCTCTGTGAGTTGCTACAGTCCGACCGGTGGTCTTAGAAGCTATTTCCTTCCAATCCAGACCTAAAACATCGCCTCCAAGTAAGTTCCTTCCTTCCATTTACCATTTTTACATCGTTTCTCCATGGTTCCAAGCCCAAAACTAGGTTTTTCTTAGTTTAGGAGATTCTAACCGTAGGAACTCCTTTCCTTCAGCTTAGAAAGGGTTTAAGGACCTCTACGAGCAAAAGCCCTCAACCAATTTGAGGTTCCACTGAATTGTTTTTAAAAAAAAATCAATTTTTTTTAGGTTTTTAACCTACGTTTTGATAAAAAATCAAATTTTTCTGAAAATTCCTAAATTTCTTGTTTGTTTGATGGATGTTTGGTTTCCTTGAGGTCTTTGGGGGTTACGTAAGTCCTCCTCCCTAGGTTTTGGGCGAGTTCGAGGCTTTGGTTTAATTTACTGTCGTTATGCTGCCGAAATTCTAAAAATTTCTAACCCATTTCTCTTTGTTTTGTCTTTGTTTGTAGTTCAAAATGTCTCAACGCAGAGGTGCAGGTAAACGTTCATTCGGTCTTGGCATGAATCGTCCGCATCCTCCTATTCCATAGCTCGATGAGCGGTGGTTTTGTTCCGAGGCGGCGCCAGCCCACTTCCCTTGGTTTGACGAGAAGAATATATAGTCAGGGCAACGAGTGAACCTGGAGCAGCTTGATCGGTTTGATGTGGAGGCAGCTTTTGGCAGACTTGGGTGGTTGGCCATCATCACGTACACTGTAACCACTCGCCCCAACCTAGTCAAATATTTCTACGCCAACTTGAAGATAGAGGAGAATGTCAATGACTTTAGCCAAGGCAGGGAACTCCGCCTTACCAGTCTCGTCAAGGGTGTTCCCATCTCCTTCAACACTTACTAGCTCGCCGATCTTCTAGGGATTCCCAATGATGGGGACTTGGTCTACTGCGTCCCTAAGATGAAGGGCTTTCTCATTGAGGATCTATGCCAGGAGATTTTGGAGCAGCTACTTAACCCTGGAGCACCTATGAAGGCTGCTAGCTTGAGGCCTATGACTCGTGATTACTGTCGCATCATCTAGCACAATATCGTGCCTCAAAGTGATCATTACAGTGAGTTGTCTCAGCTCACTCAATATTTGACCTATTGCGTCTACACTGGGGAGTGGGTCTGTCTCCCCTACATCATTATCAGGACCATGCATCAGACTACTCTGCCCGATCGGGCCAATAACCTTCCATATGGCCGACTCATCACCACTCTTCTGCAGTGATTACGAGTGGACATGAGGGGTGAGACTGCCATTGAGGCATTATGACCTCGGACATTGACTGGGATGCCATTCTCCAAATGCAGATGGACAACCTGCCGACCAGTGATGAGGAATTAGAGGCTCATCCTCGCCCACTTAGAAGGGTAGCAGCCCCGGCAGCAGCAGCAGCAGCAGCCAATGCGGCTCATGCAGCAGAGGCAGGGAGTGATGATGAGGGTGACGATGATCAGAGGAAGGATGTTCCAACGCCAGCATCACAGCCCACACATACAGCGGGACCATCTCAGCCTCCTCCAGATACCGTGATGGGTATGTTTACGGAGATCCAAGATGCCCAGCGGGAGATGAGCCGTGATCTAGAGCGTCTTATTCGCAGCCTCAGAGTCACCCAGGAGTAGGTGCACTGGCTCAGGATAGCCTACGAGCGTAATTATGACATCGCTGACCCCATTCCTCCTAGGCCCCCAACCCCATGATAGACCTCTTATTTTCCTCTAGCTCTTGGCATGGTTTATATATATAACAGGGTAATAGTCCGGCTTGTGGACTGTACCCTGTAGAACAATCTATTTTTTACTCTTTGGATGTTTATGTTTATTTTTACTTTTGATATAGTTTTTCTTTTCCATTTAATAGAAGTTTATGATTTTTCTCACCTGTCATTAAGGTTCCTATCTAAAGCATGATTGTTTATTAATTCCACCTTTAGTATAGTATATTATGCTCTTTCGAATTTAGTCTGGGACATCAAACAAGTGCTTAAGATGGGTTTTTATTAAAGCTTTTAATCCTTCCTACCTCAGTTCATTGACTTAGTTAAGTGCAATATGGTCTATTGGACAGAGCCTAAGAGCTCTGATACCAAGTTGTCATACCTCAATTTTGACTAAACCAGAAGTGTGAGTGAACCATCACTGAACCAACGGTTCACACCAGGATCTCAATAAGACCGTGTCCACTCATACAAACCATTGCACATAACCACAATCAGAATATAATAAATACAGCGGAAGTCTTAAATAAAATGAACTAAGTAATTTATTGATAAATTTAAATAAAATATTCAATTATTCAAATTCCCAAAACTTAAATAAATATCTTTACATCATTGTATTTCCAACCAAAAATAAATAAAATAAATTAAAATCAAATCCTAAAGGTACACGCAGAAAGGGCACTCGCATGAAGCGTCATGCTCCTCCTCTCCTGCTTACACTCCCAGGGCAGCCACGCCTCCATACACTGAAGCGTCCACGTAATCCTCCACTGTATAACCTGCATCAACATCTAAAAACATGTATATATACAAGGGTGAGCTCACAACTTAGCACAGTAAGACAATCAGACAATGCAACAAACATATGCATGAGTAACATTCACATTATGGTCTGGTTTAAGTTTCCAATATGCTATAGAAATGATTGACGGCCACCGCACCTCTATACACTAGTGTGTGAAGCCGCCTAATGGATCAAACACCACTGTCGTCTCACATGCACCCTATCATAGAATAGAGATAGAGCTAAGGCGTCTAGATCAAACACCGCCAACACCTCCCCTGATACTCTACCCATACCAACACGTAAGCCCCTATTGGCGAGGGCTTGCAAACTGGGCTCGCAACTAACCAATCCTACATGTCATCATAGTAGGTCCTATCCCAGCACAACTCCCTACGACATAGAGATAGAGCTAGAGTCTAATGGCCAGGCCGGAGCCCATAGTGCCACTTCCTCCCCCTGATACCCTATGTAGCATGATTCGTCGTGCGAGTGTAACTCATATGTTTTCGATTAGATTTAGTTGTTGGATATCAGAACATGTAATTGATTAATTAATTAATTTTATTTTATGTCTTTAGTCATTTTGAGATAATTGGATTATTAATTATGTTATCACTGTTAGATACTCAGTTCATTAATATTAAAGACGTCCACTATTGTTTATTTATTCTGACTATGGTTGTGGTTGTATCTAGTTTAATCAAATAGACACGGCCTATACGAGAACCTGATTGAACCGTTGGATCATAGACGGTTCATCATACCATTCTGGTTGGTTTAGAATTGGGGTGTGAAAACTTGGTATCAGAGCTCTCGGGCTCTGTCTATTAAACCTGTATACTTTCACAAGAGTTTGTGAATTGAGTTAGGATAAAACTTAAAAGCACTAATAAGAACACACCATAAGCACCTGTGTTGTATAAGACAATAATTAAGAAAGAAAATAATACACATATAAGAGGAGAAACAAGTTTCATGTATACATCAAATGAGAATAAATATAATATATATATCTGAATCAGAGTACGGTCCACAATCCAGACAGTTACTCTGTAGTATAAGTAAAAAGAAATAAATGTATCATGGAGCTGGGGGTGCTGGAGGAGGAGGTGCCTCACGATCTCGATCATAATCCTCTGCATATACCCTCTTAAGCCAGGCTACCTGAGTCTGGGTCACCTAGAGACTAGCTGCTAGATCCGTCACCCGCTGATCAGTAGCACGCTGGGCCTCCCGAATCTCATGCAGTAACCCCATCACGTCATCTGGTGGTGGGTGCGAAGGACTAACTGAGTGGGAAGAAACCCGAGAAGGGCCAGCTCCAGTGAAATGTTGTGGTGATGAAGGAGGAATGACGTCCACGTCCATGTACATCCTATCATCATCCTCCTCAGCATCGCCCCTGTGGACCTCTACTGCTGCTGCAGCCTCTGCGTCTGCTATCTCTACCTGAGTATGGGGACGCACCATAGCGTTTCTCTCCTCGTCACTGACCTGCGCATTTCGCATCCCCATCCTGTAGATGGCCTCCCAATCAATGTCTGTTGAAAAAGTGTCCTCATGAATCCTCTCAGCGACCAAGTCGACCTGCAGGCAAGTGAGCAGAGTGGTGATCAAACGCCCATAGGGTAGGTTACCCATCAGACTAGGTGTCATAGCTCGAAGCATAGTCCTGATAATGATATAAGGAAGGCAAACGGGTTGCCTAGTGCAAATGCAGTACAGGAGGTACTGGGTCAACTGTGAAACCTTCTCATAGTGTCCACTCTGGGGAATCAGTTTATGTTGGATGATCTTGCAATACACCCTGGGTTTTGATCGTAGGTTGATTGCATTCATCTGCCAGCGATCATCCCTAAGAATCTGGCTGTCAATCTCTACACGCATCATCACTGATAGGAACTGGGGTTCCTTGGGTGCGCAGTATACTAAGGGACCATCATTTGATATACCCAGGAGATCAGCCAACTCCAGGCAGTTAAAGGAGATCTCCACCCCTTTAACAAAACTGGTGATCCTGAGCTCTCTACCCCTATCTATGTCCTCTGGATCACCCTCCACCTGTAAGTTATAGTAAAACTGTTTCACCAATGCCGGATAGGTGCAACCCTCATATAAGATCATAGGAAGCCAGTCCATATCACCAAAGGTGCCCTCCACATCAAATATGGCTAAGTTGGCCAAGTTTACACAACGACCCTGTTACACCCCAATTCTGACTGAACCAGAAGTGTGAGTGAACCATCACTGAACCAACGGTTCACACCAGGATCTCAATAAGACTGTGTCCACTCATACAAACCATTGCACATAACCATAATCAGAATATTATAAAATACATCGAAAGTCAAAATGAACTGAGTGATCTATTGATAAATTTAATAAAATATCCAGTTATTCAAATATCAAAACATAATTAAATATCCTTACATCAATTGTATCTCCAACCAAAAAATAAAATAAATTAAATCAACATCCTAGAGGTACACGCAGAAAGGGCACTCACATAAAGCGTCATGCTCATCCTCTCCTGCTTACACTTCTAAAGCAGCAATGCTTCCATATGTCAGAGCTTCCATATAGTCCTCCACAGTATAACCTGCATCAACATCTAAAAAACATGTATATATACAAGGGTGAGCTCACAACTTAGCTCAGTAAGACAATCAGACAATGTAATAAACATATGCATGAGTAACATTCACATTATGGTCTGGTTTTAAGTTTGCAATGTGCTATAGAAAGATTGGCAGCCACGCACCTCTATACACAAGTGTGTG
This sequence comes from Protea cynaroides, assembly GCA_028583415.1. Taxonomy (NCBI): domain Eukaryota; kingdom Viridiplantae; phylum Streptophyta; class Magnoliopsida; order Proteales; family Proteaceae; genus Protea; species Protea cynaroides. The sequence goes on from CM053276.1 coordinate 19,487,270, forward strand.
AAGTTGCCCAATGGGTCAAACACCACTGTCATCTCACATGCACCCACCATGGAATAAAGATAGAGCTAAAGCGTCCGGATCAAACACCGCCAACACTTCCCCTAGTACCCTACCCATACCAACACGTAAGCCCCTATTGGTGAGGGCTTGCAAACTGGGCTTGCAACTAACCAATCCTATATGTCATCACAGTAGGCCCTATCCCAGCACAACTCCCTACGGCATAGAGATAGAGCTAGAGTTTAGTGGCTAGGTCAGAGACCACAGTGCCACTTCCTCCCCCTGATACCCTACCCGCACCAAGCATGCTAAGACAGAATGATACGAAAAGGTGCTAGTGTGAGGAATGATCCCAGACCCTCGGCCCTTCCCATTCCATACACCAATGAAAACAATCACATGCCTAATAGTCACATCCTAGCATAACGAGTATGCATGAAAAATAATAATAACTGAAAGTAAAGGATGACATGCGAGTATGCACAAACATCAGTCCATAGAATCATAGTTATTAACAACGTTTTACTATTATTACTTATTAGGGTTTAGGTCTGATTCCCTTACCTAACAGTCGTTCGATAGCTTGCTCTGCGTCACAAGGTCCAAACTTGATATCACAAGGTCCTACACGATGTTAGGGTTGAGTTAGAATAGTTTTTCTTAGGGTTTACGTTGGTCGAAAAGCCAACTGGGTTAAAAACACTCCCACAGAGCATACCAGCCGCAGTACCGATCGCGGCACTGTGGGTAAAGGTGCAACTGGTATGGTCGACCGGTCCCCACAGACCAGCCTCTGAGAGATACCGGTCGTAGTACCGGTCGCATAGGGTGCGACCGGTATGGTCGATCGGTATGTCTCTGGAAGACCATACATCCGGTTCTCGCCTTCCGTTGGTCACCCCTTATTAATCCTAAGGTTTCACCTACACATTCTAGGTCTGAGCATTGAGTTATAATTGTTTCCAACTCCATTCAAGTCTTAGTTTCGATGATCTTCAACCAAAAACTTGAATCTAAGGTTTACCGACTGGATTAGGGTTTGACGGAAAAATAGAGTTTAGATCAATACCTCACTTTGCATGGTATTGATCCAAACATGACTAACCATCCTAGAACGATTAAAGTAGAGGAAGGTTTAAGCACTTACCATTGGTTCGTGGTAATGTGTTCTTCGTCCAACGGCAATGGCGGCTCTTCCCTCTCCTTCCTAGCTTCTTTTCTTTCTTCAGCCTCTTTCTCCTCTCTAGGGTTTGTGAGGATCAATGAGAGAGATTTTAGGAGGTTTAAGGGTCCTTATATAGGCTAGGGTTAGGTTTAGGATGCCTCCTAACATTAGGAAATTCCTTCGGTTTGAAATTTAGAAAGTGGGACCCACAAAGAACGTTTTTCGGATCTAAACTGCGCAAGCCATACCGGTCGACCGTCGACCGGTACCAAGACCGGTACCATCGACCGGTAGGAAGTATATCATACCTAATTTGGCCCAATTTCATACCTGTTTATCATCCGCTCGTCCCATCTGGTCTGGTGATGAATGGAAGACCTGTTACGACATGAATTAAAGGTTTAGATCGGGTTCATGGAGTGCGGGTCTTATAACTCCCCCACCCTTAAAAAGAAATTTCATCCTCGAAATTTGCATGTAGGTTTCACAACTCCCCCACCCTTAAAATAAATTTTGGCCTCAAAATTTGAACGTACCTTGGTCGTCGAAAAGGTTAGGTATTCCTTTCTCATTGCGTTCTCTTCCTCCCAAGTAATTTCTTCTACATCTTGGCTTTTCCAATGTACTTTCACATAGTGAATATCCTTGCTTCGGAGATATTGTACTTTTCGGCTTGTGAGCATCACAGGTACAACTTCAAACGTCAAGTCTTCTGTCAAGTCTGGTGGGTTTGCTGTCAAGATGTGCGATGGATCCCTGACATACTTCTTCAATAAAGAAACATGGAACACATCATGAACACTGAACATGGATGGTGGTAGAGCCAGTTGATAAGCATTCATGATGTGTTCCATGTTTCTTTATTAAAGAAGTACGTCAGGGATCCATCGCACATCTTGACAGTAGACCCACCAGACTTGACAGAAGACTTGACGTTTGAAGTTGTACCTGTGATGCTCACAAGCCAAAAAGTACAACATCTCCGAAGCAAGGATATTCACTATGTGAAAGTACATTGGAAAAGCCAAGATGTAGACGAAATTACTTGGGAGGAAGAGAACGCAATGAGAAAGGAATACCTAACCTTTTCGACGACCAAGGTACGTTCAAATTTTGAGGCCAAAATTTATTTTAAGGGTAGGGGAGTTGTGAAACCTACATGTAAATTTCGAGGACGAAATTTCTTTTAAGGGTGGGAGAGTTGTAAGACCCGCACTTCATAAACCCGATCTAAACCTTGTTTCATGTCGTAACAGGTCTTCCAATCATCACTGGACCAGACGGGACGAGCGGATGACAACCAGGTATGAAATCGGACCAATCGGACCAATTCAAGTATGAAAAACTTCATACCGGTCAATGGTACCGGTCTATGGTGCCGATCGATGGTCGACCGGTATATCCTGCATAGCATGGATCCAGAAACGGATCTCTAGGGGTCCCACTTTTTAAATTTCAAACTGAAGGACTTTCCTAATGTTAGGAGGCTTCCTAAATCTAATCCTAGTCTACATAAAGACCCTTAAACCTCCTAAAACCTCTTCCATTGATTCTCACAACCCATAGAAAGGAGAAAGAGGCTGAAGAAGGATAAGAAGCTAGGAAGGAGAGGGAAGAGCCGCCGTTGCCGTTCGACGAAGAATACATTATCCCAAGTCAATGGTAAGTGCTTAAACCTTCCTCTACAATAAGTATTCTAGGATGGTTAGTTGTAGTTTGATCAATACATGCAAAGCGAGGTATTGATCTAAACCCTGTTTTTGCCAACAAACTCTAAATTAGTGGTAAACCCTAGATTCAAGTTTTAAATCGAAGATCATCGAGGCTAGGACTTGAATGGAGTTGGAAACAACTCTAACTTAGTATTCAGACCTAGAATGTTTTGAAGAAACCCTATGATCAATAGAGGGTGACCGACGAAAGGTGAGAACCAAGTGTATGGTCTTCCAGAGATATACCGGTCGACTATATCGGTCGCACTCTTTGCGACCGGTACTGCGACTGGTACCTCCCGGGGACTGGTCTGTGGGGACTGATTGACCATACCGGTCGCAGGTCTTCCCCACAGTGCTGCGACCGGTACCTTTGACCGGTCTGCTCTGTGAAGAGTGTTTTTTAACTCAGTTGGTTTTCCGACCAACATAAACCCTAAGAAAACTATCTAACTAAACCCTAATATCGTGTAGGACCTTGTGATAGCACATTTGGTTACTGTGACGCGGAGCAAGCTATCAAACAAGTGTCAGGTAAGGGAATCAGACCTAAACCTTAATAATTTAATAAACAATAAATTGTTGCTAATAACCATGATCTATGGTATGATGTTTGTACATACTCGCATGTCATCCTTTACTTTCAGTTATTATTATTGTTCATGCATACTTGCTATGCTAGGTTATGACTGTTAAGCATGTGATTGTTTTCGTTAGTGTGTGGAATGGGAATGACTGAAGGTCTGGGATTATTCCTCACACTAGCACCTTTCGTATTGTTCTGTCTTAGCATGCTTGGTGTGGGTAGGGTATCAGGGGGAGGAAGTGGCACTGTGGTCTCCGGCCTGGCCACTAGACTCTAGCTCTATCTCTATGCCGTAGGGAGTTGTGCTGGGATAAGACCTACTGTGATGACATGTAGGATTGGTAAGTTGCGAGCCCAGTTTGCAAGCCCTCGCCAATAGGGGCTTACGTGTTGGTATGGATAGAGTATCAGGGGAGATGTCGGCGGTGTTTGATCCTGACGCCTTAGCTCTTTCTTTATTCCATGATAGGGTGCATGTGGGACGACAGTGGTGTTTGATCCATTAGGTGGCTTCACACACTAGTGTATAGAGGTGCGGTGGCCGCCAATCCTTTCTATAACATATTGCAAACTTAAACCAGACCATAATATGAATGTTACTCATGCATATGTTTGTTGCATTATCTGATTGTCTTACTGTGCTAAGTTGTAAGCTCACCCTTGTATATATACATGTTTTTAGATGTTGATGCAGGTTATACAGTGGAGGATTACATGGACGCTCCAGTGTATGGAGGCGTGGCTACCCTGGGAGTGTAAGCAGGAGAGGACGAGCATGACGCTTCATGCGAGTGCCCTTTCTGCGTGTACCTTTAGGATTTGATTTTAATTTATTTTATTTATTTTTAGATGGAAATACAATGATGTAAACATATTTATTTAAGTTTTGGGAATTTGAATAATTAAATATTTTATTTAAATTTGTCATTAGATTACTCAGTTTATTTTATTTAAGACTTTCACTGTATTTATTATATTCTGATTGTGGTTATGTGCAATGGTTTGTATGAATGGACATGGTCTTATTGAGATCCTGGTGTGAACCGTTGGTTCAGTGATGATTCACTCACACTTCTGGTTTAGCCAAAATTGAGGTGTGACAACTTGGTATCAGAGCTCTTAGGCTCTGTCCAACAGACCATATTGCACTTAACTATGTCGATGAACTGAGATAGGAAGGATTAAAAGCTTTAATAAAAACCCACCTTTAGCACTTGTTTGATGTCTGAGACTAAATTCGAAAGAGCATAATATACTATACTAAAGGTGGAATTAATAAACAGTCATGCTTTAGATAGGAACCTTAATGACAGGTGAGAAAAACCATAAACTTCTATTAAATGGAAAAGAAAAACTGTATCAAAAGTAAAAATAAACATAAACATCCAAAGAGTAAAAATTAGATTGTGCTACAGGGTACAGTCCACAAGCCAGACTATTACCCTGTTATATATATAAACCATGCCAAGAGAGAGAGGAAAATAAGAGGTCTATCATGGGGTTGGGGGCCTATGAGGAATGGGGTCAGCGATGTCATAATTACGCTCGTAGGCTACCCTGAGCCAGTGCACCTACTCCTGGGTGACTCTAAGGCTGCGAATAAGATGCTCTAGAGACGGCCATTCCGCAGGCATCTTGGATCTCCGAAACATACCCACACGGTATCCGGAGGAGGTTGAGATGGTCCCGCTGCATGTGTGGGCTGTGGTGCGGCGTGTAACATCCTTCCTCCGATCATCGCCACCCTCATCATCACCCCCCCCCGGATGAGCCGCATTGGCGTTGCCGCCATCCCGCCGTGGCTGCTACCCTCCTGAGTGGGCGAGGATGAGCCTCTAATTCCTCATTACTGGTCGGAAGGTTTTCCATCTGCATCTGGAGAATGGCATCCCAGTCAATGTCCGAGGTCATAGTGTCCTCAACGGCAGTCTCACCCCTCATGTCCACTCGTAATCGCAGCAGAAGAGTGGTGATGAGTCGGCCATATGGAAGGTTATAGGCCCGATCGGGCAGAGTAGCCTGACGCATGGTCTTGATAATGATGTAGGGGAGACAGACCTGCTCCCTAGTGCAGACACAATAGGTCAAATATTGAGTGAGCTGAGACAACTCACTGTAATGACTGCTCTGAGGCACGATATTGTGCTGGATGATGCGACAGTATACACGAGGCACATGCCTCAAGCTAGCAGCCTTTATAGGTGCTCCAGGGTTAAGTAGCTGCTCCAAAATATTCTGGCGCAGATCCTCAGTGAGAATGCCCTTCATCTTAGGGGCGTAGTAGACCAAGTCCCCATCATTGGGAATCCCTAGAAGATCGGCAAGCTGGTGAGTGTTGAAGGAGATGGGAACACCCTTGACGAGACTGGTAAGGCGGAGTTCCCTGCCTTGGCTGAAGTCATTGACATTCCCCTCTATCTTCAAGTTGGCGTAGAAATATTTGACTAGGTTGGGGCGAGTGGTCACAGTCTACGTGATGACGGCCAATCATCCAAGTCTACCAAAAGCTGCCTCCACATCAAACCGATCAAGCTGCTCCAGGTTCACTTGTTGCCCTGACTCGATATTCTTCTCGTCAAACCAAGGGTAGTGGGCTGGCGCCGCCTCAAAATAAAACCACCGCTCATCAAGCTGTGGAATAGGAGGATGCAGATGATTCATGCCAAGACCGAATGAACGTTTACCTGCACCTCTGCGTTGAGACATTTTGAACTACAAACAAAGACAAAACAAAGAGAAATGGGTTAGAAATTTTCAGAATTTCGGTAGCATAACGACAGTAAATTAAGCCAAAGCCTCGAACTCACCTAAAACCTAAGGAGGAGGATTACATAACCCCCAAAGACCTCAAGGAAACCAAACATCCATCAAACAAACAAGAAATTTAGGAATTTTCAGAAAAATTCGATTTTTTATCAAAACATAGGTTAAAAACCTAAAAAAATCGATTTTTTTAAAAACCATTCAGTGGAACCTCAAATTGGTTGAGGGCTTTTGCTCAAAGAGGTCCCTAAACCCTTTCTAAGCTGAAGGAAAGGAGTTCCTATGGTTAGAATCTCTTAAACTAAGAAAAACCTAGTTTTGGGCTTGGAACCATGGAGAAACGATGTAAAAATGGTAAATGGAAGGAAGGAACTTACTTGGAGGCGATGTTCTAGGTCTGGATTGGAAGGAAATAGCTTCTAAGACGACCGGTCGGACTGTAGCAACTCACAGAGCCAGAGAGGAATCACCACCAGAGAGGAAGAAGAAAGGAAAAGTGAGAAAAATCTCACTTTTCACAATTTTAAAGAGGTTCTGGGCATACCGGTCGACCGATACCCCCTGGTAAAGTCAACCGATACCCCTTGGTCAGGAGAAAATTCTGACCGGTCGAACTATACTGGTCGCTCCATTTTCCACAGAGTTGCGATCGGTATATCGATCGGTACCCCTTGGGAATCCCAGAAGTTTGTCCGCTTGGACATACTAGTCGCACTACCTTATACAATGCCGTGACCAGTATGTTGCGACCGAACAACTAATGGAAACCCATAAAATTTTGAAAAAAAATTTGTAAAATTTTGATTTAAGTTTCCTTACGAGTTTCGCCTTGTACTTGTTAAAGACTAACACTATTATGACTATTCTATTATACCTCATGTGTTATGTCTTCTTCTCAGATCCAAGCAGGAAAATTGATCTGAGATGGTAGGCGAAAATGGTCGTAGAGGCTCACGAAGGCGTCACCACTCCAGGGTATGCCAAGATGAGGACAACATGGAAACAGGAACTGTTGATGAGAAAAATGTGAACCCAAACGGTGAAGAGAGGCAAAGTCCCAGAGCACCCACAAATTTTCCGGGACCCCCTCACACAAACTCTGAAAACAATTATGACGAATCTGGTTTTTCTGATGGAAGCTCAACAGAAAACATTCCTGAACGAGATGATGAAGATGTTCAAGCCACTGGGATATATTCCTACAGAAGGTACGCCTGAGTCTGGAAGAAATAACACCGCACTGCCAATGGATGGTAGTACTGGACTGATGGGCCAAGGACAGAATCTACAACCACCACACCAATTTCCATCACCATCTGTCTATCAAGGAATCTTTCCGTACCCACCACCATGGTACGGAATGAATGCACAAGGGCAGAATGACCTAAGCCAAGCGGTGGATAGTTTATTGAAACTGAAACCCCCTACTTTCACAGGGAAACCAGGGAAACCACTGTGGCCTGCACAGTGGGTGTCTGAAATAGAGAAGAAATTCCATTTGATGACTTGTACGGAAGATGAGAAGGTGTTGTTTGCTACGCACATGCTCAAGGAAGATGCCAATGCCTGGTGGAATTCTACCCGGACATATTTAGAGGTAAAGCACACTCAGATCGATTGGGCAATATTCAAAGGAGCTTTCTTCGATAAATACTTTCTGAAGAGCTTTAGAGATCAAATGGAGAAGAAATTCCTCAACCTGCAGCAATCCCAGTCGACGGTTGATGCTTACCAACAGAGATATAAAGAGCTATTCTTCTTCGCTCCGGCAAGCATGCAAGAAGAAGAAACCAAGACCCGTAGGTTCACCATGGGATTACGAGGAAGTATCCAAGAGCACGTCTTGGGTTTGGAGAAGAAGATATATAATGAGGCTGTGCAAAATGCCAGGGTAATCGAATCCAGTCAAAGAGTTAGTTTCTTTACTCAGAATAGGGGACTGAAGAGGCCTGCCACTGAGACTTCAAGTGGAGGGAATACAAGACCATTCCGCCCATACACGGCTCAGTCTGCTGTGTTTCCTGTAAGGAACACTACTGCACCACCACTGTCACAGTTTGCTGGACAGAACCCAAATGTTAAATGTTTCAACTATCAGCAATTGGGTCATTATGCGAATACCTGTACTCTACCTAAAAAGCAACTGCCGCAGCAAGGAAAGATATTCGCAGTCACCACTGAAGAGGTAGCCGCATCACCTGATGTGGTTACTGGTATGATTCTATCCCTTCCTACTTGACTTACTATTTGTTGTATTTGAGCTTGTAGAACTAAGGGATAATCAAATTTCAGGGACTGTAAATATAGCTGGTATACCTGCCAGAGTACTCTTTGACTTTGGGGCCACGCACTCCTTCGTTTCTATTTCTTTTGGAAAGCAAATGAAATTACTTGTCAAGTGTTTGAACCCAAGTTTGATAGTTCGCTCTCTGTTGGGAGTCGAAGTGGCATTGAATGAATACTATGGGCCGTGTACAGTTAGTATTGAGGGCCTAAACCTAGAAGCAAATCTGGTTCAACTCAAGATGGCAGACTTTGACGTCATCTTGGGAATGGATTGGCTAGGCCATCATTCAGCTAGCTTATTATGGGGTGAAAGGAAACTTGTTCTTAAAGATGAGAAAGGGAAAGAGTTTAGCTTCACTGGGATCAAGTTACCTAGGAAGCGGAAGCTGATCCTCTCCGCCCTAAAAGCTAAGAGATGCTTAGAGAAGGGAGGAGTGGGGTATTTAGTGTCTGTGGTCGACATAACTGCTGAGGTGCCAAAGATGGAAGATCTAGATGTGGTACAAGAGTTTTCAGACGATTTCTAGAAGATCTCCCGGGTCTACCTCCAGACAGGGCTACAGAGTTCATGATAGACCTTATGCCAGGGTTGGCGCCGGTGTCTAAGGCATCGTACAGGATGGCCCCTACCGAATTAAAGGAGTTGAAGAACCAATTATAAGAACTACTAGATAAGGGTTTCATACGACCAAGCATATCGCCATGGGGAGCACTTGTATTGTTCGTTAAGAAGAAGGACGGTAGTGTACGAATATGTATCAACTACCGAGAGCTGAACAAGTTAACCATCAAGAACTGATATCCTTTGCCTAGGATTGATGATCTGTTCGATCTGTTGCAGGGTGCAAAGGTTTTCTCGAAGATTGATCTTAGATCAGGGTATCACCAATTGAAGATCAAGGCCGCAGATATTCCAAAGACTGCTTTCAAGACAAGGTATGGACATTATGAGTTCCTTGTAATGTCATTTGGGTTGATAACGCTCCAGCGTCGTTCATGGAACTAATGAACCGAGTGTTTCATGACATGTTGGACACTTCGGTCATCATATTCATTGACGACATATTGGTCTACTCACAAGACAGGGAGACTCATGCAACACATTTGAGAGCAGCCCTTCAACAGCTGAGAAGAGAAAAACTTTACGCCAAGTTCAAGAAGTGTGAATTTTGGCAGAAAGAAGTGGCCTTCTTGGGTCATGTAGTATCTGCAGATGGTATCAAGGTAGATCCAAGCAAGATTGCAGCTATAGTAGGATGGGATGCACCGAAATCAGTGGCGGAGATTCGTAGTTTCCTTAAATTGGCTGGTTACTATAGAAGATTTATGGAAGACTACTCAAGGATCATTGTTCCACTTACCAGACTAACCAAGAAAGGGGAAAAAATCATATGGACGGATGAGTGTGAAAAGTACTTTCAGACCTTGAAGTCAAGACTAGTCTTTGCACCTATCTTGACCATCCCAGCACCAGGCTTGTCGTTTACCTTATATATGGATGCCTCAGGGTTAGGTCTTGGATGTGTGTTAATACAAGGAGAACAGGTGATTGCCTACGCATCAAGACAGTTGAATGAACATGAGAAGAACTATCCTACGCATGATCTGGAATTAGCAGCAGTTATCCATGCAATCAAGACTTGGAGACACTACCTTTACGGTGAAAAGTTTCAGATTAAGTCAGATCACAAGAGCTTAACTTAACTTTTCACTCAAAAGGACCTGAATATGAGACAGAGGAGATGGCTGAAATCATTAAAAGATTATGATTGCGACATCCAGTACCATCCGGGTAAGGCAAATGTTGTGGCAGATGCCTTAAGTAGAAAGTGGGCATTGAAACCTGAGGCAGGACCTAGTACAAATGTTGCATTGTGTGCTGTAGCCTCAAGCTCAATAGAGAATGATGAAGAGTATATATTAGAAATTGTAGGAGATCCAGTAGAACAGGGCTTAATTCATAAGTTCACGTTGATGTTCGCAGCCTTGAAGATCTCATCGGATCTAATATATGAGGTCAAAGTAGCAATCCTACAGGATCCACACCTCAAGACTGTGCAAGAAGATCTAGAGAAGGGTAAAAGTAATCCTGACTTTACCTTGGATTCAGACAAGGTACTCAGGTATCGTAGACGATTGTGTATACTTGAGAGTGAGAACTCAAATATCAGAGATCGAGTTATGAAAGAAGCTCATTACACCCCTATTCGGTACATCCAGGAAGCACTAAGATGTACCATGATTTAAGAAGATTGTATTGGTAGAGGGGTATGAAAGCGGATGTAGCTCGGTTCGTATTCCAATGTCTGAATTGCCAACAAGTTAAAGCTGAAAGGCAGAGACCCACAGGTTTGCTACAACCACTACCGGAGCTAGCATGGAAGTGGCATTGTATTACAATGGATTTCGTCACTGGCCTACCCTTGACACCAAGGTCAGTGGATGCCGTATGGGTTATAGTCGATCAACATACCAAGACAGCTCGATTCATCGCTATCAGACCTCAGTATACCATGGAGAAGCTGGCCAAGCTATATGTGGATAATATAGTAAGACTTCATGGCGTCCCAGAAAGTATAGTATCTGGTAGAGATCCCAGTTTTACATCAAAGTTCTGGGAAGGATTACAGAAAGCAATGGGAAGCAAGCTGAAGTTTAGCACAGCTTTTCATCCTCAGAGATGGGCAGTCAGAAAGAACTATTCAAATCTTAGAAGATATGCTTAGAGCGTGTACTCTAGATTTCAAAGGAGCTTGGGATGAGAAGCTATCGCTCATCGACTTTGCTTATAACAACAGTTACCAGGCTACGATTCAAATGGATCCATATGAAGCACTCTATGGGAAGAAATGTCGTACACCTCTGTTATGGAATGAGGTGGGAGAGAGAAGGATTGTAGGACCGGAGTTCATCGAAGAAACTTGTCGAGTGATTAATCAAATCAAGGAAAGAGTGAAGACAGCTCAAGTTCGACAAAAGCACTATGCAGATAACCGACGTCGAGATCTGGAGTTTGTAGTGGGTGATAAAGTATTTTTAAAGATATTACCTGTGCGAGGTCTGAAATGGTTTGGTAAGAAGGGAAAGCTATGCCCCAGGTATATGGGACCATACGAGATTTTGACCAGACGTGGCAATGTGGCATATCAACTGGCTCTACCACCATCTATGTCAAGCGTTCATGATGTGTTCCATGTTTCTTTATTGAAGAAGTACGTCAGGGATCCATCGCACATCTTGACAGTAGACCCACCAGACTTGACAGAAGACTTGACGTTTGATGTTTTACCTATGATGCTCACAGGCCGAAAAGTACAACATCTCAGAAACAAGGATATTCACTATGTGAAAGTGCATTGGAAAAGCCAAGATGTGGAAGAAATTACTTGGGAGGAAGAGAACGCAATGAGAAAGGAATACCTAACCTTTTCGATAACCAAGGTACGTTCAAATTTCGAGGCCAAAATTTATTTTAAGGGTAGGGGAGTTGTGAAACCTACATGCAAATTTTAGAGACGAAATTTTCTTTTAAGGGTGGGAGAGTTGTAAGAATCGCACTTCATGAACCCGATCTAAACCTTGTTTCATGTCGTAACAGGTCTTCCAATCATCACTGGACCAGACAGGATGAGCGGATGACAACCAGGTATGAAATCGGACCAATCGGACCAATTCAAGTATGAAAAACTTCATACCGGTACATGGTACCAGTCTATGGTACCGGTGGATGGTCGACCGGTATAGCCTGCGCAGCATGGATCAGGAAACGGATCTCTGCGGGTCCCACTTTCTAAATTTCAAACCGAAGGACTTTCTTAATGTTAGGAGGCTTCTTAAATCTAACCTAGTCTATATAAAGACCCTTAAACCTCCTAAAACCTCTTCCATTGATTCTCACAAACCCTAGAAAGGAGAAAGAGACTGAAGAAGGAGAAAAAACTAGGAAGGAAAGGGAAGAGCCGCCGTTGCCATTCGACGAAGAACACATTACCGCAAGTCAACGGTAAGTGCTTAAACCTTCCTCTACAATAAGTATTCTAGGATGGTTAGTTGTAGTTTGATCAATACCATGCAAAGCGATGTATTGATCTAAACCCTATTTTTGTCGACAAACCCTAAATTAGTGGTAAACCCTAAATTCAAGTTCTAAGTCGACGTTCATCGAGGCTAGGACTTGAATGGAGTTGGAAACAACTCTAACTCAGTATTCAGACCAAGAATGTGTAGGAGAAACCCTAGGATCAATAGAGGGTGACCAATGGAAGGTGAGAACCAAGTGTATGGTCTTCCGGAGACATATCGGTCGACCATACTGGTCGTACTCTATGCGACCAGTACTACGACCGGTACCTCCCAGGGACTGGTCTGTGGGGACCGGTCAACCATACCGGTCGCATGTCTTCCCCACAATGCTGCGACTGGTACCTGTGACCGGTTTGCTCTGTGAAGAGTGTTTTTTAACTCAGTTGGTTTTTCGACCAACGTAAACCCTAAGAAAACTATTCTAACTAAACCCTAATATCGTGTAGGACCTTGTGATAGCACGTTTGGATACTATGACGCGGAGCAAGCTATCAAACAAGTGTCAGGTAAGGGAATTGGACCTAAACCCTAATAATTTAATAAACAATAAATCGTTGCTAATAACCATGATTCTATGGTATGATGTTTGTGCATACTCGCATGTCATCCTTTACTTTCAGTTATTATTATTATTCATGCATACTTGCTATGCTAGGTTGTGACTATTAGGCATGTGATTGTTTTCGTTGGTGTGTGGAATGAGAAGGATTGGAGTTCTGGGATCATTCCTCACACTAGCACATTTCGTATCATTCTGTCTTAGCATGCTTGGTGCGGGTAGGGTATCAGGGGGAGGAAGTGGCACTGTAGTCTCCGGCCTAGCTACTAGACTCTAGCTCTATCTCTATGCCATAGGGAGCTGTGCTGGGATAGGGCCTACTGTATGACATGTAGGATTGGTTAGTTGTGAGCCCAGTTTGCAAGCTCTTTCCAATAGGGGCTTACGTGTTGGTATGGGTAGAGTATCAGGGGAGGTGTTGGCGGTGTTTGATCTGGACGCCTTAGCTCTATCTCTATTCCATGATAGGGTGCATGAGGGATGACAGTGGTGTTTGATCCATTAGGTGGCTTCCATTAGGTGGCTTCACACACTCGTGTATAGAGGTGCGGTGGCCACCAATCCTTTCTATAGCACATTGCAAACTTAAACCAGACCATAATATGAATGTTACTCATGCATATGTTTATTGCATTGTCTGATTGTCTTACTGAGCTAAGTTGTGAGCTCACCTTTATATATATATATATATATATATATATATATATATATATATATATATATATATATATATATATATATATATATATACATATTTTTAGATGTTGATGCAGGTTATACAGTGGAGGATTACGTGGACGCTCCAGTGTATGGAGGCGTGGCTGCCCTGGGCGTGCAAGCAAGAGAGGACGAGCATGACGCTTTATGCGAGTGCCCTTTCTGCGTGTACCTTTAGGATTTGATTTTAATTTATTCTTTTTATTTTTGGTTGAAAATACAGTGATGTAAAGATATTTATTTAAGTTTTGAGAATTTGAATAATTGAATATTTTATTTAAATTTATTAATAGATTACTTAGTTTATTTTATTTAAGACTTCCGCTGTATTTATTATATTTTGATTGTGGTTATGTGCAATGGTTTGTATGAGTGGACCCGATCTTATTGAGATCCTGGTGTGAACCGTTGGTTCAGTGACAGTTTACTCACACTTTTAGTTCAGCCAGAATTGGGGTGTGAGAGGAACAAAGGTCAGACTCTAATAGATAGGGAGAACCAAGAATAATGAACATGCATGCATCAAAGCTGACTTAACCAGACAAAGTTAGTTCCTGTGTAAGAACTCCATTAGGTTAATCCTTGCCAATTCCAGTGATTCAGATTAATTCTTTGGTTGGTTTTCAACAAGAGGGTATCTGTGAAACCGACTATACTTCTGGCCAAAACTCCAACCAAATGAACACATTGGAATCATTGGATTTGAGAGGGATTTACCGTCTGAAAGGACGCACACAGGATATCAAAGAATTTCAATTCAATCATTAACAAATGAGTGATTGCTTCACCAATGATCACCCGCATTGAGCGAGGTAAAACTGGGTAAAGGCAACACTTAGGTGTTCAGGGATGAATCACGCATACAAGTGTCAGTAATGTAATAATGGGACACGACAAGGCTACCTTGACAAGGATAAGAATGCCTATCACCGTATGCACGATGAGTCAAAGACACCTACATCCCTTTATATACCCACATAGCTGCGGGTACAGGCCAAGGTTGTGGCTTCGCCTGGCGGGTCATCCAATATGCACTGGAGCCCGTTTCAACTAACCACGAGGTTTGTAACAATAGTAACCAATATCTTGAGAACCATGATATCACTATACCATAAAATAGCCAGCAATATATACAATGCACCTAAACAATCAAGGGTGAAGACCACTGTTTGCTACTTATACACCTAACTACAACCTAAAGCCCCAAAATATAAGTTTATGCATAAAGAGAAAGGGATAAGGATTTACAATCTGGAGTCTGACATGAATCACCAGTGGAGTCGCCATTATGAGGACCAGGAAAATTATTTGAAAATTGAATTTATCCTCATTTTTAAAATTGAATTTTCATATAGTTAAAGTTGTCTACCCTCATTACACTAAAACTGGGATTTGAAAAGTTCTCACCTTCAGATCCCATCCACTTATGTTGGTGGAGGGTAAGAAAACTGGAGTCACCACCTAGATAAGGTTTAGGACCTATAAATGATGTCCCTCAGTGGGGGGGGGGGCACTAATGACTCGTACAAATGGAATGGCTATCTTGTCTCACCAAAGACGGGTAAGTGCCAAATTACGAGTTGGGAAGGTGTTAGGGACCCAACTCGCCCAGTTGAACCGGTCTCCCTGAATCCTATCATTTCCTATAATTTATGAATACTTGGGGCTATCTAAATACAATACAAGGTAGAAGGGAGAATCCTAAATTGATCTCTAATTCTTTACTAACTATGCATGGCATAAGCTGAAATTAAACAAATTAAATAAGAAAATAATCACAAAATGAATTAAAGAATTTAATGAGTGGCCTAATCATTCATCTAAAGAAAGGACAAAATGATATACAACATATGATCGAGGTTTGGGAAAATCCCAGACCGCCTACGTATCCCTGTGTAGCGGGAATCAGGCCAAACGTAGTTCGGGTAGGTGTGTACGTACCAGGTGTATACAAGAAGAGGGATGCTCCCAAAATATTAGAATGTATCCCAAGCGATGGATGCTCCTATAATCATGGAACACATCCAATGGTGAGCGATGTCCCCACAATAGTGGGACCCATCTCAATGTTGAGGTACTCCTTTATCACAAGGAAGTCCCCTCAATGAGGTAATCCCATAATATATGAAACTTACCTCAATTTGAGTGTGTGTGTGAAAATGATATTCCCAAAATATTGGAACACATCCGAAGGATGAGATGCTCCCACAATGGTGGAACATATCTCAGTATAGAGGTATTCCCTTCCACAGGGAAATCCCTTCGCTGAGGTAATCCCATATTACATGGAACTTACCTCAATTTGAGTGTGTGTGTGAAAATGATGCTCCCAAAATATTAGAACACATCCGAAGGATGAGATGCTCTCACAATGGTGGAACACATCTCGGTGTAGAGGTAGTCCCTTCCACAGGGAAATTCCTTCGTTGAGGTAATCCCATAATACATGGAACTTACCTCAATTTGATTGAGCGTGGAGTGACCAAACTCCCCCGCAGCCTACGTATCCCTCGAGACCTCTGTCCCTCAAGAATCAGGTCAAACATAATTCCCATGGATTGACGAGTCATGGACATACGTGACAACACTCAGGAAAGGCCAAAATGCCTCAGCTCTCCACACACGGGGGTACTCTAAATCTCACTCACATCCCACATTCGAGATACCCGGATGGACCGTCCATCAGGCCACCAATCCTATGCATGCATCTACCCAATCACATATTTTTTATTAATATATATTTTTGATACAACGATTTCCCACACACTTGGATCCAATCCTAGGGTTGGGTGGGCTCATTCTAAATGAGCCCACTAGGGGTTGGACTCTTTGGAGTCCCCTAGCCAATCACATCGCGGGAAGTGCTTATCTTAAAATGCATCCATTACAGATTAGATGTTCAAAATGAGGATGCATCACTTTGGGAGGGATTCATGCATAGGATAAATCACTCACACATTCAAATTAGTTTAAACATGTGCTCAAACATGTTCATTTAAGCAAGTTGAATGTCTACTGAGTTAGTAACATGAAGTATCAAGCAAACAGTACATGATTCATAACATGGGATGCTCATACATACCTCAAACATTAATCCCATCCTGAGCTTATGCACATAGCAAACATAATGTGATGGATCAATCCTAAACACATAACAAGTGAACTAACCAGAACATCATGGGTTAGTGCAAATACTACAGCCAAGGACAATGAGCTACAGTAAAAAAAACTCCATACAAGAACCAAATTCTACTGAGACTAACAATGAGAACAAGGGATCCATAACAGATCATATGAAGACACTAAAAGAGTAAAGACAGAATTAGTTGAACAAAATCCTAAGGAACCCAGCAACAAGGACTAGAACATAAACTAATAAAACTAAAAGAATAACAAAAAACTAAAACATAAAACAGCAACTAATTACTAAAACTAAACAGCAAAACTAGTAACGAAAGAAGACTAAACATAAAACATAAGAATTTAACTAAACAACTTCTTGGCTGAGTACAACTAAAATAAATACAGTCTTGACTGAACTAGTAAAATAGCAAACCAAAGAGATTTCCTATGCGGAAAGATTATCCCCTTTTTATACCAAATCACATAACTTTTCTGGCCAACACTAAAAAGATATGGTCCTCACGAACTAAACAGAAGTCTGTAGAGGGGAATGAAATCAGACTTGATTTACTAATCCTAGGGGATTGCAAGAGATTGGCAAGGAGATCCTTAGAAATTTAGCAACCACAAGAAAATCAACATACGAAACAACAGGGCATTTTACGAAGATGGCAGAAGAACATATAAAAAAATAAAACAAAGAAAGGAAATGGAACTCACCTCGACAAGAGCTGGTAGAATCCAATCGGAAACAAAGAAGGAGTTCCTTGAATCCAAAAAATGGCCGATGAAAAGTCTGTCAGTGTGATCAAGAAACCCACAAAGAGAGTCTGCAATAGAAGGTCTATGCTTCTTTTCCAACTTCAGATTCCTCTTTGCAAGCTCCCCTCTTCTTCTCAGTGTTCTTCCTTCTCTCTCTATTTCTCTCGTCTCCCATTGTTCTTCCTCTCATTTTCTCTCACTCTCACCTGCCTCACTGTTCCTCTTAGCTGCCCTCACTCTAAATCTCACGGCTCTACTCTCATTCTTCCTTCTTTCTCTGCTATTGCTCCATCTGGCCAAATGTCTCTTCCTTATTTCACTATACTCTCACTGCCACCGACCTTCTTGTCAGCCGATAACACTCAATCCCTCTGATTTCTCTCTTTACTGCTGCCATGGTTCCTTTTCCCGCAGCCCTGGCCGCCACATTTCTCTCCATAGCCGCAATCCATTCAATCCTAACCCCTCTTTTCTTTCCTTGCACCGAATCAGAACCCCTTAGCTGCAACTTTTTTCTTTCTTTAATCTTCTTCTTGTAGCCGCCCTCCTATCATCCTTCTCTTTTCTTCTCAAATTTTTACCCCCACCCATAACTATAGAGAAATGAGAACCCAGGCCCCTTTGATTGAGCTCTCCCCTAGTTCGAGAAAGCTCACGGGCCTCCTGTAGTTCTCTCTCTCACTCTTCCTTCTCCCCTGATTTTTTCTTTTTTTCTTCAATCTCGATTCCCCTTTTTATTGCCCCCTCCTCACTCTCAGCTTCTTTGGTCCTTCTTCTTTCTTCCTCTGGGCAGCATGGTTGGGCCGTGAGGTGTCGATGGGAGATCTACAGTGTAGTCGGCGATTGGCTCAAGAAGAGGTAGCAGCGGCTGGGTAGCTAGGTTGGGGCTGCCGATCTTGGGGGAGGGAATTTAGGGATGAGGGATGAGGTGTCGACCTCCCCTCTTCCCCTGCAACTCTCTCCCTTTCTCCCTTTTTTTTTCTTCATCTCTCTTTCCTCCTCCTTGATTTAGGGTTTTATCGTTTTTTTTATTTTTTATCCCATTTTGTGCCCAACTTACCCCCCACTTTCTTCTTCTTTTTACGGAATATATATATATATATATATATATAACCTTTTTTTTTCTTTTTTCTTCCTTTTTTTTCTTTTTCTCTTTCTTTTCTTTTCTTTTTTTATTTT
Source organism: Protea cynaroides (assembly GCA_028583415.1). NCBI lineage: Eukaryota > Viridiplantae > Streptophyta > Magnoliopsida > Proteales > Proteaceae > Protea > Protea cynaroides. The sequence continues at coordinate 19,506,205 of CM053276.1, forward strand.
TATTATATATTTTTTTGTTTCATTCATCATCATTTTTTTAATTTATTATTATTATTATTATTATTATTATTATTATTATTATTATTATTATTATTATATATATATATATATATATATATATATATATATATATATATATATAATAATATTTTTTATTAATATATATATTATTATTTTTTTTTGATACACCCCTCTCATTGCGTATGGTGCCCCAATGAGAGTGGAGATCCCCGCAGTGGCAAAATCGGGTGCTGACAATATTCTGTCTTCCCCAGACCCTGCAGTAGTGGGAGCATCATGCACTGGGACGTCGATGCTTGTTTAGAGATATTCATCTTTATGTAAAATTTACTTGTGATGAAATTATTGAAATTTGATCCATTGAAGTAGAAGCCTATTTGCCTATTTCGTACAGTATGGGTGATGGGTGTTACAACCAATTATTGTACAACTGATGTATAAAGTGCCATATCAAGATCTTGCACTTGGGATCCCCAGCCTCCCATTCTTCAAGTAATTGATGAAAGACTAACTCCACTCTTTGATCTCAGTATGTGGATAAAATACACATTGTAAGGTATCTATTATATATATATTTTTTCTTGGGGTGGGGGCAAGGAGTGTCATTTAAGGATACCATAGTAAGCACTCTAGTTTTTCATTGCTCTGATTTATCAAACACTATTGTATATACAACTGTACATAGTGTGTTTTGAATTCTGTTCACTGGAATTTTCTTTTCCTTTTCTATGAATCAACAAATATTACTATCAATAGTTCTCCCACTGACTTTCTTGCTATTATTGATTTTTGGGTAAATTACTCATACCACCCTATGTTATGTGTTTATTACACAAAGACCCTAACGTTGACAACAATTACTCATACTCCCCCTAAATCTCAAACCTTGTTACACAAAGACCCACAAATGCTGATGTCATCATGGTCAAACTCTTTTAATGTCCAAAATACCCATACCCTTATGGGTATTGTAAAAAGACAAAAGTAGGCCTTTACCTTTACCCTTTGCTTTTCTCTTTTTGTTATTCTAAACCCTAAATCCCCAAATCCAAAGTTTGAGAGGGTGATGACCGACGACAATTGGGACTGCGACCGGTCTTCGACGATCGATGATGATTTGAACTCCTTCTCCGGCTAGGGTGACAGCACATCTCGGGTTGTATCCATACCATAACAATGGTTGTAAGGTGATTCTGAGTTCCAGACAATGTCATCGTCTCTCCGGCGAGTTCTGGCTCAGCTCTCATTAGAGCAACTTCAACTACTGAAACAAGCTGATTGGAGTTGAAGATATCTTCATCTGGTAGAAACTCTCTTCTCTCTCTCTCTCTCTCTCTCTCTCTCTCTCTCTCTCTCTCTCTCTCTCTCTCTTTGCCATCATGATGGCGAGGGCGAGGCCCACACCCATTCCCATTTGCATCCCATACTATCACAAAACCCACACTCACCCGTCTGCAACCCCACCTCTCTCATGCATCCTCTTCCTCTCCATCGTTCTCTACAAACACCCCCAAAAAGAATATAAAAGGGGGACAAGTTTGTTATATGGAAATTTACAGTTTCCTAGTTCAAAATGCATGGCATCGAAGTTTCCTTGACAAAAAAAGATCATCGATGCTCACTGGAGAAAGTGGGGATAGAGGCGGTGGTTTCCTAGCTTGAAGCGGTTGAGTTGATGGGTTCCTATGGTTGGCTTGTGATAGACTGGGCAAACGAAGCTATGGACTCCGATGATTTGAGCCGGCCATAACCCATTTCCTAGTAGGGCCATAGCAGGAGAGAGGAGAAGTGAGAAAAGTGAGATGTGGAGGTCAAAAATGACTTTTTTTCATTTTTATTGGTAAATGAAATAAGGGTATAATGGTCCAAAAAATTCAAAGGGGTAGTATGAGTAATTGTTGTCAACTTTAGGGTCTCTATGTAATAAACACATAACTCAGAGGTGGTATGAGTAATTTACCCTTGAATTTTTATTTATTTCTTTATTTATTGGGTTTGGGGGTGGGAGGGGGGGAGGGGGGGATGGGGGGCAGTGATGGCATAACATACTCCATTGACTGACCACTAAGAGACTAGTTACCAATATTGTTTAAAACATGAGGCATTTTATTTCCACCTCCTAACCGGTTATCTGTCTATTGAAGAATAGGAGCGCCTGAGGCATACCTACTTGACCCTTCAATTGAAAGTCAAAAGGTATCCTTATTCCTTGTTGTGACTATGAATTGAGAACCAATACTCTATACACTTGCTCAATTGGCATTAACATGCAAATGTAGGTTATTTAGATTGGTATAGCAACATTTCGGTAATGGTTGCCAATGGATGATTCTGTAAGCCATGGGTGTCTATGGGTTATGATTGTAATCATAGTGTGTTGTGTATTTATTTTTCCCTTTCTACTATTGATATGTGAATTAATTAGCACATTCTTGATCATATTTAGCTTAATTTTGCAAGTTTTCTAGGACATTTAATTTAATTTAATTTAATGTTTTGAGTATTTTATTTATTTATTTAATTCTTGGTTATTTTTTATTATTTGGTAGGTTTTTGAATAGGATAAGGACTGAATTAGAGGTGTCAAGATAGCTCAAAGCTTGGTGTTAGATTGTGTCAAGACAGCTCAAAGCTTGGTGTTAGATTCCTAATTGGTCTGGAAGATAATTGACAAAAATCTACCTTAAAATCAGTATTCTCCAACATATTGGGTAAGTTGCAAGATTGTAAAATGTTGATTTTAAGGGACTGGAAGCTTATAAATTAAGAAGAAGAAGAGAAGAAAAATGTAGAGAACAAGAGGAGCATAGAAAGGGCTGCAAGGCACATTGGAGGTGGAGAGTTCGTGAGGGATGGAGCTAGAGACTAAAGAGAAATCCTGGATTCAAGCTTCGTCTGTTCTTAAAACGAGTTCTTCCCATTTCTCTGTGATCCCTTTGTTTATGTTTTAGAATTGTCAATGATGAATTACTAGATTTCTTATTCTAGGATTAAGATGGATTCATTGAAATTGTGTTGATTAAACCCTTAACTTTTGAATGATCATGTTTTATGCAATCTGGTATTTTTGAAAAATTATATGTAATTAATTGATCACTAATTGCATGTCTCAAGGTATCAATTGATGGAGCAAAAGTGGAAGATTGATATTAGTTCGTAAAATATCAGTCTTGTCTAATATCAATCTTGGTAGAGTGTTTTCTTAGAAATAAGAACTTGTCATTGTGATCTCTGTAATAATTCTAATGAACTTAATGAGTTTGTATTAGAATCCTCCAAACACGAAAATAGATAAAAGATTAATACTAGCATAATTTTTTATTCTTAAAAGAGAAAACAAAATATCTTAGGGAATTTATCGTTGCATCGACATAAATTTCTTTAATAAGTTTGGTTTGGTTAAGCATAATTTAATTGAGGAAGTCCGAATCGTAGAACTTGTGTCACTAATCTTTGGTTTCATAATCTGCTTATTAATTATTAATCTTGATAATTCAATTGTCTAAATAATAGAGAAAATTAATTAGGTTTGATAATTAAACACTATCCCTGGGGAAACGATACTCAACTTATCACTATATCATTTGCACGACCCGTATACTTGCAGATTCGACAGCAAGCAACTATCCATGTAACTATAAAGGTAATTAACTTGTTAAATGGTTATGCTGCTTATATGTTCCATACTGCTTGCCTATTAATGCATGTTTCTTTCAGGATACGCAATTGTTGGTGGATGTGGTTTGCTGATTGCAGCTGCAAGGGCTATTCAAATTGGCAGTTTCTATTGGACAGTTTTGTATTGGTTCTTCATCGATTAGTGTCTTCTATCATTTTCATTTTTAAGATGAGGAAATTAGTGGCACAAATCCTACTAAGGAAGTTAGAATAGATATATACTATAGCAAAAAAAAAAAAAAAAAAAAAAACTCTTTTTGACAAGATAATGAATAAAGGGTGAGGCTCTTAGTTTTGTTGTAACTCAAATTTTATTGGACTTAAATGCCCTTGTCTTATTCTGCCGGTGCTAATAAAGCTAGTGGTAAAATTGGAATGTGGTTTGATGCTTCTTCGAGATTAGCTTTTACCAAAATTCAAAACTATAAAGTATTCAGGAACTAAGTTTATACATGGCTCTGTGAGGAATCATTTCATAAGCATATAGGTTACCCATTTCTGTTAATTTCATTTCGTAGTAGGCCAAAGATTAAAAAATGATTGATCCTGTGTTCACAATATTCATTTTTGTCATTGATGATAGCAAATTAGATAAGAAAAATAGATAGCCGATTTTCTCATGAGTCATGTTGTGGATTTTAGAGGAAAAAAATATTATACAAAGACAGAAATAGATTGGTAACAGATTCATCATTAATAAATATGAAAGTTGCTGATTACTAAATCAAATGATAGGGTAAAAGGGGAGACAATTCATCCCAGACTCCAATTGGATACAATCCTATTGTTTAGTCCCAAATATACCAAATCAGAGTATAATAAATTAAATTCACAAAGAGAAACACATTCTAGGAAATAAATATACACTCTTAGTATCAAAATCATATCAGAAAACTATTTTAGAACATCAATTAAAATTGTTACCAATACTTACCTCCTTCCTGTTGAAACTGAAATTAGTAGTCTCTTTTAGGACTCTTTTCAGTCAAATTTGAATCTCTATTATTTCCATTGAGACTAAATAGTGATGTCTAGAACAAATAAAAATTCCATTAATTTCTTCTCACAATTACTTTCACAGGCATCAAGGGATGGTGTAGCAGTGGTTATTGCAAGGTAAGAGTAGAACAAATAAATGATATGCATGCAAAGGCTTAGGACGTATTGCTGCTTATACATCTATCGAGGTTACACCATCGACTTGGGCTTCAACCAGGTGGGGGGATCTTTTGATTCCACATGTATTTTCGGGAGTGGCTTGTTAAAGATGACTCCAGCCACCATTTCATTTAATATTTGTTGTTTGGTGGGCTAAGAAATCACATATTAATCTATCACCAAAAAAGTTGAGAGTAGTAACTATAGGTACCCAAGATTAAATTGACTCAAGATTAAATTGAAACAACTGAAACTATATTTCAAGTTCACTAAAAGACATAATATTTCTGAAACTTCGTTTCAAATAAAAAAAAAAATAATAACTTCTAAAATTAAGAATTAAGAGAATAAGAAATGTTTACAGGCCTACCAGAGGGGATCTCTTAGGATCTAGTTTTCATTAGCAACAGTTAATGAAAATAAAAACTTAGTAGAAAAAAAAATTGCTAGACTTAACCAACTTTGGCATGGCCATTAACAGTTAGTTTTATAGTATCTAATATCTATGCTGCATCTGGTGAAGCTAACTCAAATCGACAAATAGGACAACGTCCACTCGAATAAAGCCATTCGAAAATACATTTATCATGATACTTATGACAGCAAGATAGAGCCATCACCTCCTCTTCAGTCTCGAACTTTTCTTGACAAATTACACAGATTTCATCGGAGGATGAGACTTTAATCTTTTTCATCTTTTTAACTGCAGGAAACAAAATGGAAGTAGTCTCGAAGCCAAGAACCTCGTAGCTAAGCATCAAAATTTTCTCGATCAGCTTGGTCAATTCCTCCTTTCTTACTGAAGTTATGCATAAATGAGTGCGAAACCATTCCACATTAAATAAGAAACGACCATATAAGAAAGTTTCACATCTCTTCATCTTATTTCTGGTATCAAGTTGTTGCAACATGGAGAAAGCCACTTCAGCAGTACGGACATACTGTTCTTCCATCATCAAGTACTCCACAGATGGAAAAGGGGAAACCATGGCTGAAACTTGAAGTTGAAACGGTAGGATATTTACTTCACTGTAATGGTGGTCTTCTGTGAATATGAATATCATAAAAGCGAGGGGAAGGGTATAAAAGGAGTTAAGACGGAAGTTTCGGTAAATAAACCTGGGGATGGAAACTTACCGGAATTGCCTGGTTTAATAAAAGTAGCTACTGGAGAGCTGGGGTGTGGTTCGGATTTGGTTATCTTGCTGGGCAATAAGGGATCACTGCTGTGAATAGGAAGATCTATTAAGTAAGGATACGGCAGCTGTCAATGGCCTTAATTGCACCTGCCCATTTAGGATCTCAATATCTCAGCTTTCTCTCTTCTGAATTTGTGAAAGAAATTCTTTTGCTCTAGAACTTCCTTATAGGTTTGGTTCTTTTTCTTCTTTTTTTTTTAATTTTTTTTTTAAATGAGTCACTTTCCTTTGTTGTTCATGAAACTCTTCTTATGGAATTTTTTTTTTTTTTGACTATCGGAACAAAATTAGAATATAAAAAACAAAGTTTGATATTGAAAATGAAGTTATGTAATTATTTATTTAAACCTTCAAATAATCCATAGTTTTATATGAATTTTATAATCAATAGATTGAAAGATATCTTTTATAGTTTAATCTTTGTCTTTAATAAGAAGGGCACCAATTCTCAATATGGCTCTAACTTGCTGGGCAAGACTCTTAGAGAATCCGGGGTCACGATTTGGTAATTTGCAATAGGGGATTTTGGAGATAATAACTAATTAGGCAAGGGTAAGTTATAAATAGCTACCTATTTAGGTGGATTTAGCTCATCTCCAGAGCAGGGCTGGAGATCTTCTGGTGAGGCACTTCCACGCGACATGTGGATTCACCTTCATCCAACGGTTGCTGTTGTAATGGTCATGTCTATCCTTTTGACGATGGAGAGGTGGTAGACTTTGGGATGTGTCAATCGATCCGTCTCACAGTGTGTACTAGTCTTTTTGTCCATTTTATCAGTGATGTGCACTTGGCCTTAACTGGTCGGCTCGTGCCACCGATACTGTTACTTAGAAGAAATTAGAGTGTTCAAAGTCAGTCTATGCTTTGGATACATTAGCATGGGATAATATCATAGGATTTTGGTGCTAATGCGTTGACTATTGGGATCAAAATAATAATTAACAGAGACCGTTGGGGGCATGTGTATTTCATGAGTAGTACCCTGTTTTATGAGTTCATGAGTAGCATTATTTGGGTGGCATATGAAACTCTGGTGTCAAAGTTTTGAACACAGGAACCATTCCATCTAAGCAAAACAAGATGAGGCCAGGGAGAAACTTCTGGATTTGAGCCAATTGTTGAGACATATGAGGGGTATCAATTGGTTCAATTTTTGTTTATGTTCATTACTAAACTGAACTAGTAAACCAAAACCGGACTGATTATTAATTGGTTTTCATTTTTCAAATCAAAACCGAATAGTAATCAGTTCGGTTTATTCCGATCCTAATTGGTTTCTCCTCTATTACCTTTTCCCGTTGGTGTTACACAACACAACCACACATTCACCTGCACACACATACACAGAGGCATCAGGCATTAATGCTAGGAAATCTGCAAATTCTAGTTGAAAGAGTGTGGAAGTCTATTAATTTTATAGAATAAAGCGGCATGAGAGATGAGAAACCACAAGAGAAGAAGAAAATAAGAGATGTTATAACATTCAATTGATATAACGGTTTATTCCGTTTATTGGTTTGAAACTGAACCGATTGTTAGACCTTAAAACTAAAACCGAAATGATTACCTAGGTTCAATTTGATTTGTTTTTTTTATCCGCATAATTTTAGTTCCGTTTATCGGTTTTGGTTCAGAATTGACACCTTTAGATAGAGGACTATGACCAAAGAAAGATGAAGAAGAAAATAGATCATTGGGTTGCCGGATGTTGTGACAGACAAAGATTATTGTATGGGACAAAGAAAAGAGATTGCAGGAAAGAGGGCCCCAACTTTCTTGCTGTTATGGATTCTAATCCACGGCCTAATGGAGCTGGTGGCTTCCATGCAAGTTTCTTTAATAAGCCCCAGCAAGGTCCAGTCTCAGTTTGGGCCAGATTTGTTCTTCTTTGTGTAGTGGAGTTGGGAAGGGGTTGAATGGATGCAAAAATTCAGTAAATGTTACCTAGGTAGGGAGTGTGACAAATACTCCTTGCACTGTGTAATGATATAATGATCTCTCTTTCTTGTAGATAATGTCTTCTAATGGCAATGTAAAGCTCAAAAGAACGTTTTTAGATCATATAAATTGTGTCATCTCAATTTCGTCATGAATGATCCCTTAAATAGGCTCAAGGAATGGCCCAATTGTTTGGCCAATACGAGCTCTATGAGCTCTATTTTTTTTAAACTACCGGTCGATGTTCCATTTGACCACTGTAAATCTGGTCGTTGGAATCTAGCCATTTTTTGACTGTTGGAGGTTTTAGACCATCCAGTCAATTGATCTGGTCGACCGGTTTATTCCAATCAAAAGATTTCTGTCCTCAATGATGATGCAGCTGGTCGATGTGTGGTCGACAGGGAACCTGTAGGTAGATCTTTTACCGTCCGATCAATAACTGGTCGATGTGTCAGTTGACCGATGACTGATACCAAGGCTTCCTTAGCAAGAGTTGGCCATGCTCTCTTAGCAGATGGGAGAGCAGTTGAAGGTCGGGAAGAGATGGAGGAAACAGACGACACCACTGGACTTGACGAAATAGAATGGTAGAAAGCTGGGCTTTGGTGAAAATGGGCTGAGGATAGGCCAATCGAAGAAATGGGCTGAGATGATGGGCTTTGTTGTATATTTAAAGATTGGTGAACCGGCCTAAAATGAGGAAACACTATCAAGTTGTCAAAACACGGTGGCGCCACTGATAAAGGAACTGGTGTAGCTCAGGTAATGGACAAATCGGACAATTTGGGGGCAAGGCTTATAATATAGCACATGCAAGGTCTGCATTTTTACTAATCAGTAATAATAGCCTTCTCGATGGTTGTAAGGGAAATTGTAGACACCACAGTGCTATCATTTGAAGGACGAGGGTACCCCATGGTGGCCGAAACATGCGTTGGTGGAGGAATGCCAGACTGAGATGGATGGACAAGACTAGTTTCCAAAGGTCATCCAAAGGTCACCCAAAGGTCACCCCTTCAACAACCATTATACTAGATGGATGACCAATTTTGAACACCAGCTTCGGAATCATTGAAGCAGTCAAGAGATCAGATGAAATCCCATGCAGTTGAACCCAAATAGGGAATTGATTGAACAACCACTGGCTATCCATATTCCAACGCTCCCATATAATGAGCTAACTGCCCAGCAACTGACCAACTTTCTGTAAATCAAGCTCATGGTTGAACTTGAAAAAATAAATATCTGGTGCAAAAACAGAAACATGAACTCCATACTTTGTATTCCAGGCAGAGGGAAGTTCATCCGTCACTGCCTGACAACGGTATGGTTTGAAGGTAACAATTTTTCCAACCAAGGTCAGATGTGAGGGGCATGTGAAAGATGGATCGTCCTCCTTGGGTACAACAAAAGTATCGTCTTCCTGAACATCAAACACCACAACAGTAGAAGAAAAATGCTGTTGAGAAGATGATGGTCCCCGATCAAAATCTGTGGACACCCAATTTTGTCGCCCCAGAGTTGTGTTAGACAATGCCAAATGGTCCTTGGCATGCAGTTTGGAACTTGAATTTTCTATTGGGATGGCACCCATAGTCATTAGAATGCTTTGGATGTTGTCAAGGATCCCACTTTTCAAAATGACCAAAATACCACTAAGAGTTGACCAAGTCAAAGCCCATTGGTCTGACCTAGAAATCCCTCAGACTCACTCTTAGGACGACTTTCAAATATTTGAGCAATTAGTAATTCCAAATTCTTTAAAATCAATCCCGGACGGTGTGACCCACCTTTCATGCAAAATGACCAAAAATAGTTGGCCAGATGCCCTCTAGCCCATTGGCAATGCCGTGAGGCACCGCCAGCGACGCATCGCTGGGACATTTCTTGCATCGCTTCGAAGCTGCTGAATGTCACTCCTGTGCAGGAATTGTTTCAAATTTCCTACCTTTTGTGGACTGATTGCTTACTAATTTGTCCATATTTCGACTCCCAGTCCAATCTTAGACCAATTTAGGACTCTCTTCGGCAAAAAGTCACCCACGTTGGCAATTCCATTCCAAAATTTGACAATCTACCATCGAAAGAGAAGATCTTTGGGCTGAACATGCACCTTTGGATCAAATGATTGGAATCTCACGTCTAATTCAATGGAGGATCGGATGACAAGATTTGATCCTTAACAACCCTTTGAACGAACGAGGGAGAGTCTTCCCATTCTATAAATTCAAGCTCTTAAGCCATTACAAGGGCTGGACTTTTCCAAAACACCTTGGAACTACACAAAGTTTGTTCTTCAACTTATCTCTAGGTCTACACAACTCAAAACTTCTGCAACTCAGTCTTCATCGAACGATATTCTCTTTGAACTGCTCATTTAATTATTTTAATTTTATTTTTCCTTCCTTTGCTTGCATTTTAACAGAGAGAGGGTATACGTTTGTGGTCTCTATAGGCGGTTGGGTATTCTCTTCCTTTCATTTTTGTAATACTTTCGTGTTTCAAAGTAAGGGAAGGGGGAAGGGGGAAGGGGGAAGGGGGAAGGGGAAGGGGGGGGGGCATGTTAGACTTTTTCTTATTCATAGAGTTTCATCTCAAACCCTGAACAGTCCTACACTGTAAAAAGGATTGTCTATTTCTTTATCTTGTAACGAACCAGATATATTCCAACAGGACATACTTCTACTGACTATGTAGACAATAGGGTACACGTCAATCTCCTTCATCTCATCCATAGAGTCTGCACTCATTTTCGTACTCCTGTATGTGCATACGTAATCCTACTATTGCTAATTATTCATTTCTGTTTTGATATGAGAGGAGGGAATACTTTTGCTGTCTCCGTAAACAGTAGGGTACCTCAATCTCCTTAATTCGTCTTATACGTAGAGTATTAGTGTCAATTCTATATTCATGTGTGTGCATGCATGCATGCTTTTATAAAAAAAAAAATTTCTTTTATTAGTTTTCCATCGTGAACAAAATGGATTCTTCTGTCTTTGTAGACTGCTGGATGTACTCTCGTTCTTATTTTTGCTTAAATCCGTAGAGGGCATGCTCTTCTGTCTCTATAGGCAAGAGGACTCATCCCCATATTCTTTACATCACTACGTACCTCATTTTGAACAGAGAGGGTGATTTCTTTCGTCTCTGTATACGACAGGTTTTATCTATCCTCATTTGTCTTTCGGTGTGCATGGGTCTAGTATGTGTTTCTTCTGTCTGTCTTTGTAGACATGAGGGTCCATTCTCATCCTCTGCGTTCATGTATTCCATTTCCTAATCTGGTTTCACATCCATAGTCTCTAATTCCATGGCCAATGGCTATTGATGCATGGGTCCATATTCCTATATTCTTGTATTGAGTGTCTATTACCCAAAAAAAAAAAAAAAATTTGACTATCTATTGTCAGTTTGATGCATTATGTGATGCATCTTTGAATACATGAATGGCCTCTATCTTGCCATATTTCTCAATCTAAATTCTCTGTGCGTTGCATCCTTAATCATGTTCTTGTTGCATTTTCTTTCCTTTCAAATACTCATATTATTCTTTCCAAATAATAGTTTAAAAGAGATTTTTTTTTCTAGTGAAAGATCATACAACCTTACATACTTTTGGTCTACCAAAAAAAAAAAAAAAAAAAAAAAAAGCCTTACGTGTTTTTTGCACTGAGGCTCTTTTTGGCATAGATTATAAAATTATTTATGTAATATGTTTTAGTATACCAACTGCAGATTGGACCAATCAATATGAGTTTGAACAGCCCGAATCAAAATGAGTCCACCATAAATAGCCCTAGATGTGTGAAAAATCTTCTAAAAACCATGATGACTTGGGGTAATGTAGCGTGAATCCAATATTTAAAACCAGGGCCAGAGCTCATTTTAGGCTGATATGCCAAAGGTTTTAGTAATCCATATATTGGTTAGGTTTGTGTTGATTTGCACATTTTTTAGGATTTGACCAATGGATCAGTTTTTTATATTAAAAAACACAACTTTTTTTAAGTATAGATGACCGATACGTGGTGATAAATTCATTTGATGGTGACATGTATCATGATACGTTTAAAAAAAAGAAGACGATTATCGGATTAGTATAGTAACCAATCCCAATAAACAGAATTAATTGGTATCAGATATATGATCTGGCTGGTCGAATGTAAACAACCCCTAAATACCAGCATATAAGGTGAAGGACCTAAGACATGTGTGAGTTTGATCGGCCCGGATCAAGATGGATCAGCCTTGAAAAGCCTTAAAATTGGCTTACTCATGTGAAAAATCTACCAAAACCATGCTAACTTAGGGTATTGCAGAGAACCTCATATTTGGGCCGATCTACTAAAGGTTTTAGTAATCCATATGGCATGAGATCAATTTGATATGTACTGATTTTAGGGTGGATTCAATGTCAATGGCCCAAATCGACTAGCTCGGCCAAACCAAGTCTACTAACAGACTTAGATGGCCCAAGGGGGTGGATTCAACAGCAACAATTCACGCCGATTAGCTCTGCCCATCCAAGTCCGCCAGTAGACTTAGATGGACCAAGAAGTGGATTCAACGGCCTCAATTCATGCTGGCTATCTCGGCCCATACAAGTCTGCTAGTAGACTTAGATTGTAAGACCTGCACTCCACTAACTTGGTCTAACCGTGTCATGCCAGGTCTTTCCATCATAGCTGGACCAAGTGGACCGATCGTGTGAAGATGGATCACAAACCAGGTATAAAAATCGACTCAACACTCAAAACTGTATACATATGGTCGGATACCTAGGTAGGTATGGTCGACCATATGGTAAGAGTGAAGATCTCAAATCCAAGACCCTATGGTCGATGTTTTTGACCCTACGGTCGACAGGTTCTACGACCTTAGCCATCGACCATGAGATCCCAGAACCGATTCCATGTTTAGGAAACTTTCCTAATTTGAGAAGGACTCTTTTCTAATTAAAGTGGGCCTCTATATGGAGGTTTTTCCTCTATATAAGGGATGTTCCTTAGCCTCTCTCACTCTTTTAGAACCCATATTGAAACTCTAAACCTAAGAGAGAAAGAGAGACATGAAGAGAAGGAGAAGGAGATTTGGAGAAGAAGGCTGAGAGGAAGATTTTACAGAGAAGAGTTCAATCTCTCTACAATAAGCTTAAGGTATGGACTTGACTCTGTATGATAGATTAGATAGGATAGGTTCCTTTCCATCAAATTGATGTGTTGAATCTAATGTAATGATTTCAGTTATGGAATTTCTAAGCAAAACCATGAGAGAATAGCTTAGGGATAATTGATAAGGATAAACTATGATCAAAGACCATAAAATGATTTTAGGATGAATCCCATTGATGATCCACGAGGAGAAACTCATATGAGAAGTAAAAATTAACTTGACTACGTATGGTCGCAGCTATGGTCGACCATAGGATGAGAAAAGAGTCGACCACAGCCATTCGGGAAGAATTCAGGAAACATATGGTCGCAGGTACGGTCGCATGTAATGCGACCATAGGGTATCGACCGTATGTCTTACGGTGGCATATATTGTGACCATAGGATCGACCATAGCATCGACCGTAGGAAAACAACAAGCATAGTTTAAGACAAAACATGGTTTTGACTACTATAACTTGGTAAACTTGAACCCTAACTTACATACATTAATTGTTTAGGTTCCTAATAGATTCAAAGTGACTTCCAAAGCTTGGGAGAGAAACAAACATCGATCAAAGGTGAGGGGACAAGACCTAGACTAATTGGATAATAACAAACTATTTTATTGAGTCCAATGCCATGATTGATTCTATGCTTGTTTGCTTGTAATGTGCATCTCACATGTCATCTAATATTCCTGCTATTACTGTTCATGCATATTTAATTATTTATTTATAACATGATGATGATGATGATGATGATGCTAGGAATAGGCATATGAATGTATGTGTGTGGTTGGTGTGTTGGATGCGATTGGAGCATCAGGGGGAGGATGTGGCATGGTGGTCTTCGACCTCGTCACCAGACTTTAACTCTATCTCTACTCAAGTCTTGCCCACTAACATCGTCATATCGCCATTACCTTAATAGAACTATTACTTCGTAGGGCATTAGGGGAGGTGGTTCCAAACTGTGTAGTCTCTGACTCTACCGAGGGGCCTTTGCTCTATCTCTATGGACGTATTAAAGGATACTGGGGTGAGGCCTTGGATACACTATATGGCATTAGGATTGGTTAATTGGAAGCCCAGTTTGCAAGGCCTCTCCAATAGGGGCTTATGTGTTGGTATGGGTAGGACATCATGGAAAGTGTTGGCGGTGTTTGATCCGGACACTTTAGCTCTATCTTTATTCCATGGTGGGTGCATATGGGACGACAATGATGTTTGATCAATTGAACGAATTCACACACTCGTGTATAAAGGTGCGGGGGCCATCAAACCTTTTTATAGCACATTGTAAACTTATAAACCAGACCAAAGATATGAATTGAATGCATGCATATGTTTGTTGCATTGTTTTGTTCACTCACTGAGCTCAAGTTGGAGAGCTGACCCTCGCGCACGTAATTCTTTTTAGTTTCTAATGTTGCAGGTGTTACAGTTGAAGATTATATGAATACGCCAACGTGTGGACATGCAGCGGCTATGGATGTGCAAGCTGTGGAGGACAAATATGACTCATCAAGCTAGCGTTTCAACTATGTTTACACATAGTGGTTAACTTTTGTATTGTGATACTTGTAATCAATATTAATTATATTTTGGTTACTTGAAGATAACTTGTTAAATATTTAATTATCACTGTAGACTCTCTGTTCATTATTAATAAGACTTTCGCTATTTATTTATTTACTCTAATAATTATTGTGGAATGTGTTTTGGTTTAATATGATTGGCATAGCCTATACGAGATTCTGGTTTGAACCATTGGTTCTCATGACAGTTCATCACACCACTGGTCAGTCAAGAATTGGGGTATGACAACTTGGTATCAGAGCTTTCAGGCTTTGTCAATTAAACCCGAATACTTCCACTAGAGTCCATGAACTGAGTTAGGATAAATTAAAAACTTTAATACAAACACACCATAAGCACCTATGTTGGTTGAGACAGAACTTAAACAAGATAATAATGTACATATAAAAGGTGGAACCATATGTATACACAGACAGAAAAAAAATCTAAATGTATCCTAATAAACAAATAATATAGGGTACGATTTATAAGTCAGGCAGTTGTCTAAGTATACAAAGGATATAGTACAGTATCAAGAAGGGAGCATCTATAAAGCAGAAAATTAGAATACCAAGTTAGTACTCACAAGATGTGAAACTCGATATATGATAAAGGAAGAAGAAAAATGGCTAGTAATGCCTAAATCCCTGTAGAGGTCAAGGGAAAGATCTCAGACCAAATCCAAGAGAGATAAGAAAACCATGACCATACACCAAAAATAAGATTAATTATAAAAGAAGATAAAGCTATACTCCTGGGTGATGTTGAGACTCAGAGTGGGATCTGCCACATGTTGATCCGTCATCGTTGAGCATTAAATAAGGTTGCAATCAGACCCCACCACTATCAGGGTCGAGAATGGGTAATGAGAACCCATCTGAGCATATGTTAAATGATGATTATCAGACTCGAACAAGTCAAAGGGGTAAACAACCAGGCCACTCCAACCAATTTACCTGGACTACCAAGCACCTTGGCCACGGTTGTAATGAACTTGGTCCGACAAAATACAGAAGCAACAATAAATGATATTGACTATGCAAGTTACCATGGGAAGCACTACCTAAGTTGTCAATGCTACACCAACACCACCGGGTCAGACCATGTACAGTACCAATTGGTAGCAACACTATACCTCCAGCACCTGTTAGCTATAATACAGTGCCTATCATACAATAAGTCCCAATAACACACACCCCACTACGAAGCTTGGTGCACAACAGGCAATGTATCAAGGTGGTTACCCTTATCAGCCACCGATGTATGGGAAAGCTGCATCATGGCAGAATGATCCGACAAGGATTGAGGAATATTTTCTGAAGATGAAGCCTTAAACATTTTCAACAAGGGATCAAATCTATATGGCCATATAACTAGAGAGGTTCATATAGGATGCGGTGCATCATTGACTTACTCTTATGATTATAGAGGATGCACATACCTGATTTTAAATTATTGATAAATGTATAATTTTATTTTTTTTATTCCTTTTGCATTATGATTTTTAGGGTGTTTTATACCTTATTGAGCTTAATAGAATTTATTTTGTGAGTTTGGTATATTTTAGAAATCTTGTTAATTAATTAATGAAAGATGAAAAAATTTTAGCACTCTTAATAATAACGTTTTGAATTTCATGTAGGATTCTGACATGGAAAGAGTTTGTTTGGGCTTCCAAATGTGGTTTTAAAATCTGATCTGAAAAATTGATCCAAATCTAAACCAGAGAAGGAAGGTTGCTACACACGAAAGGTTCATTATTGGAAGACCTTGATTGATTGTTGGAAATCTTGAGGAGAATATACACAACTATAGAATCTTACAAAATTTGATAGATTTGGGGGTGACAATTGTTTAATAATGGAATGATTTTCATCTAATCTAGGAATGAAGATTTTGTTTAATTTTTATTTTCATGTAATAAGGTTGTCAAATCTAGGCATACCAATTTTAGTCTTGTATTTTGGCTATTTAAACAATGTAAAGCTTATGTAAAGATCATCCAAGAGTGATTGAGAAAGAAGACAGTGGCTAAAGAACAACTCTCTTTCTTTTATTCTTGTGTTCTTGAAGTCATGTGTGGTTAACTTTCTTATCTTTGGTTAGACGGAGCTGAAGCCATCATTGTAAACTTGTGAGACTTGTTTTTATTTATTAATTTTTAATTGAATATTTATTTTTCTTCCAATTTATGTATATAATGATTGATGAATGGGTTGATTAGGAGTACTACTAATTGATTTATTTATCTAATCGATTGTTAGATTAGAATTGAATTGCTATCAATTGATTATTCTATGTCAGTGGCAATGGGGATTGATGTTAATGGACAAGTTAATATTATATTCCTAGGAAAAATCAAATTAAAGTAATTAAACCATGCTGGTGTGTGCTTAACGTTTAATTTCAATCATCTTTCTAATTGTTATTCCTATTCCTGAATCAAATCGAGAGCCTAGTCTTGAGATTGATTTAAGAGTAAGGGTACTATTAATAAGTTATCTTTTAATAGACCAATATTAAGGAAAGACTAAGGATTTTAGGCCTAGTCTTAATTTTTTTGATTGATTATTCAATTAGAATTGATTACCCTTTATGTCGATGAACAAGTTTATGAAGATGGTGTAAGTATCCTTTTGATCGAAGCTTTCTCTTATTGGTTTAATCTTTGATATTTGTATTATCTTACTCTTCATTCTTGCATTTTAGATAATTAATTATTGTTCTTTTCTATTGCAAACATACCTCCCTCCATACGTAGGATAGCCAATGAAGTTGTGCTAATAAGATCAATTAGAATCTGCTTTAGTATAACAATTGGTTATTTTCTGAGTCTTATTTCATTTTCATTTGTTTTTCTCTCTTTAGGTTAATTAAACATTTTAATCTTGATCATACAATCCTTGTGGGTTCGACCCTTACTTGCTACTATCTACGTTTCAAAGTAAGGTAATTTAATTTGAGCGCTCGACACGTATCAAATTTTGGCGCCGTTGCCGGGGATTGTTTTGATTAAGTTGATTTGTTTGGTTATTTAATTGATTTTTTTTTATTTTTTTTTATTTTTCTATCTGCTTGTTCTCTTAAGTGAATGATCTAATCTTCTCATTCGGGAGAATTGTAATTTGATCCAGAAATAGAAAGAACTCTGCATAAGCTAAGGAGAGAAAGTAGAAAGACAGTAAAAAATTCTTCACCAGGCAACAACGTAGCAATTGATTTAGCTTATGACAGCACTAGTAATTCAGACTTTGAAGAAATGGTAGACAACAACAACCACACTCTTAAGGAGTTAGCGGCTCCTAATTTGAACCAACAACCACTCTGCACCGAGTATCATAATCTCGATGTTGCCTTTGAACTTAAATCTGGTCTAATCCATCTCCTTCCTACTTTTCGTGGTCTTGTAGGTGATGACCAACACAAGCATCTAAAAGAATTCCATGTGGTATGTTCGAGCATGAAACCAACCGGAATTTCTGAGGAGCAAATCAAGTTGAGGGCATTTCCATTCTCATTTGCGGACAATGCAAAAGATTGGCTTTATTACTTGCCATCAGGATCCATTACCACATGGAATGAGATGAGGCGGCTTTTCTTAGAGAAGTATTTTCCAGCTTCATGGGCAGCCAATATTCGAAAGGAAATCTGCGGTATTAGGCAATATAATGGAGAAACACTTTATGAATACTGGGAGTGATTCAAGAAGCTCTGCGCCAACTGCCCTCATCACCAAATTAGCGAGCAATTACTCATTCAATACTTCTACGAAGCGCTTTCTCATACTGATAGGGGTATGATTGACGCAGCAAGTGGAGGAGCATTAGTGGATAAAACTCCAAGGGCAGCCCGTAATTTGATTGCAAATATGGCTGCTAACTCTTAGCAATTTGATGTAAGAAATGACCCTCCATCGAACAAGGTTAATGAGGTAAGCACTTCTTCTCTTGAATTAAAAATTATAGAATTGTCTTCACTTGTTCGTCAATTGGTTGTGGATAAGGTACAACAGGTTAAAACTTGTAGAATTTGCTACATTGCGGGACACCCAACTGATATGTGTTCCACGCTTTAAGAGGAATCTACAGAGCAAGCAAATGGTGTGGGTGGATTTCCAGGACAGCCTCAACGTAAGTACAATCCATACTTAAATACTTACAATCCGGGATGGAGGAATCACCCAAATCTCAGCTATGGTAATCAAGATGGCCCCAATCATTAGTATGGGTATCAACAAGGCCAACAACCTTTTCAATCCATACAACAAGCACCTTCAAGTTCAGGTAAGATATTGTTAAAACACTTACCAATGATTCATTACAATTTAAACAGAAAACAAGGGCAGGTATAAAGAACTTGGAGACTCAAATAAGCCAACTGGCCACTTCAATGAGTAGACTAGAGGCTCGAGGCTCGGGAAAGCTACCTTCGCAACCGATGGTGAATCCGAAGGGAAATGCAAATGCCATAGTCTTGAGAAGTGGAAAAGAAGTGGATAATATAGAAAAGGAAAAAGAGAAAGAGACCTCAAAATCAACTTCGACATCTATTTTCTCATCTGGGGTAAACTCTAAACCTTCTATTTCTTCTATTCCTATTCAACCTCCTTTTCCTAGCAAGTTTGCTCAATCTAGAAAGAAAGAAAAAGAAAAGGAAATGTTGGAGATTTTTCGGAAGGTAGAGATAAATATACCTCTTATTGAAGCAATTAAACAAGTGCCACGGTATGCTAAATTTCTTAAGGAATTGTGTACATCCAAAAGGAAATTGAAAGGAGATGAAAAGGTAAGTATGGGTGAAAATGTCTCAGCCGTTATTCAACGGAAGCTTCCCCCTAAGTGTAAAGACCCAGGTACATTCACTATCCCATGCAAAATAGGTAACACCAATTTCAATAGAGCTATGTTAGATTTAGGAGCATCAATTAATGTCATGCCTTATTCAATATATGCTTCATTAAATCTAGAACCTTTAAAAGAAACTGGTGTAACTATTCAATTAGCTGCTAGATCAAATGTATATCCTGAAGGTGTGATTGAGGATGTATTAGTTCAAGTTAATGAATTGGTGTTTCCTGCTAATTTTTATGTATTAAAAATGGAGGATGACTCATCTCATAATTCTACACCTCTTTTGTTGGGTAGACCATTTTTAAAAACTGCTAAAATAAAAATAGATTTTCATGATGGTACCTTATCTATGGAATTTGATGGCGAGATAGTTCGCTTTAATATTTTTGAGGCTATGAGGTATCCTAGTGATATAAATTCTATTTTTGCTATTGATATAATTGATTCTATAGTACAATAAGTTTTTGAATTAAATGGTGAAGATGAGTTGATGGTGGCCATTAGCTTGAATAGCATGGATTTCAATTCAAAATTTGTGTTAAATGTTGAATTAGAGAAGATGTTGATGGCATTGCAGGCCTTACCCCCAATTCCAAAAAGATATGATGTTGCTCACATTGAGTTGCCTATATCTCATACAAGGTTATTACCTTCCATTGTGCAGGCACCTATTATTGAGCTGAAACCACTTCCAGACCATCTCAAATATGTCTACTTAGGAGACAATGAGACGTTACCTGTGATAATAGCAAGGGACTTGACCAAGCTACAAGAGGAGAAACTCATTCAAATTTTGAGAGACCATAACACAGTCATTGGGTGGACAATAGCCGACATTAAGGGAATCAGCCCGGCCATGTGCATGCATCGCATACTTCTTGAGGAGGGAGCCAAACTGATTAGAGAAGCAGAGCGTAGACTTAACCCTCCTATGATGGAAGTTGTGAAGAAGGAGATACTAAGGCTCCTTGATGTTGGAATCATCTATCCCATCTCTAATAGTAAGTGGGTAAGTCCGGTTCAGGTGGTACCTAAAAAGACGGGCATAACTGTTGTTAAGAATCAAAATAATGAGTTAGTCCCTACTAGGATACAAAATGGGTGGCGTGTTTGTATTGATTACAGGAAATTGAATGCTTCAACTCGTAAAGACCACTTTCCTCTTCTGTTTATCGATCAAATGTTGGAGAGGTTAGCAGGTCGTTCGCACTATTGTTTTCTTGATGGTTATTCATGTTACTATCAAATTGTGATTGCACCTGAAGATCAGGAGAAAATGACATTTACCTGCCCATTTGGTACCGTTGCTTACCGACGAATGCCGTTTGGTCTTTGTACTACCCCAGCCACATTCCAGAGGTGTATGGTTAGCATTTTTTCTGATTATGTAGAGAACATTATAGAAGTTTTCATGGATGACTTTACTGTTTATGGAGACTCTTTTGATACATGCTTGGATAACGTTACACTTGTTCTTAAGAGGTGTATAGAAACTAACCTTGTTTTGAATTCTGAGAAGTGTCATTTTATGGTAACACAAGGAGCAGTTTTAGGTCATGTGATATCTTCTAGAGGTATAGAAGTTGACAAAGCAAAGATAGATCTTATTCAATCTTTACCTTACCCCACAATTATGCGGGAAATGCGTTCCTTTCTTGGACATGCAGGCTTTTATCAGTACTTCATCAAGGATTTCTTGAAAATTTCATTGCCCTTATGCAAGCTCTTACAAAAGGAAGTGGTGTTTAACTTTAATGATGAGTCCAAAAGAGCTTTTGACAAGCTCAAAGAACTGCTAACAACAGCCCCAGTGATTCAATCATCGAACTGGAAAAGATCATGTGTGATGCTAGCAATTATGCTATTGGGGTTGTTTTGGGCCAGCGTGTGGGGAAAGTTGCTCATGCTATCTATTATACCTCTCGAACACTAACTGAAGCACAGTGTAACTACTCCACAATGGAGAAAGAGCTATTGGCTATAGTTTTTGCTTTGGAAAAATTTAGATCTTATTTATTGGGAACTAAAGTTATTATCTATTTCGATCATGAAGCTCTTAGGCATTTGCTGGCGAAAAAAGAATCTAAGCCAAGATTGATCAGATGGATCCTTCTTCTTCAAGAATTTGATTTGGAGATTAAGGACAAGAAGGGAGCTGAGAATTTAGTTGCAGACCATCTTAGTCAGGTGGTTAAGGAGGGTGATGCGATACCATTACAAGATTTCTTCCCAGATGAACAACTACTTAAGATGACAAATGTAGTGCCCTGGTATGCAAATTTAGTCAATTATTTGGCTAGCAAAACCTTACCACTAGAACTACCTAGAGTACGAAGAGAGAAAATCAAGAGTGATGCTCGGTACTACATTTGGGATGACCCTTATCTTTGGAAGCAATGTTCAGACCAAATGGTAAGAAGGTGCGTACCCAAAACTGAATTTGAATCCAATCTTATCATTTGTCATTCATATGCATGTGGTGGACATTTTGGTCCTAAAACAACAACAAGAAAAGTGCTTGAATGTGGCTTCTTTTGGCCATCTTTATTTCATGATGCATATATTTTGTAAGTCATGCACTCGTTGCCAATACTCAGGTAATGTGGCCCGTAGGGATCAAATGCCACAAACCCCCATACTTATTTGTGAAATTTTTGATGTTTGGGGCATTGACTTTATGGGTCCTTTTCCTAATTCTTTTGGCAATATTTATATTTTACTTGTTGTTGATTATGTGTCAAAGTGGGTGGAAGCAAAAGCCACCCGAACTGATGATTCTAAAGTGGTTGCAGATTTTGTCAAGTCTCACATTTTTGTTAGGTTTGGGATCCCACAATGATCAGTGATAGAGGGACTCACTTTTGTAACCGCACTGTAGCAGCACTGCTTAAGAGGTATGCTGTGACCCATAAGATTTCAACTGCCTACCATCCCCAAACTAATGGGCAAGCCGAGGTATCTAATAGAGAGGTGAAGTCAATTTTAGAAAAAACAGTTAATCCGAATAGGAAATACTGGAGTACAGGACTTGACGATGCACTATGGGCTTATAGGACTGCTTATAAGACACCTATAGGGATGTCTCCATATCGGTTGGTTTATGGAAAAGCATGTCATCTACTGGTAGAATTGGAGCACTAGGCATTTTGGGCAATTAAGCAGTGTAACATGGAGACGGATAAGGCGGGGGAGCAACGAACGTTGCAATTGCAGGAGTTAAAGGAGATTCGCAATGGAGCTTATGAGAACTCTCGGATTTATAAGGAAAAGACAAAGGTCTTTTACGATAAAATGATTTCTAAGAAGTAATTTGTTGTCGGACAAAAAGTGCTTCTTTATAATTTAAGGCTTCAGTTATTTCCTGGTAAGTTGCAATCTCGCTAGATTGATCCTTTTATTGTTATTAATGTCTTTCCACATGGTGTAGTTGAGATTCAAAGTTTGGACACTCAAAAGATTTTCAAGGTCAATGGATATAGACTTAAACCTTACCATGAAGGTTTTCAAGTTAACTCGTTGGTTGAGAAAGCTATGGACTTAGAAGATCCACTTTATTCAGATTGAGGAAAGCTGCAAAGTTGAGCGAACGACATTAAACAAAAGCACTGCTTGAGAGGCAACCCAAGAAATCAGATTTGCTTTCTTACCCTTTCTCTTTTTATTTATTTATTTATTTATTTTTCATAGATATTATGTTTGTATTTGTCTTTTTCTTTGCATTTAACCTTACATTGGAGACAATGTAAGTTTTAAGTATGGGGGAATTCTAGGATGTGTTTTGTTTTTATTTTTACATGTTGTTAGTATATATTGGTTGTATATACTAACTGAAAAAAAAATATTGGTTGTATATACTAACTATATATATATATATATATATATATATATATATATATATATATATATTGGTTGTATATACTAACTGAAAAAAATTGACTTCAAATTTTCTTTCAAAAAAAAAATTATTTGTCCAGTTACAAGTTTGGATTAATTCTCTAAAGTGACCATGTTGAACTTTATAAATATGATTAAATTATTGGGATTCTTGAACCTTAAATTAGTTATGCAACTAAATTTGAATTACCATCTGAGATAAAGTTTTATTGTTATGTGTCTTTGTATTTCACGTTTGCACCAACTCTTAGTTGTGGGGAATAAACGGTAAATTTGAGAAATGACAATTCCAAAAAAAAAAAAAAAAACTTGAATAAGAATAAATAACTGCTTCAATGTCCAAAATGCCTCAATAACAAAAGAAAAATTGAGATGATGGTTATAAGCAGTTTAATTGACTAAGTCTGATTTTGTGGCTTTTGTTACTTGAGTTATTAAGTCCTAGGGGTGTCTCTACACCTAGTGCCCTAAACCCAACTGGTTTGGGAGTCACTGACCCAACACTTGCTACATGGGTAGCTTAGAAAGCCTAAGAAAACGGACATTACACAACTCGATGAAAAAAAAATTGACTTCCAAATTTTCTGATTTTGTGGCATTTGTTACTTGAGTTATTAAGTCCTAGGGGTGTTTCTACATCTAGTGCCCTAAAGCCAACTGGTTTGGGAGTCATTGAACCAACACTTGCTACATGGGTAACTTAGAAAGCCTAAGAAAACGGACATTGCACAAGTCGACAAAAAAAAAAAAAAAAACGGTGTTATTTTTCTTGAAGTATATTGTAAAGCCCCTTACTAATTGAGTTACATCACTTCACACTTCTCACTATAGATGCATATTAATATGAATTTATTGAAGATGGTGACTAAAATAAAGTTATTGTATCTTTGATAAGATTTAATTTTTCTATTGAGTTTAATTCTGTTTATGAGTTATAATTGTGGAGTACTTAGGATTTTATTTAATTATTGTAATTTGTCAAATCTAAAAATATTTTTTTTTGAATTTTGTGGGTAGATTCACTACAAACCCTCACGAGACATAACTCGCCCACCGGGGGTAACCTAGCATGCTAAGTGCAATCGTGGTTCCTACGAAAGTGGAATAGTTAGGATTTTTTTTAATTTTATTTTGCCCGAGGACGTGCAAAGGCTAAGTGTGGGGGAATTTGATAAGTGTATAATTTTATATTTTCTTATTCCTTTTGCATTATGATTTTTAGGGTGTTTTATACCTTATTGAGCTTAATATAATTTATTTTATGAGTTTGGTATATTTTAGAAATCTTGTTAATTAATTAATAAAAATGAAAAAATTCTAGCACTCTTAATAATAACGTTTTGAATTTCATGTAGGATTCTGACATGGAAAGAGTTCGTTTGGGCTTTCAAATGTGGTTTTAAAATCTGATCTAAAAAATTGATCCAAATCTAACCTAGAGAAGGAAGGTTGCTACACAGGGAAGGTTTACTATTAGAAGACCTTAATTGATTGTTGGAAATCTTGAGGAGAATATACACAATTATAGAATCTTACAAAATTTGGTAGATTTGGGGGTGACAATTGTTTAATAATGGAATGATTTTCATCTAATCTAGGAATGAAGATTTTGTTTAATTTTTATTTTCATGTAATAAGGTTGTCAAATCTAGATATACCAGTTTTAGTCTTGTATTTTGGCTATTTAAACAATGTAAAGCCTATATAAAGATCATCCAAGAGTAATTGAGAAAGAAGGCAATGGCTGAAGGACAACTCTCTTTCTTTTATTCTTGTGTTCTTGAAGAAGTCATGTGTGGCTAACTTTCTTATCTTTGGTTAGACGGAGCTGAAGCCATCATTGTAAACTTGTGAGACTTGTTTTTATTTATTGATTTTTAATTGAATATTTTTTTTCTTATAATTTATGTGTATAATGATTGATGAATGGGTTGATTAGGAGTACTACTAATTAATTTATTTATCTAATCGATTGTTAGATTAGAATTGAATTGCTATCAATTGATTATTCTATGTCAGTGGCAATGGGGATTGATATTAATGGACAAGTTAATATTATATTCCTAGGAGAAATCAAATTAAAGTAATTAAACCACGCTGCTGTGTGCTTAACGTTTAATTTCAATCGTCTTTCTAATTGTTATTGTTATTTCTGAATCAAATAGAGAGCCTAGTCTTGAGATTGATTTAAGAGTAAGGGTACTATTAATAAACTATCTTTTAATAGACCAATCTTAAGGAAAGACTAAGGATTTTAGCCCCAGTCCTAATTTTCTTGATTGATTATTCAATTGGAATTGATTATCCTTTATGTCGAAAGTTTACGAAGATGGTGTAAGTATCCTTTTGACCGAAGCTTTCTCTTATTGGTTTAATCTTTGATATTTGTATTACCTTGCTCTTTATTCTTGCATTTTAGATAATTAATTACTATTCTTTTCTATTGCAAACATACCCCCCTCCATACATAGGATAGCCAATGAAGTTGTGCTAATAAAACCAATTAGAATCTGCTTTAGTACAACAATTGATTATTTTCTGAGTCTTTTTCATTTTCATTTGTTTTTCTCTCTTTAGGTTAATTAAACATTTTAATCTTAATCATACAATCTTTGTGGGTTCGACCCTTACTCGCTACTATCTACGTTTCAAAGTAAGGTAATTTAATTTGAGCGCTCGACACGCATCAATTATCGTGCCTTGACAAGATACCTTATCGATTCAACCTGTCAATTGGAGTTATAGATATTGTTTCTTTAGTATTAGTCCTGATTATACTAATCTAAGCTACTCTGATAGTCGACAACAAGAATACAGATGTGAACTGAATGATCAGTTAAGGGTTTAATCATTTCAAACGTACAACTTTTCGATTTATACCTGATTTATTGATGTACCAAAACTTCTCCAGATTTACTCTTGTAGTACCTTAACCAATTGCATTATATACTCGATAGAACCTATAACCATGAGATTAAGAGCTGTTGAACCTCTACTTCCATGTATTTGGACCACCTTGCAACTAACGGTCCTTGGTTATTGATTCGATTACCATAGATTTACTCCTGATCCTTTAAATCGAAGTTCACTAGATAGAACAAGTGTTTGTCATCATACTAAATTCAAAAGAAGAAAGTGAATCACTTTTGGATAAATATTCTGATTCTTACATTTTCCGACCTTCTTTGATAAAGATACTTAGTTAATAAGGGAATTATTGAAGGTAAAACGATTGAATTCAGATTAGATTCTATAGCCAAGAAACCTCAGATGAAGTAATAGAGAATCTATTTTGAGATTACTGGATGGATGGATATGAGTCATGGTCTATAAAAGAGTGCATGAGCAAGAGTGAAAACTTCCAAGAGCAGCTAGTAAATAGTAGATAGCACTCGAATATAATTAAATAGGCTATATCGGTATGAAGTTTGACAAGAAAGAAGATTTCTAAAGGCATATCTAAAGTATGAAATCGAAAATGGTAGCATTGATAGTATTCAGATTAGTACAAGTAATATTGAGTTATGCCCAATGTTAAATGAAATGATTAAGTAAAGACCAAGAAAGTTTGACATAATTAATGAAATTATAAGCATATACCCTAATGCTTATAGGTAAACTTGGGATATGAAGTGAGTAACAATCACAAGATATTTTTCGAGGTATATGATAGAGAGATCAAGGTAGAATAGCAATGATAAAAGAGGTGTAAACTAATAAGATTTTTGGGATACGAAATTATTGGCGTTAGTCTTTGAAAAATCATAAGAGATGAAGGAACTAGACAAGCTCTTAAGAACTTTAAACCCGATTTTGGTAGTTCAAGCCCTTTTGGACTTAATGTTGCATAGGTGAGTGTTATGAACAATGTTTGAATCGTATGGATGGACAAAATTGAGATGCAACATAGTTCTACTTGAGATAGCAGACTTCGACGTCATCTTGGGGATAGACTGGTTGTCTCAACACTCTATAAAGTTGTTCTATGCATAGAAGAGGTTGTCTAATTGCCTAGGAAGTAGAAGCTTATCCTCTCTGCAAAAGGCGAAGAGATGCCTCGAAAAGAAAAGAGTTGGATATATGGTATTTGTGGTGGACGTTACTAAAGAAACACCACAGAAGGAAGATTTTGATGTAATGCACAAATTCTCTTATATGTTTCCAAGAGACTTACTTAGGTTGTCACCTGATCGTACGATCGAGTTCGTTATTAACTTGTTACCAGGGACGAAACCTATGTCTAAGGCACCCTATATAATAGCTCTTATATAATTGAAGGAACTGAAGACTCAACTACAAGAGTTATTAGACTAAGGTTTAATCCAGTCCAGTATACTACCTGGGAAGCACTATTATGGCCCATAAAGAAGAAGGATGATTGTGTTCGTCTGTGTATAAACTACTGAGAATTGAACAAGCTCACGATCAAGAATCGATATCCACTACCTCAGATCGATGACTTATTTAATCAGCTACAAGGTGCAAAGGTATTTTCTAAGATTGATCTTTGGTCAAGATATCATCAACTGAAGAATTTGGACAGTGATATTCCAAAGATAGCTTTTAAAATTGAGAATAGGCATTATGAGTTCCTGGTTATGTCTTTTGGTTTGACCAATGCCCTTACATCTTTTATGGAGATGATGAACTAGGTGTTTCATGACATGTTGGACACATCGATTATAGTTTTCGTAGACTATATATTGGTTTATTCCAAAGATGAAGAAGTCTTGTAACAGACCTTAGAGTAGCCTTACAATGGCTGAAAAAGGAGATGTTTTATGCCAAGTCTAACAAATGTGAGTTCTGGTTGAACGAGGTGATTTTTTTGGGTTACATAGTATCATCAGAAGGGATTAAAGTGGACCCCCAGTAAAATAAAAGCAATCATAAGGTGAGAAAAGCTTAAAGAACATTGTAGAGATCAGAAGTTTCTTGGGTTTAGCTGGTTATTATAGACGATTCATAGAGGACTACTCTAGGATCACAATACCTCTTACCAAGCTAACTAGGAAGGGAGAGGAGTTTATTTGGACTGACAAGTGTGAAGAATATTTTCAGACTCTAAAAGCAAGGTTGATATCAGCTCCCATCTTGATCATTTTGGCACTAGGGAAACCTTTTACCCTATACATCGATGCTTTCGGATTGGGTCTAGGATGCGAGTTAATGCATGGTGAACCCGCGATTGCATATGATTCAAGACAACTGAAGGAGCATGAGGAGAGTTACCTGACTCATGACTTGGAGTTAGTGATGGTGATTCATGCAATCGAGACTGGGAGACATAATCTATACGAAGAAGGATTTCAGATTAAATCTGATTACGAGAGTTTTACTTAGCTCTTCACCTAGAAAGAGTTGAACATGAAGCTAAGGAGATGGTTGGAACTCCTGAAGGATTAAGACCGTAATGTGCAGTGTCACCCATGGAAGGCTAATATGGTAGCTGAGGTTTTGAGCAACAAGGAATAATGAAGCCAAAAGGAGGACCTAGTACAATAGCTGCCTTGTGTTCCACAACAACATATTCAGATTTGGAAGAAGAGTAACATATAATAGAAACTCATGATGATCCAATTGAGCGAGAACTTATGGATGAACTTATGGAGCAATAGTTCCTCGACTACGCTTGTGGGATTAAAGATCATCTCTGAATTGATGGATGAAGTAAAAGTAGCAATTTTGTTAGATCCATATATAAGAACAGTGCATGAAGATTTAAAGAAAAGAAAACCTAACCCTGACTTACTTTGGATGCAGAGAAAGTCCTGAGATACAGAGGATGATTATGCATACCTGAAAGTTTAAAACGCTGATCATAGAAACAAAATAATGCTAAAAGCCTATTCCATTCCGTATTGGGTACATCCTAAAGTACCAATATGTATCACGACCTGAAGAGATTAAATCGGTAGAGAGGAATGATAATAGATATGGCTTAGTGCGAGTTTCAATGTCTGAATTGTCAAAAAATAAAGGCTGAAAGACAAAAACCAGTAGGCTTACTACAACTACTATCGGAGTCAGTCTGGAAGTGAAACTGCATTACAATGAACTATGTCACCAATTTGCCACTGACTCCCAGATCGGTTGACGTAGTTTGGGTGATTGTTGATCACCTTATGAAGATAGCTCATTCCATTGCTATACGACCTTGGTGTGCTTTGGAGCGGCTAACTAAGCAATATGTGGATAATATTACCAGATTGAATGGTATGCCTGAGAGCATAGTATCGGTCAGAGGCTCATGCTTTATCTCAAAGTTTTGGGAGGATCTACAGAAAATAATAGAAACAAAGTTGAAGTTTAGTACCGTATTTTACCTTAAACCGACGGACAGTCGGAGTGGACTATATATATCCTAAGAGATATGCCCCGAGCTTGTGAAATCGATTTCCAGGAGCTTGAGTTGAGAAGTTATCACGGATTGAATTTGCTACCAAACTACCATGTAGATGTCACCTATGAAACATGGTACGGTAGAAATGTCGAATTCCTTTGTTTTGGAACGAAGTCAGAGAATAAGGAATTGTAAGACCTAAGTCTGATGAAGAAACCTGTCGAGTGGCAGACAAGATCAAAGAAAAGGGCCAAGATAGCTCAAGTTTGTCAGAAGAGATACCAAGACCTCGAGTTTACCATAAGTAACAAAGTGTTCTTGAAGATATCACTTATGTATGGATTGAAATGATTCGACAAGAAGGAAAAGTTGCATATCAACTAGCGTTACCGCTATCCATGTCTAGTGTGCATGACGTATTTCGCGTGTCTCTATTGAAGAAGTACGTTGGAAATCCATATCAAAGATATTGACCACGGATCCACTGGATTAGAGAGAAGATTTAACTATTGAAGTGGTACCATCCTAGTTCACTGGTTGGAAGGTACAACATCTCCAAAGCTGGGATAATTATTATATGAAGGTAACATGGCGAAGACAAGACATGGAGAAGATTACATGGGAAGAGGAAGATGCAATGCGAAAACAATATTCCCACCTATTCAACTCGGAAGGTACATCTAAATTTCGAGGATGAAATTTCTTTTGAGGGTAGGGGAGTAGTGAGATCCGTACGTGTAAATTTTGAGGAAGAAATTTCTGTTAAGGGTGGTGGAGTTATAAGACCCGCACTCCACTAACTTGGTCTAACCGTGTCGTGCCAAGTCCTTCCATCATAGCTGGACCAAGTGGACAGATTGCATGAAGATGGATCACAAACCAGGTATAAAAATCAACTCAACGCCCAAAACTGTATGCATATGGTCTGATACCTGGGTAGGTATGGTCGATCGTATGGTAAGAGTGAAGATCTCGGATCCAGGACCCTATGGTCGATGTTTTCGACCCTACGGTCAACAGGTTCTACGACCTTAGCCATCGACTGTGAGATCCTAGAACTGACTCCATGTTTAGGAAACTTTCCTAATTTGAGGAGGACTCTTTCCTAATTAATGTATGGAGGTTTTTCCTCTTTATAAGGGACGTCCTTAGCCTCTCTCACTCTTTTAGAACCCATATTGAAACTCTAAACTAAAGAGAGAAAGAGAGAGAGGAAGAGAAAGAGAAGGAGATTTGGATAAGAAGGCTGAGAGGAAGGTTTTGCAGAGAAGAGTTATATCTCTCTACAACAAGCTTAAGGTATAGACATGACTCTGTAGGATAGATTAGATAGGATAGGTTCCTTTCCATCAAATTGATGTGTTGAGTCTAATGTAACGATTGCGGTTATGGAATTTCTAAGCAAAACCATGAGAGAATAGGTTAGGGATAATTGATAAGGATAAACTGTGATCAAAGACCATAAAATGATTTTAGGATGAATCCCATTGCTGATCCATGAGGAAAAACACATATGAGAAGTAAAAATTAACTTTACTATGTATGGTCGCAGCTATGGTCGACCATAGGATGAGAAAAGAGTAGACCACAGCCATTCGGGAAGAATTCAGAAAACATACGGTCGTAGGTACGATCGCATGTAATGCAACCATAGGGTATCAGCCGTATGTCCTACGGTGGCATATATTGCGACCATAGGATCGACCATAGCATCGACCGTAGGAAAACAACGAGCAAATTTTAAGAGCAAACAAGGTTTTTGACTACTGTAACTTGGTAAACTTGAACTTTAACTTATATACATTAATTGTTTAGGTTTCTAATAGATTCAAAGTGACTTCTAAAGCTTGGGAGAGGAACAAGGAGAGGAACAAACATCGATCAAAGGTGAGGGGACAAGACCTAAACTAATTGAATAATAACAAACTGTTTCTTTTATTGAGTCTAATGCCATGATTGATTCTATGCTTATATGCTTGTAATATGCATCTCACATGTCATCCAATATTTCTGTTACTATTGCTCATGCATATTTAATTCGTTTATTTATAACATGATGTTGATGATGATGCTAGGAATAGGTATGTGATTGTATGTGTGTGGTTGATGTGTTGGATGCGAGTGGAGCATCAGGGGGAGGACGTGGCTTGGTGGTCTCTGACCTCGTCACCAGACTCTAGCTCTATCTCTACTCAAGTCTTGTCACTAACATCATCGTATCGTCATTACCTTAGCAGAACTACTACGTTGTAGGGCATCAAGGGAGGTGGTCTAGGACCGTGTGGTCTCTGACTCTGCTGGGGGGCCTTAGCTTTACCTCTATGGACGTATTGAGGGATGCTGGGGTGAGGCCTTGGATACACTGTATGACATCAGGATTGGTTAGTTGCGAGCCCAGTTTACAAGCCCTTGCCAATAGGGGCTTATGTGTTGGTATGGGTAGGGCATCAAGGGAAGTATTGGCGGTGTTTGATCCGAATACTTTAGCTCTATCTCTATTCCATGGTGGGTGCATGTGGGATGACAATGGTGTTTGATGCATTGGATTCACACACTCGTGTATAGAGGTACGGGGGCCATCAAACCTTTCTATAGCACATTACAAACTTATAAACTAGACCAAAGATATGAATTGAATGCATGCATATGTTTGTTGCATTATTTTGTTCACTTACTGAGGTCAAGTTGGAGTGCTGACCCTCGCGCACGTAATTCTTTTTAGTTTCTGATGTTGTAGGTGTTACGGTTGAAGATTATATGAATATGCCAACGTGTGGACATGCAGCGGCTATGGATGTGTAAGCTGTAGAGGACGAATATGACTCGTCAAGCTAGTGTTTCAACTATGTTTACGCTTAGTGGTTAACTTTCGTATTGTGATACTTGTAATCAGTATTAATTATGCTTTGGTTACTTGAAGATAACTCGTTAAATATTTAATTATCACTATAGACTCTCAGTTCATTATTAATAAAACTTTTGCAATTTATTTATTTACTCTAATTATTATTGTGGAATGTGTTTTGGTTTAACATGGTTGGCATAGCCTATACGAGATCCTGGTTTGAACCGTTGGTTCTCTTGACGGTTCATCACACCACTGGTCAATCCATACTTGGGTTGTGACATAGATGGTCTAAGGGGTGGACTTAACAAAAACAATTCACACTAACTAGCTTGGCCCATCTAAGGCTGCTAGTAGACTTAAATAGCCCAAGTGGTGGATTGAATGGCAAAAATTCACACCTACTAGCTTGACCCAAAGAAGTCCGCTACCAGACTTGGTTGGCCCCCAGGGCGTTGATTCAACGACATCAATCCAAGCCGACAAACTCAGTCCATCCAAGTCCGCCAGTAGATTTAGATAACCCTAAATAGTGGATTCAATGACAACAATCCAAGCCAATAAGCTCCGCTTATCCAAGTCTACCAGCACACTTAAATGGCCACATCAGGTAGATTCGATGCAAACACATTCAACCAATAAAAATACATGAGTAAATACTTACTGACACTCGGATAGGCCAAGGGGGTGGATACATACAAGATAAAGGCAGTCAAAATTGTAAACAAGGCAAGGATACATACAAGATGAAGACAGTCAAAATTGCAAACAAAGCAAATTTTGAAACAAAAAACACAGATTATATTAAATCATTAGTCGACTGCAACAGGTCGATTACACAAAAATAAAAAATAAAATATTGTTTTTCGAAGATCCACCACAAAGGGTTTTCCGGTACAAATTACTTATGGGCACAAAGGCCTGATCACTTTGCTACAAAGAGGATTGCCGCAGCTGCTCAGAGGCCCCCCTCCATTGACATCAATATCGTCTCCCGGCATCAGAGGAAGCACGTTTACAGTAGGAGCATCCTCATAAGTCTAAGGAATAGCTTGTGTGCCATCGGGAATATGTGGTTCAGTGTTACCACCATCAAGAGTTGGCAGATTACCTTAAAATGCAGGAAGATCTTCCGTGGTCCTATTGTCACACTCCAATTCTGCACTATTCAGAATGGTGTGATGAACTGCTAATAAACCAACGGTTCAACCAGGATCTTAAATAGGCTGTGTCCATTTGCTTAAACCATACATATCCACGAAAATAATCAGAGTAAATACACAATAGCGGAAGTCTTAAATATTAAATGAACTGATAATCTAAATGTGATAAAATAAATAATTTAACCAATTATTCTCAAAAAGACTGAGTCATAAACTTAAATAATTAATTCAAATACATTGTCAGTATAATCCAAATAAAAGTCTAATAAAAAATACAGGAGTTGCACTCGCATGTCGAATCATGCGACTCCATCATCACTTCAGCGTCCATTGTCGCCGCTTGCCCGTACACAGGAGCATTCATGTAGTCTTCAACCGTGGTACCTACATCATCAACTAAAATATTAGACGTCAAAAAGGGTAAGCACACATCACGGCTCAGTGAGCAAACAAAAGAATGCAACAAACATATGCATGCATTCAATTCATATCTGAGGTCGGGTTTATAAGTTTGCAAGGTACTATAGAAAGGTTCGAAGGCCCCCTCACCTCTATACACGAGTGTGTGAAGTTGCCCAATGAATATCGGCATTGCCGTCCCACATGCACCCACCATGGAAACAGTGTACCCAATGGGTATCGGCATTAAAGTACTACATGCTCCCATACCAACACGTAAACCCCTATTGGCAAGGGCTTGCAAACTGGGCTTGCAACTAACCAATCCTAATGTCAAACAATGTATCCAAGGCCTCACCCCAGCATCCCTCAATACGTCCATAGAGATAGAGCTAAGACCCCCCGGCAGAGTTAGAGACTACACGGTCTGAGACCACCTCCCCTGATGCCCTACGATGTAATAGCTCTGCTAAGGTAATGGCAATACGACGATGTTAGTGGACAAGACTTGAGTAGAGATAGGGCTAGAGTCTAGTGACCAGGACACACCATGATATCACGTCCTCCCCCTGATGCCCCACTCGCATCAAATACACTAACTACATACAAACATTTACATGCCTATTCCTAACATCACCATCATCATCATGTTATAAATAAAAAAAATTAAATATGCATGAACAGTAATAGCATGAATATTGGATGACATGTTAAATGCACAATACACACATACACACATATATCATGGTATAGGACTCAATAAGCAAAAATAGCTTTTTATTATCCAATTAGTTTAGGGCTTGCTCCCTCACCTTTGATTGAGTATAGATCCTTGTTAAAGCTTTAAGAATCACTTTTAAATCACTAGAAAAACCTAACAAGTCAATAGATTCTCATTATAATTAATTTCAACAAATTTAGACTAGCTGAAATCATAGGGTCGCAGGTAAGGTAGTACCTAGGGTCGGTTACCCAATCGACCCTAGGGGTAGGGTCAGATATGGGGTCGGTTATCCATCGACCCTATGTGCGACCACACCCTCCTTGGGACTTCCCGAGGGTATGTGATCGATACTGAGGTCTTGTAGGTCCATTCTAAGATTGTTCTATGGCTCATAACTATGACTTTTACACACTTTCCATTGTCTATGATGATTATTTCCATGGATTCCTTCGAAACTCATCCATGGATAGATGATTTAGGTTTCTCCTCATCCTAATTTCTTCCTATTCCATTCTAGGCTCTTAATTCATGAGGGAATTAGACTCATACCTGAAGTTGGCTAAGATTCAAAGGTTTCTCTAAAGTTTCTCCTCTTCCTTAGTCTTTCCACCAATTTTCCTTCTCTTCTTCTCTTCTTTCTCTTTCTCTTTCTCTCACTTTCAATTAGGGTTCTAAAAGGAGTGAAATAGGCTAAGGGATGTCCTATTTATAGAAGAAAACATCCCAAAATAAGTCCCATCGAGATTAGGAAAGGACTCCTTGAAATTAGGAAAGTTTCCTAATTTACGATTTCAGTCTGCCATCATAGGGTCGATCGTAGGGTCGCGGGACCCGTCGACCCTATGGTTCTCAAGTCATCCGACCCTACGACTGAAAAGTCATGTGTTGGACTTCTATTGAGGTGGGGTCAACCCTACCTGTTTAGGCATGCGACCCTATCCTCAAATTTACTATTTTTGGGTCAAATTCATACCTGGTTTTGTGATTTTCTTCATGCACTTGGTCCACTGGGCTCGACCATGATAGGTAGACCTGGTACAAGGTGGTAAGACTGGTTAGTTTGACACGGGTCTTACAACTCCCCCCTTCTTATTAAAAATTTTGTCCTCAAAATTGGTACATACATTCTGAGTCGAAAAGATGAGGGTATTGCTTTTGCATAGTATTCTCTTCTTCCCATGTGATTTCTTCTATATCTCAGCTTCTCCAGGTGACCTTAACATAGTAGATGTCACGGTTGCGTAGTCGTTGAACCTTTCGGCTAGTGATTTCAGTTGGTGCTACTTTAAATGTCAAATCATCAGTCAAATCAGGTGGATCCACTGTCAAAATGTGTGTTGGGTCCCTGACGTACTTCTTCAATAATGAAACATGGAATACATCATGCACGTTTGACATAGACGGTGGTAGTGTTAGCTGATAAGCCACCTTTCCACATTTAGCTAGAATCTCATATGGCCCGACATATCTCAGACTAAGCTTCCCTTTCTGTCCGAACCGCTTTAAACCTCGCATAGGTGATACTTTCAAGAATACCTTATCACCTATGACAAATTCAAAGTCTCGGCGTCGAGTATCTGCATACTATTTCTGACAATTCTGAGCTATTCTTACTCTTTTCTTGATAATGTCGACTACTCGACATGTCTCCTCAAAAAATTCTGGTCTAACAATACTACGTTCTCTAATTTCATTCCAAAACAGCAGAGTTCGACACTTCCTACCATATAGTGCTTCATAGGGTAACATCTGTATAGTAGCCTGATAGCTGTTGTTATAAGCGAACACGATCAATGGTAGTTTTTCATCCCATGATCCTTTAAAATCAATTACACAGGCTCGAAGCATGTCTTCTAAAATCTGAATGGTACGCTCCGACTGTCCGTCTGTCTGAGGATGGAATGCAGTACTAAACTTCAATGTTGTACCCATAGCCTTTTGCAATCCTTCCCAAAAATTTGAAGTAAATCGTGGATCTCTATCGGACACAATGCTTTCAGGTACACCGTGTAGTCTGACAATATTATCCACATATAACTTAGCTAACCTCTCCAATGTATACTGAGGTCGTATAGCTATAAATTAACCTGTTTTAGTCAAACGGTCTACAATCACCCAAACCGCGTCAACTACTCGGGGAGTCAGTGGTAACCCGGTGACGAAGTCTATAGTGATGCAGTCCCATTTCCATGCTGGTTTTGGTAGCGGCTATAACAGTCCTGCAGGTCTTTGCCTTTCAGCCTTTACTCTCTGACAATTTAGGCATTGAGACACGAATCTAGCCACATCTATTTTCATTCCTCTCCACCAATATAATTTCTTTAAATCATGATACATTTTTGTACTTCTGGGATGTATCGAATAGACGGTGGTGTGAGCTTCTTTCATTAGTCGGTGTCTAATGTCCAAATTTTTTGTTTCAAAAAACACATATTCTTCCTTCGTACTTCAGTACCTTTTCATCGTCCAAGGCGAACTCAGGGATAGTCTTACCTTTTTCAATGTCCTCTTGTACTGTTCTTAGATAAGGGTCTGATTTTATAACGGTTTTCACTTCATCTATTATATCAGGTACAATCTTCAGTGTTGCAAACATATTTGAAATCCGATGAATAAATCCTTGGTTGGTTGATTCACCTGGTGCATCTAACACAAATTGCTCATTACCAAGATTGAATACTTTTCCTGTAGCACACATTGCTGTAGTCGTGTTAACCTCCTCTTGGGATTTTATCATTGGTTTTCTACTTAGCGCATCAGCAACTACATTAGCTTTCCCTGGATGATACTGGATATCACAATCATAATCTTTCAATAGTTCCAGCCATCTTCTTTGTCTCATATTCAACTCTTTTTGATTAAAGAGATAAGTGAGACTCTTATGATCTGATTTAATCTAGAATTTTTCTCCATACAAATAATGTCTCCATATTTTTACCGCATGTACTACTGCCGCTAACTCCAAGTCATGAGTGGGATAGTTCTTTTCATGTGTTTTCAGTTGTCTTGAAGCATAAGCAACTACTTGTTCTCCTTACATAAGTACACATCCTAAACCCAATCCAGATGCATCAGTGTATAAAACAAATGGTTGTCGTGGAATAGAAATAGTCAAGATGGGAGCAGATATCAATCTTGCCTTCAATGTTTGGAAACTGTTCTTACATTTGTCAGTCCAAACAAACTTCTCTCATTTCTTAATCAAACTGGTGAGCGGTACGGCGATCCTGGAGTAGACTTTCACGAATCGTCGGTAATACCCAGCTGGACCTAGAAAACTTCTAATTTCCGCAACACTCTTTGGTGCTTCCCACTTTACAATGGCTTCAATCTTGCTAGGGTCCACTTTAATTCCTTCAGCGGATACAACATGGCCTAAGAAAGAGACTTCATTTAGCAAAAACTCACACTTTGTAAATTTGGCGTAAAGCTTCTCTTTCCATAATCGCTGCAGAGCGGCTCTCAGATTCATAATATGAGTTTCTTTGTCCTTGGAGTAGACCAATATATCATCAATAAATACAATAACCGATGTATCCAACATATCGTGGAATACCCGATTCATAAGTTCCATAAAAGTTGCTGGTGCGTTAGTCAATCCAAAAGACATGACAAAAAATGTATAATGTCCATATCTCGTCCTGAATGCTGTTTTGGGAATATCACCGTCCTTAATCTTCAACTAATGGTATCCTGATCGAAGATCGATCTTGGATAATACCTTGGCACCTTGCAACTGATCAAACAATTCATCGATTCGAGGCAATGGGTACCGATTCTTGATTATCAGCTTATTCAGTTCCCGATAGTCTATACATAGTCGAACACTACCGTCCTTCTTCTTTATGAATAATACTGGCGCTCCCATAGTGATATGCTAGGTCTGATATAACCCTTGTCTAGTAGTTCCTGTAACTGTACTTTTAATTCCTTCAATTCAGTAGGAGCCATTTGATAGAGTGCTTTAGATACTAGTACGGCTCTGGGTATCAGATCTATAACAAACTCTGTAGCTCGATCGGGTGGTAGTCCTGGTAGTTCTTCAGGAAATACATCTGGAAAGTCACACACCACATCAATATCCTCCTTTCGTGGTGCTTCCTTGGCGAGGTTGACCACTGAGACTAGATACAAACTCCTCCTTTCTCAAGGCATTTCCTAGCCTTTAATGCAGAGAGGATGAGTTTTTGTTTACGGAGAAGTTTGGTTCCCGCAAAACTAAACTTTGCTCTTTCCTTGTCTTTAAATGTTAGCTTCTTTTCTGCACATAATAGATTTGTAGAATGTCGGGCTAACCAGTCCATTCCCAAGATGACATCAAAGTCTGCCATCTCAAGTTGAATCAAGGTTGCATCTAAAGGTTTTTTCGTCAATAAGAACTGAACATGGCCCATAACCTTTTTCTAATGTCACTTCTAATCCCATAGGCGATCGTACAAGCAGTTTGTAGTCTAAAGATTTGAGGGGTAGATTTAGCTTCTTTCCAAATGACATAGATATAAAAGAATGAGTAGCTCCAGAATCAAAGAGCACTCTGGCAGGAATGCCATTAATAGGTATGATACTTTGATTTGTTTTAATTTAGTTTACATGCTCATACAATGTAACACAATTTAAAAGGTTCAGGTCATACCTGTGACCACATCAGGTGATGCGGCAGCATCCTCGGATGTAACAGCATAAACTCTTCCTTGCTGTAGCTGCTTTTTGGGCTTAGGGCACTCCCATGAAATATGTCCCGCTTGGTTGCAGTTAAAACACCTTATTCCTTCACTACTTTGCTTTGGTTGCGGTGGGGCTGCTAGAGTAGTCTTGGCTGCAGCATTAAAGCCTTGAGTATGGAAGGGCCTGAATGTCTTGTTGTTCCCCCCGTTATAAGAATTCCCGTTAGGCCTTTTTATCCCCCTATTTTGAGCAAAGTAGCTCTCTTTCTGGCTCGACTCTATCACTCGAGCAATTTGTACAGCTTCATTGTAGACTTTCTTCTGAAGCCCCAGAACATGTTCACATATGCTTCCCCTAAGTCCCATGACAAACCTTCGGGTCTTTGTATCTTCCTCTTGCATACTGACTGGCCCAAAGAAGAACAGCTCCTCATAACGCTGTTGATATGCGTCGACAGTCATCTGTCCCTGATATAAACTTAGGAACTCTCTCTCCATAGAATCTCTGAAACTTCTAGGGAAGTACTTTTCAAAGAATGCCTCTTTATATATACCCCAGGTCAAGTGGGTGTGCTTCATTAACAGATAAGTCCGTGTGGACTTCTACCAGTGGTGTGCATCGCCTTTCAGCATGAATGTTGCACACAGTACTTTCTCCTACTCGTTAACTGTCATCATCATGAAATTTCACTCCATTTCGTCGACCCAGTGTGTTGGCCACAAAGGATCTGCTGGCTTGACATTAAATTCTTTGGCCTTCATCTTCAGAAAGCGCTCGACCAGTCTGGAGTGGTCCAGTTAATATGGAGCATAGGCCCCATACATAGGTGGTTGGTACTGATAACCACCTTGAGCTACTTCAGGGTTCTACACTTGAGCCTGCATGACTGGTGTTTGAGGTGCATGGGGTACCATGTTACTTCCCCCTGGTACTGTGCTTTCCTGTCCTGCTGGCATCGGTGTCGTATGTGCAGTTGGAAAAGCCATGCCTATGGCAGCTTGCATATTTGATTGTACCTGTTGTATTTGCTGCAGCTGTTGTGCCAAGTTCATTACCGCCGTAGCCAGATCCGAAGGTGGGGCTGGCAAGTTAGTAGGAATTGTCTGAACATTAGCTACGGGCAGTGCCGTGTTCAGATTCTCCTGTGTCTCAGGATGTATATGGTTATCTTCCTCCACAAGTGCTGGTGGTGGAATAGAGTTACGGCTTTGTCTGGTCACTCTTCGCCCAGCCATTTTTCTGTTCTGATGATGGTAGTGTCTATACAAATCATAGCACATGTAAGGCAATCAATATAAGTTGTTTTTCAGTCAAACATCCAACTAATCAATATAAATTTCAAATTTTTTAGATCTTTCTGACAAAATACTGAATTTTCCATCATAGGGTCGATGGTAGGTTTGGTCATCATGCGACCCCAGGGTATGCGACCCTGAGAATCACTGTCAGCTTACCGAGAGCCTGGGGTCGATGGTAGGGTCGGTATATGTTCGACCCTAGGTCCGACCCTAGTTCTCTGTCAGATCACCGAGAGCCTAGGGTCGATGGTAGGGTCGGTAGTTGTCCGACCCTAGGTCCGACCACTAGTTCTCTGTCAGATCACCGAGAGGCTAGGGTCGATGGTAGGGTCTAACGTAGGGTCGCATGTTTTGGTCAAATTCTGTGACCCTACGACCCAGAATCAGGTTTTTAAACTCAATTTTGGATTCATTTCCCATTCTTTCTCCTCTCTTCCAACTCAACTCGTTCCTCTGAGTTGCTACAGTATCAACCCCTACCTGTTTAGTGATCATATCTTTCGTTCGTGACTCCCATTCCTTCTCTCCAGGTATGCTCTCTTACTGTTTCATGTTTGTAAAGCTTTATAACTAGGTTTTTGCCCATTTACATCGTTTTCTTTAAATTAAACTTTTTCTAATCGTAAAAATTTAATTTTTATTGGGGGATTTTGCTATTGATCACCCAAGGGATGAAAGCCCTCAAAAATATTCGAGTTTCATCGGTTGGTTATCGAGAAACTTGAAAATTTTCATTTTTGACCTAATTTTTGAGGTTTTTTGAATTTATTGAAATTTCTTCAAATTTGATCTTTCAAATTAAATTTCCAACTGTATGAGCCCTTCAGGATGATTTAGAACCTATGTAAGTCCTCTTGCCCAGGTGTATGGGTGAAAAGTGAGGCTTTTGACAAATTCATGCCGTTATAATGCTGAAATGTTTTGGATTTTTTTTTCACATTTACTGATATATTTTTGTTTTCTTTGTTTTGGCAGGTTATATGGCTAGTACCAAAGTTCCTAGGGCTTATGACCTGGTTCGTTTTCTCTCCAACGAGGCTGAAGCTCAGTATGCTCGCTATGAGCGTAAGAAGGTGGAGGGGGGTCGCTGTGTGGACTTGGCTAGTCTAGCCTTGTTCAACGTGGAGGGGGCATTTGGTGACATGGGCTGGCTCCCTGTGATCACTTATGACGCGTGCACCCGTCCGGATTTGGTGAGACAGTTCTATTGCAATCTCCAGGTGGTGGGGGATCGCAATGACACAGAGAGGGGTAGGAAGCTCAGGATCACGAGCTACGTCAAAGGGATAGAGGTTTCCTTTGACTGCCAGCAGTTGGCTGATCTTCTGGGCATATCAAATGACGGCCCTCTAGTGTACTGTGCTCCCAGGGAGCCCCAGTTCCTTTCCTTGGAGATGCGTGCTGAGATTGACAGTCAACTTATCAGAGATGATCGCTGGGAGATGAAAGCAATCAACCTACGTCCAGAGCCTCGGGTGTACTGCAAGATCATCCAGTACAACCTGATACCCCATAGTGGACACTATGAGAGGATCTCCCAGTTGACTCAGTACATACTCTACTGTATCTACACTAGGAAGCCTGTCTACCTCCCTTATATTATCATGAGAACGATGATCTGGGCTACATTGCCTGGTCAGATAGGAAACCTGCCCTATGGATGTCTGATCACTACTCTGCTCACCCACCTAGGTGTTGATTTAGTGAATGAGAGGATTCAGGAGAAGACCTTCTCATCGGTGTTGGACTGGAAGGCCATTTGTAGGATGGACATGCGGGATGCTCAGGTCAGTGATGATGAGAGGAACGCTCTGGTGTGTCCTCGTACTCGGATAGAGATGGCAGACGTTGAGGCGGCAGCAGCAGCAGCAGTCGGAGCAGGGGTCCATGGGGGTGATGCTGGGGATAAGGATCGGATGTACATGGATGTAGACTCCATACCTCCTTCATCACCTCTACATTCTACTGGAGCTGATCCATCTCGGACTCCTTCACCCATGGCTGGTCCTTCACACCCACCATTTGATGATATGATGGGATTACTGCGTGAGATCAGGGAGGCTCAACGTGCGATGGACTTGAGAGTGGGAGAGCTTCTGGATGCTCAGCGTGCGTCTGATCAGTGGATGGCTGTGTTGACAGCTAGTTTCCAGACAACCCAAACTCAGGTAGCCTGGTTGACTAGAGTATATGCTGAGGACTATGATAGTGATCGCGTGGCACCTCCTCCTCCATCACCTCCAGCTCCATGATGTCTATTTTCTTTTTCTTTTTCTTTTTGTAATACAGAGTAACTGTCCGGGTTGTGGACTGTACTCTACTTTGGATATGTATATAAATGTGCTTTTTACTTGAAGTGTATACAACTTATTTCTCCTTTTATATGTGCATTATTCTCTTTCATAATCTTTGTCTCAAACAACACAGGTGCTTATAGTGTGTTATTATTAAAGCTTTTAATTTTTGTCCTAACTCAGTTCACGACCTTTGCGGAAATATACTGGTTTAATAGACAGGGCCAAAGAGCTCTGATACCAAGTTATCACACCCCAATTCTGTACTATTCAGAATGGTGTGATGAACCGCTAATAAACCAACGTTTCAATTAGGATCTCAAATAGGCGGTGTCCATTTGCTTAAACCATACATATCCACGACAATAATCAGAGTAAATACACAATAGCGAAAGTCTTAAATACTAAATGAACTGAAAATCTAAATGTGATAAAATAAATAATTTAACCAATTATTCTCAAAGAGATTGAGACATAAACTTAAATAATTAATTCAAATACATGGTCTGTATAATCCAAATAAAAGTCTAATAAAA
Source organism: Protea cynaroides (assembly GCA_028583415.1). Taxonomy (NCBI): domain Eukaryota; kingdom Viridiplantae; phylum Streptophyta; class Magnoliopsida; order Proteales; family Proteaceae; genus Protea; species Protea cynaroides. Next base: position 19,549,949 of record CM053276.1, read on the forward strand.
AATACAGGAGTTGCACTCGCATGTCAAATCATACGACTCCATCATCACTTCAGCATCCATTGTCGCCGCTTGCCCGTACACAGGAGCATTCATGTAGTCTTCAATCATGGTACCTGCATCATCAACTAAAATATTCGACGTCGAAAAGGGTGAGCACACATCACAGCTCAGTGAGCAAACAAAACAATGCAACAAACATATGCAAGCATTCAATTCATATCTATGGTCTGATTATAAGTTTGCAATGTGCTATAGAAAGGTTTGGAGGCCGCCTCACCTCTATACACGAGTGTGTGAAGCCGCCTAATGAATATCGACATTGCCGTCCCACATGCACCCACCATGAAAATAGTATACCCAATGGGTATCGGCATTAATGTACCACATGCTCCCATACCAACACGTAAGCCCCTATTGGCGAGGGCTTGCAAACTGGGCCTCGCAACTAACCAATCCTAATGTCAAACAGTGTATCCAAGGCCTTACCCCAGCATCCCTCAATACGTCCATAGAGATAGAGCTAAGGCCCCCCGGTAGAGTCAGAGACTACACGGTCCGAGACCACCTCCCCTGATGCCCTACGACGTAATAGCTCTGCTAAGGTAATGGCGATACGACGATGCTAGTGGACAAGACTTGAGTAGAGATAGGGCTAGAGTCTGGTGACCAAGACACACCATGATATCACGTCCTCCCCCTGATGCCCCACTCGCATCAAATACACTAACCACACACAAACATTCACATGCCTATTCCTAACATCACCATCATCATCATGTTATAAATAAACGAAATTAAATATGCATGAATAGTAATAGCATGAATATTGGATGACATGTTAAATGCACAATACACACATACACGCATAGAATCAATCATGGTATAAGACTCAATAAGCAAAAATAGCTTTTTATTATCCAATTAGTTTAGGTCTTGCTCCCTCACCTTTGATTGAGTGTAGATCCTCGTTCAAGCTTTAAGAATCACTTTTAAATCACTAGAAAAACCTAACAAGTCGATAGATTCTCATTAGAATTAATTCCAATAAATTTAGACTAGCTGAAATCATAGGGTCGCAGGTAGGGTAGTACCTAGGGTCGGTTACCCAATTAACCCTAGGGATAGGGTCGGATATAGGGTCGGTTATCCATCGACCCTATGTGCGACCACACCCTCCCTGGGACTTCCCGAGGGTATGTGATCGATCCTGAGGTCTCGTAGGTCCATTATAAGATTGTTCTATGGCTCATAACTATGATTTTTACACACTTTCCATTGTCTATGATGATTACTTCCATGGATTCCTTCGAAACTCATCCATGGATAGATGATTTAGGTTTTTCCTAATCCTAACTTCTTCCTATTCCATTCTAGGCTCTTAATTCATGAGGGAATTAGACTCATACCTAAAGTAGGCTGAGATTCAGAGGTTTCTTTGAAGTTTCTCCACTTCCTTACTCTTTTCTCCAATTTTCCTTCTCTTCTTCTCTTCCTTCTCTTTTTCTTTCTCTCACTTTCAATTAGGGTTCTAGAAGGACTGAAATAGGCTAAGGGACGTCCTATTTATAGAGAAAACCTCCCAAAATAAGTCCCATCGATATTAGGAAAGGGCTCCTTGAAATTAGGAAAGTTTCCTAATTTACGGTTTCAGTCTGTCAGCATAAGGTCGATCGTAGGGTCGCAGGACCCGTCGACCCTATGGTTCTTAAGTCATCCTATCCTACGACTAAAAAGTCATGGGTTGGACTTCTATTGAGGTGGGGTCGACCCTACCTATTTAGGCATGCGACCCTATCCTCAAATTTATTATTTTTGGGTCAAATTCATACCTGGTTTTGTAATTTCCTTCACGCACTTGTTCCACTTGGCTCGACCATGATAGGCAGACCTGGTACAAGGTGGTAAGACCGGTTAGTTTGACACTGGTCTTACACCAATCCTCGCCAAGAGTGCCAGACTCTATCCCCTCATCCACATAATTGGGCATTTAGAAAAAATCAACTTGTAGTCCCTCCCCAACAATGAACTCACGAACAAAGTTAGCGGCATCCCTAAAAGATGTAGCAACCTTTGAGAAGACAAGTTGCTTAAAATCCTTGGACTTCTTGATGTGAGGACAATGGGAAATTGACATGATCCTCCTCGGGATGGAAATGTGTATCCTATATCGATGAAGATCGATTTGTTCTGTTGGAGTCGCCACCTAGATTAAGGTCTAGGACCTCTAAAAATGTAGCCTCACCCTAAGGTAAGACTTCTATTGACTCGTGACCCAATGTATCGGTTCTTTGGTCTGCAAGAGATCGGGTAAGTATTCAGGGTACGGTTATGGGAAGGTGTTAGGCACCCAAACCGCCCGATCAATATCGGCCTCATAAACTTTCCTTAAATTCTAATTTTGACTGTGCTTGGTCAATTGGATGACTAGGTTCAATGGGGGATGTCCTAAACCAAGTTGCTAAGTTGTTCTAACCTAGGGTTCAACCAATCATGTTTTAAAGTAAATAAACAAGCAAATGTAATGTACAATATTATACAATGAACCGAACCAAAGATGGTTCGGTCTTGGACTGAATCTGAGATGTGTAAGACATCTCAAACTGCCTACGTATTCCAATCCTAGAAATCAAGTCCAAAAACGTAGTTCGAAATGGTTTGTGTGATTAATGATTATGGAAGTGATTTATGCATGTGCTTCAATTAGATTTTTTTTGTTCAAGTTGATGTTTATGCTGAATGGATGGTTGATGGGTGGCTTTGTACCGTATTTGGGATTCCCAAATTGCCTACGTATTCTAGGGTGTGCCCTAGAAATCAGGTACAACGTAGTTTAAAAATTTATGAGAGTCGGATTTGGAATGTGTACCAAAATCCTTCTATTTTTTGTCAATAGGATCTAGGGATGAGACCTAAATTCCTACCATTTTTATTTGGGATGTGTACCAAATTATTTCCATTTTTGTCAATAGGATCTAGGGATGAGACCTAAATTCCTACAATTTTTATTTGGGATGTGTACCAAATTATTTCTATTTTTGTCAATAGGATCTAGGGATGAGACCTAAATTCCTACCATTTTTAATTGGGATGTGTACCAAATTCTTTCTATTTTTGTGAATAAGATTTAGGGATGAGACATAAATTCCTACTATTTTTATTATTTTCATTTTTGTCAATAGGATCTAGGGATGAGACCTAAATTCCTACTATTTTTATTGTTTCCATTTTTAGGTTTTTAAGGTTTCCTATCCCTTTTCATTGTGATTTTCATTTTTTAGGGTTTCATACATTAATTATTCTCTTTATTTTAGGGTTTATTTTGTCATAATTGCTATTTTTTATTTTTAGGGTTTCACTTTCCCTAATTATTATTTTCTTTCCATCTTAGGGTTTCCTACCCTAATTGTTCAATTCTTTCTATTTCAGGGTGTATCTTGCCCTAATTGCTATTTTTTTTATTTTTTCTCTTTCCAAGACAAATATAGCAAATGAAAATATTCCAACTATATCAATGGTAGTATTCCAAATATAGCAGTGTTAGAAATATATTCAAATTTAGCAACAAATCAGTCAAAAATGGCAAGTGAGCATGTGAATCAATACAAACATGGTAAGTGTGCATCCAAATATGACAGTAATCATCCAATATAGCATGTGAGCAAGTGTAGTAGACAAATATGGCAATAAGCATGTGTAGCATTCCAATCATGGCAATGTGATTATTCCAATTATGGCAATGTGACATTCCAATTATGGCGGGTGACTATTCCAATTATGGCGGGTGACCATTCCAATTATAGTAGTGTATGCATACGAGCATCCGAACATAGCATGTGAACAAATATAGCACAAATATGGCATGTGAGAAACAACCAAAGCATATGATAATCAATCAAAACATGATGGAACACGCAGCAAGATGACAGCTTTGTCAGGCTGGACCAAAATGGGTACATTGGGCACTGTACTTACTCAAAAAATTCTTAAAAGATATCCTCGGAAAGAGGACTCAGAGGCTAACATTTTGTCTCAAGGAAGCTAATCCTAAAAAAGACCATAGGCAGGTCGAAAACATTCCCCAAGTACAGGCAAATACCTGGTCAGGTCTGTTCCGGATAGCAATGTCATAGACAAATTTTTTGATATATTTACCCAATTCCAAATGGAACGAAATTTTTAGGGTAGTCTTCTATCATATCAGAGAGATTCTCATAAAATTTTGGGCTTCAAAATCTCAGAAAAAAGACATATGATGTACGTCCTAAGTTTGAACCCTAAATCTGGAATTTTCATATCAGAAAATCACTTATGAAATTTACAAAAACATCAAACATCTTTGTATATCAATCAAAAATTCATCATTGAATAGCTTAGACAAATTATAATTCATGAAAAATGTTAGACATAGGAACCTAACATTAACAACCAGTAATAGAGCATTCATGATTGAGATTTCATGAAAATTAGCCTTTTCCAAGCAAAATTGGCATCCGAGCATTATAATGACCTCTAAATTTGTTTAGAGTACTAACCTTGGGCTCAAATTGAGCGAAACCATTGATGAAGGGTAATTGGAGGTTGTATCAACCCCCTTGAATGTGAATCCTCCTTCTCCTTTCTTCCGCTTCTCTCTCTTCTCTTTCTCTCTTTTCTTCTTCTCTTTCTTTCTTTCTCCTCTCTCTTTCATTCTCCCTCTTTCACGTTTTCTCTCTCTCACTCATGTTTTTCTCTCCCTCACCCACGTTATCCTCTCTCTATGGTCTGGAAAAAGCCCTCCTTCCTCTCTCTTCTCTTGCCTATTTATAATTTTTCTCTCCTTTTCTAGAAGATCCTTCTTTCCTTTCTTCTTTTTCTAGAAAATCTTTTTCCTTCCTTTTCTTCTTTCCTTCTTCTTTCCTTCCTTTTCTCTTCTCCTTCTCCATTGCACACGTTCTCTATCTCTCCCTCTTCTAGAAAATCCTCTCCCTCCTCTTTCCTCTTCTCTCTTCCTTCTTTTTCTTCTTTCTAGAATTTTAATTTTCTTCTTTCCTTTCTTTCTTCCTTCCCACGTTTTTCTTCTTCCTTTCTTTCCTTTTCTCATTCTTCTTCTAGAAAACCCCCTCTCTTCCTTCTCTCCTTCCTTCTTCTAGAAAAATCTCTCTTTTCCTTTCTTCCTTCTTTCCTTTCTTCTTCCTTCTCTTCTTTCCTTTTTCTTTTCTCCCTCTCTTTCCACGTTTCTTTCTTAGAAAACATTTCCTTTTCTTCCTTTTTTCTTTCCTTTTCCTTCCTTTTTCTTTCTTTCTTTCTCCTCTCTTTCTCTTTCACGTTTCTTTCTAGAAAACGTGAAGGAACTCCCCCTTTCTTTTTCTTTATTCTCTCTCTTCCTTTTCTTCTCCCATTCTCTTTCCTATGGCCTCTCTTTTCTCTCTCTTTCCACGGCCTCACTTTCCTCTCTCTTTCCTAATACATACATATATATATATATATATATATATATGTATAAACGTATTAATACATATAATATATCCATAAGATATGTATATCTATATATGTATACATATATATATATATATATATATATATATATATATATATATATATATATATATATATATATATATAAATGTATTAATACATATAATATATCCATAAGATATATATATGTATTATATACAATAATATATTATACATATACATAATAAAAGAGCAGCCTATGGCTGACATAACTTGGCGGATGGTGATTGGGCCGAGCTAAGTTAGACTAAGGCTGGATTAACTGGTTTGGACAAGGTGAATTTCATAGTCCATTTCATCACCCTTCCATATGGATTTTTCGATAGCATGTTCCAAATTTTCTACGTTCACTTGTAGAACATTAAAAATAAGGAATATTGGAGCTTGAATCATCTCATTTGGAAATGAAATGGCCAACCTATGAATTTTTGAAGTTTAAGCGGCCAATTATCGATAATTTATCGACCATTCGCATGAGACTCTTGGGAGACTTCTTATCGAAATCCATTACGCCCACTTTGTAGAACATCATGAATGAAGAATAGTGGCCTTGGAACACGAATCCGCGTGGAACGGAAAAGATATGAAGCTTTGAAATTTAACGATAACTTTGCATGCAAGTTGCATGGGACCCACGGTGACTTCTACCCGGGATTTTTACGTCCACTTTGTAGAACATCATGAATGAAGAATAATGGTCTTGGAATCATCCGAACCGATGTCGGATGATCAAGATATGATGATTTGAAATTCAAACAATCCGACTTAGGAAATTTGCATGAAGGCCCCGGGATTATTATTATTTATAATAATTTCAGAAACCTCCCTTAATATATCATTCGACTAAAATGACAATCTTCTTCATTTGATATCAGAATTGAGCAATTCTGGTCTCATTTTGAAGATAATTATATGACCTATGCATCCGTGCAAAATTATAACCCATGACCTTGCTGTGGATCCATTGAAAACTTCTTCAAATTCACAGACCCATTGAAAATTTCCTCAAATTCACAGTCAAAAAATCCAAACTTTCTATCATCTTTCTCCTTTTGTTGTCTACACGCCAGTAGGACTTTGTTTAGCTGGGATGGTAAAAATGGGGTGCTTACACTTGAACTTGTCAAGAACTATCCTCTCCCAATCATAAATACTACCCTCCAATCGGCAGAGCTCATCTTTGGCCTGTTTGGCCTCCTCCTTGGCCTTCCTTATTGCCTCCTTTACAACCGCTTAGCCTTCTTGGTCTTTTGCTTCTGGTTCTCGACAGTGGCATTCACATTCTCCAAGTTGGCCGACATCTTCTTTACTAACTCCACTTGAGCTTTGTAGGTGGCAACAACCTCCTTGCTCGCTTTTTACAATGGACACCACGTTATCCTCCAGCATGTCATAATGACGGAGGATGTCGGTGGTAATGTTGTCTAACTACTCAAGAGAAAACCACCATAACATATAATCAGCATGCATACAAGCAATAGAACTCTAGGTAGAAAAGGTGGAACGTCATACTTGAGCAATGACTGAGAAATACTTCTTGGCGAGTTCTTGGTAGCCGAGCTCCAAGAACTAGAGCCTTTGTAGCAGCCGGCTTGATGAAGACTGAGTCAACATTGGTTAGGCCAAAATCGGGCATGAAGGGACCTGAGTCCTTCTTTCCTTTCCCTGCCTTATGTAAAGAAGCATCTTTTAAAGCAATGAAGACCTTCTCTATGGACTTGGATGGGGCCATCTTATTTCGAGGTTTCGACAGAAATAAGTTGGTTTCGAGCCTGGTCGAGACGAAACTGAGGCTCGAACTAACTTATACCATATCACGGTTGAACCCAACTGGGTTTGACCAGGTTTCTATGAAACCTATGTTTTGACCCATAAAATGAACCAGGGTTTATATCTAAGTGTCGAAACCAGTCGAAACCTTACTGGCAATCATCAGGCAAGTACTTATTTATGATTAATATCATCTAAGTAAATGTTTCTTCAATTTTATATTTCATTTACTTAAGATATTATTCATAAATAAGCAAACACCCCCCCCCCCTACCCATTTGAACCCAATAAAAATAGTCTAAAATTCAAATTTCATAAGGATAAAAAGTCAACGTTCCAGTTCAAGAACAAAAATTGTACTTTTGGGTACGAAGGCGATTTTCAACTTCCAAATGCTAGGCCTTTTTTCAAATATAAAACTTTCATAAATCTTATTATAATAAAGTATCACTAAAAACCAAGAGTACGCCAAAATAATCTCTTGCTTTGATGCCTAAAAAATTGTTTACATTCAGACGATTTTAAATAGCATTTGCGTACTCCGAACAAGGTTTAATCGAAATGTAACTCCTTCATTTTAATTTGGATTCAAGCAATCTCGATTTTGTTGGAAAGCTGATTATGCTAGCTTTGCAACGAATTCGAGATTGCTTGAATCTGAGCTATATTAAAGGAGTTATGCTTCAACCAAATCATGTTAAAAGTACGTGAACATTAGTCAAAACAATTGAAGTGATACCATGTCGAATGATACATACGTGCTGCAATCAGAGGAGCGTTATCGCCACCATCAGTGGTACGTTGCACGTGGTTCAGATGTACCATGAAGCTCAGCATGGAACTAATTGGTGAGACTTCTAAATTCTAAGTTCAATGTATTAATTTTGAATGAAATATGTTAATTAGTGGGTTAGTACATTGTGGATTATTTCAGCATACACTACCAAACTTGGGTCCACATCACATGTAACTATTTTTTTATGTCTTTTTTTAAACTAACATTAGAAATAGGTATTAAATGGTTTAAATAGGATACACAAAAAAAATTAGACAAAAAAGAAAAAAAATTTAGGATTCGAAACCATAGAATCAATAAAACTGGAAAAAATACAAGGTTTCGGCCTGGTTTTGGTCAAAACCATGAGTTGTCTCAGTTTCGAGGCTGACCTGAAATAGGCCTCCAAACTGGCACCTCAAACCTTGGTCATGGCACACCAATGGTGACGTCTTTCCTATCAACGAGCCTATCAGTGGGCAACTCAACAAATTTTTGTTTCTTGTTCTAAGTGCCCAAACCTTCCTTGGGGCTTTCCCCGATCTTCAAAGGAAGATCAAGGGCGACTAGTGCTACCCTTAGCCTCCTGAGGGCTGCTAGTTACCCTACTAGGGTAGGCCCTGATGCGCCTTTAGTTGGAGCCTATCGATCCTAGCGGATACGAGTAGCAGTCATGGAAGCTTGTGCCTTCAACAGAGATGAACGGTTAAATTTCACTGCCAAGAAAAATAAGGAGGTCAAGCAATCAAATGCAAAAGGTCTGAGAATAAGAAGACATGGCCGGTCTAAAATCTCACCAAAAAGTTCATTATCCTCAAGGAACAGAGGATTCACCAGTTCAGAGGCCAAGATAGTGGTCCCCGTGTCCATCTGACCGGGGGATAGCTCCTCGACTTTAAACAACTCTGGCATCTTGTTGTACGTGATTGTCTTAAAAAAAGTGCTAAATGTTTACCAGTGGTAGTGGAGCCATGTCGTCTTTTGGCTCCACGAAGAAGTATGTCTTCCTCCGGTCTTGAACAAACGAAGGCTTTCTAGAGGTCAATCGATATTTCTGGCATCTCGGTGATTGAAGTACCATCCGGTGCGAGCGTTATTTCTGATCATAACATTCAGTTGAAAAAGGTACTGAAAAAGGTTTATTGTTGGTACACTGCCGAGTCGATTGAAGAAAAAAATGAAAGAAAGTATGCATCTCGACTCATTCAGTGATAGCTGAGTAAGTGCTATGCGGTAATACTTAAAAATCACTATGGCGATGGGATGGACTGGGAACCTAAGACCCATCTTAAACATCTACTCGTACACACACAGCTCGGCCATAGAGATATCGCAAGACCTCTGACCTTAAACTTTCTCCCTAAGCAAATAAAACAAGGGAATCTATTTGTAAGACCCGCACTCCGTAAACCCGGTCTAAACCTTGGTTTTGTGTCGTAGCAGGTCTTTCGATCATCACCGGGCTAGACGGGACGAGCGCATGACAAACAGGTATGAAATAAGACCAAAGAGGATCAAATCAACATGATTTTATGTTGACCGGTCGATGGTACCGGTCTTGGTACCGGTCTTGGTACCGGTCAGCTCTGTGCAGCTGAGTGCGGAGATCCAAAAATTGACTTCTGAGGGTCTCACTTTCCTGATTTCGAATCCTAAGACTTTCCTAATCCTAATAGGGTTACTAAACCCTAATTCTAGCCTATAAATACACCCTTAAACCTCCTCAAATCCTTTCCATTATCTCTCACAAACCCTAGAGAAGAGAAGGAGGTTGGAAAGGAGAGGAAGCTAAGAAGAGGAAGAAGGTGCCGCCATTACCGTTCGACGACGCTCACGTTACGCCAGTCAACGGTAAGTGTTTTGATCATTCTTCATACCCTATGATAGTTATAAGGGTGGATCAATACCATGCAAAGTAGGTATTGATCTAAAACCCTAAACTTGACCTTAAAACCCTAAGATGCCGTCAAACCTTAGGCTTGAGTTCCGAGATGATATTCATCGAAATAAGACTTTAATGAGTTGGGGATAACTCTAACTCAAAGCATAGACTTAGAATGGATAGGAGAAACCCTGAAAATCCAAGGTAATCGATCGACGATAGTCGAAAAACCAAGTGTATGGTCTTCCGGAGACATACCGGTCGACTATACCGGTTGTTAGTTTGCTCACAGAGCTGCAACCGGTATGTTGCGACCGGTCAGATCTGAAAAGTTGGTTTTGGACTTTGTTGGTTTTCGACCAACATGAAACCCTAAGAAAACTATTCTAATGAAACCCTAATGATATTGTAGGACTTTGTGACTTCCCGTTTGGATCTTGCGACGTGGAGCAAGCTAACAAACGAGCGTCAGGTAAGGGAATCTGACCTAAACCTAATAATTAATGAACAGTAAGTCGATGTTAATCACCTGATTATACATGATGTGATGTTTGTGCATATTCACATGCCATCCTTTACTTTCAGTTATTATTATTGTTCATGCATTGATAGGATGTGATTGTTAGGCATGTGATTGTTTTCATAAGTGTGTGGAGTGGGGCATGGAGCCTGGGATCATTCCTCACACTGACACTTTTTGTAGTATTCTATCTTAACATGCTTGGTACGGGTGGGGCATCAGGGGGAGGTCGTGGTATGGTGGTCTCCGATGTTGATGCTGGCCTGGCCATGGTGATGTGGCACTGTGGTCTCCGAGGTCGACGCTGGCTTGTCCACGATGCTTTAGCTCTATCTCTATGCCGTAGGGAGTTATGTTGGAATAGGGTCTACCTGCGTTATGTTTCTATCCTAGTGGGTTAGTTGCGGATAGGGCATCAGGGGAGGTGTGGGAATTCCTTAGCTCTATCTCTATGCCGTAGACAGTTGTGCTGGGATAGAGCATACATTGATGACATATAGGATTGGTTAGTTGCGAGCCCAGTTTGCGAGCCCTGGCCAGTAGGGGCTTAGGTACTGGTATGGGTAGAGCATCAGGGGAGGTACGGGGGTATCCTAGCTCTATCTCTATTCCATGATGGGTGCATGTGGGCAGATGGGGGTGTGATCCATGCTGTGCCACACACTCGTGTATAGAGGTACGGGGGCCACCAAACCTTTCTATAGCACATCGCAAACTTAAGACCAGACCACAGCATAAAATGATTGTTACTCATGCATAATATTGTGAAACTGTCTTACTGTCTTACTGAGCTAAGTTGTGAGCTCACCCTTTGTATATATACATATTTTTAGATGTTGATGCAGGTTACACGGTGGATGATTATATGAATGCTCCGGCGTATGGTGGTGTTGCTGCGTTGGATGTGCAGGCAGGAGAGGACGAGCATGATGCTTCATGCGAGTGCCCTTTCTGCGTGTACCTTTGATTTGAATTTTATTTATTTTCATTATTTTCGGTTGGATTAAAGTGATGTAATGGTATTATATTTATGGTTTGGATTTGAATAATTGGATACTTATTTAATTTATCAATAGAGTTCAGTTCATTTTATTTTAAAGACTTCCGCTGTACTATTTATATGCTGATTGTGGTTATGTGTAATGGTTTGTACGAGTGGACACGGCCTATTCGAGATCCTGGTGTGAACCGTTGGTTCAATGACAGTTCACTCACACCATTCTGGTTGGATCAGAATTGGGGTGTGACAACTTGGTATCAGGGCTCTCGGGCTCTGTCCAACAAACCATATTGCACTTAACTAAGTCGATGAACTGAGTTAGGAAATATTAAAATTTTTTTAATACAAACACATCCTAAGCATTGTTTGGTACCTGAGACGGATTAAGAAAGAGCATATTATACTACACTAAATATGAAACTTAACATGTGCACATACACTAGTTAAGTGAAACATGAAAACTTTCATTAAATAAGAAAAAGAGTATCAGATAAATAGTGCTACAGGGTACAGTCCACAAACCGGACAGTTACCGTGTTATATAAACCGTCAAGAGAAAGAAAATAAAGAGGGACAATCATGGGGTAGGGGGCCTAGGAGGTATAGGGTCTGCTATATCATAATCCCGCTCGTAAGTGACCCTAAGCCAGTGCACTTGGTCCTGTGTAACCCATAGGCTACGACCCAGACGTCCCAGCTCCTGACCCATCTCTCCCTGAGACTCTAGGATGACCCTCTGGGTGTCCCTGATCTCAGTGAACATACTCAACACCGGGTCTGGGGAGGGATGAGACAGTCTGGCTATGGAGGTAGATGGTGGTGCTGCAGGTGTAGGCTGTGGGGCTGGTACTGGTGCTCTCTCGGCCATATCATCATCATCACCCCCAACCTCGGCTGCATAGGCTGCATTGGCTGCTGCTGCGGCTGCTACTCTCCCGAGTGGGCGAGGGCAAGCCTCCAACTCGTCATCGCTAACGGGCAGATCGACCATCTGTATCCTCTGAATAGCATCCCAGTCAATGTCAAATGTCATGGTATCCTCAACCGTCACCTCGCCTCTCATGCTCACACCCAGGCGACGTAAAAGGAAGGTGATGAGACGACCGTATGGAAGGTTACTGGCCTGATCGGCCAGGGTCGCCTGATGCATGGTCCGGATGATGAGGTAAGGGAGAGAGACCCACTCCCTAGTGCAGACGCAGTAGGTGATGTACTGAGTGAGCTGAGATAACTCACTGTAATGGCCGCTCTGGGGCACAATGTCGTGCTGGATAATGCGGCTATAGACTCGAGCTAGGGGCTTCAGACTAGCCACCTTCATAGGAGCCCCAGGATTGAGGATCTGCTCTGCGATCTCTCGGTGTAGGTCCTCACTCAGATAGCCCTTCACCTTTGGAGGGCAGTATACCAAGTCTCCATCATTGGGTACCCCCAGCAGGTCAGCTAATTGGTGGGTGTTGAAGGAGATGGGGACACCTTTGACGTAGCTGGAGATGCCCAAGTCCCTACCCTGGTTGGGATCGTTGACATCCCCATGCAGCTCCAGGTTAGCATAAAAATGCTTAACCAGGTTGGGGCGAGTGGTATCTGTGTAGGAGATTACAGGTACCCACCCAAGTGCATCAAAAGCTGCTCGCACATCGAACCTCTCCAACTGATCCAAGTTGACCCGCCGCCCAGATTCGATGTTTTTGCTATCAAACCATGGGAAATGAGCTTGTGCCTCCAAGGACCGAAACCAACGCTCATCGAGTGGTGGAGCTGGTGGCTGAGGAGCGCGCACGCTTGAGCCATGAGGACGTTTGCCAAGAGCACGTCGTGGAGACATTAAACTGCAAAACAAAAGAAAATAAGAAGAAAATGTTAGATTTTATCAAAATTTCGACAGCATAACGGCTGTAAATTGGGAAAAGCCTTGAACTCACCCAAAAACTTTGGGAGGAGGACTAACGTAACCCCCACACTCTTCAACAAACCAATCACAGACAATTACAATAAGAAATTTCAGGAATTTGAGAAAAATCAAGAAATTTCGAATTTTTTTGAAAACCTAGGTTAAAAAGTGTAAAAATTTGATTTTTACCAAAATCTTTCGGTGGAAGTCCAAAAAGGTTGAAGGCTTTTGCTCTTGGGAGTTCCTAAACCCTTTCTAAGCCGAAGGAAAAGAGTTCCTACGATTAGAATCTCTAAATCAAAGAAAAATAAAAAATTTCTAGGAAAAGACGATATGAAAATTTATAAAAACTTGATAGAGGGGGAAGAGACTTACATGGAGACGATGTCCTATGTCTTGAACGGAAGAAAACGGCTTCTAAAGTCACCGGTTGGACTGTAGCAACTCGGAATCCAGAGAAGAATCGCCATCGGAGGAGAGGAAGAAAAGAAAAGTGAGATTTTTCTCACTTTTCGCGACTTAAAAAGCCCATTCTGGGCATACCGGTCGACTATACCGGTCGACCGGTACCCCTCCAGGCATGCGACCGCTATGTGTCGGTCAAAATTTTAATTCTGACCGGTCGACTATACCGGTCGCAGCATATTCTACAGGGGGGCGACCGGTATGTTGTGACCGGTCAGCACCAGAATAGCCAGAAAAATCTCAGAAAAATTTTAAAAATTTTGTAAATTTAAATATTCCTTTTTGCGACTATTTCGCCTTATATTGTTCAAGACTAACACCACTATTGCTCCATTCTCATGTGATATGTCTTCTTCTCAGATCCAACCAGAATAGTCTGAGATGGTGGGAGAAAACGGTCGTAGGGGTCGGAAGCGTCACCAGGCTAGGATGCGCCTCGAGGAAGAAGAGCAGGTTGAACCAGGCCATGTTAGAGAGCCAAGCCCGTAAGTTGAGGAAGAACAGGTTCCAGAGGTACCGACAAATTTACCTGGCCCACCTCACAGGAATTCGGAGACCATTGTTACAAACCTGGTCTATCAGATGCAAGCTTAGCAGAAAGAATTCCTGAGCGAGATACTGAAGATGTTCAGGCCACTGGGTTCTGTTCCCACTGGAGGTACACCCGAGTCTGGAGGGAATAATACTACACAGCCGACGCATGGTAGTCCAGGGCTGATGGGCCAACCCAGAATGTACCACCACCGCACCAGTTTTCGTCATCTTTTGCTTATCAGGGAGCCTATCCGTATCCACCACCATGGTACGGAATGAATACGCTGGGACAGCACGATCTGAGTCGGGCGGTGGACAGATTCCTAAAGCTGAAGCCTTCTTCATTCACAGGTAAGACAGGGAAACCATTGTGGCTAGCACAGTGGATTGCAGAAATGGAGAAGAATTTTTGACTGATGACTTGTTCAGAGAATGAAAAGGTCCTGTTTGCCACTCATATGCTGAAGGAAGATGCGAATGCTTGGTGGAATTCTACACGGGCATATCTGGAGACGAAGCATGCACAGGTGGATTGGGAAGTGTTCAAGGTTTCCTTCTCCGATAAGTATTTTCCGAAGAGCTTCAGAGATCAGATGGAGAAGGAGTTCCTTAATCTACAGCAGTCTCAGTCGACTGTGGATGCTTATCAGTAGAGGTACAAGGAGTTATTTTTCTTCGCATCGGCAAGTATGCAAGAAGAAGAGACCAAGACACGTAGGTTCACCATGGGAATACGTGGAAGCATCAGAGAGCACATCTTGGGTCTAGACAAGAAAATCTATAATGAGGTTGTGCAGGTTGCGAGGGTGATAGAGTCCAGTCAGCGGGACAACTTCTTCGCACAGAACAGGGGAATGAAGAGACCCGCTATTGAGAGTTCGGGTGGCGGTAACAATAGACCCTTCCACCGATACAGGGCGCAGACCGCTACAGTACCTGCTAGAAACAACACGGAACCACCTGTGCCACAGAACACCGGATACAACCCGAATATCAAATGTTTCAACTGTCAGCAAGTGGGTCATATTGCAAGGACCTGCACTCTACCTAGGAAGCAACCTCCCCAGAAAGGAAAAGTATATGCGGTCACTACCGAAGAGGCAGCCGCGTCACCCGATGTGGTCACTGGTATGACTCTATCCCTTACTATTTGGCTTACTATTTTCATTGTATGTATGCACATGTAGAACTAAGGGATAATAAAATTTCAGGAATTGTAAATGTAGCCGGTATACCTGCCAGAGTACTATTTGACTCTGGGGCCACGCACTCCTTTGTTTCTATTTCCTTTGAAAAGCGAATGGAGTTACCAATCAACCAATTGAACCCAAGCCTGATAGTTCGCTCTCCGCTAGGATTCGAAGTGGTTTTGACTGAATATTATGGACCATGTACTATATGTATTGAGGGCCGAGACTTAGAAGCAAATCTGGTACTACTCGAGATGGTAGACTTTGATGTCATCTTGGGAATGGATTGGCTAGGCCATCATTCAGCTATCCTATTATGTGGTGAAAGGAAACTTGTGCTTACAGACAAAAAGGGTAAGGAGTATAGCTTCACTGGGATCAAGCTACCTAGGAAGCGGAAGCTGATCCTCTCCGCCCTAAAAGCCAAGCGATGCTTAGAGAAAGGGGGAGTGGGGTATCTAGTATATGTAGTCGACATCACGGCGGAGTCACACAAGATGGAAGATATAGATGTGGTTCGAGAGTTCCCAGATGTATTTCCAGAGGAGCTTCCAGGTCTACCATCGGACAGGGCTACAGAGTTTGTAATAGACCTTATGCCAGGTTCGGCGCCGGTGTCTAAAGCACCATACAGGATGGCCCCTACCGAGTTAAAGGAGTTGAAGACCCAGTTACAAGAATTGTTAGATAAGGGTTTCATACGACCTAGCATATCACCTTGGGGAGCACCTGTATTATTTGTCAAGAAGAAAGACGGAAGTGTAAGGCTGTGTATCGACTACCGTGAGCTAAACAAATTGACGATCAAGAATCGATATCCTTTGCCTAGAATCGATGATCTGTTCGATCAATTGCAGGGTGCAAAGGTTTTCTCGAAGATTGATCTCTGATCGGGGTATCACCAACTGAAGATCAAGGCCCGAGATATTTCGAAGATTGCTTTCAGGATGAGGTATGGGCATTATGAGTTTCTAGTTATGTCGTTCGGTTTGACCAACGCCCCAGCGTCATTCCTGGAACTGATGAACCGAGTGTTTCATGATATGTTGGACACTTCGGTCATTGTATTCATCGATGACATATTGGTCTACTCAAAAGACATGGAGACTCATACAACGCATTTGAGGGCAGCCCTACAACGGCTAAGACAAGAGAAGCTTTATGCTAAGTTCAAGAAGTGCGAGTTTTGACTGAAGGAAGTGGCTTTCTTGGGCCATGTAGTATCTAAAGACGGTATCAAGGTTGACCCAAGTAAGATAGCTGCTATAGTAGGATGGAAAGCACCAAAATCTGTTGCGGAGATTCGTAGTTTCCTTGGGTTGGCTTGTTATTATAGAAGATTCGTGGAAGATTACTCCAGGATCGCTGTTCCACTCACCAGATTAACCAAGAAGGGGGAGAAATTCATATGGACAGATGAATGCGAGAAGTGCTTTCAGACTTTGAAGTCAAGACTAGTCTGTGCACCTAGCTTGACCATCCCAGAACCAAGCGTACCGTTTACTTTATATACGGATGCTTCAGGGTTGGGTATCGGGTGTGTATTGATGCAAGGAGAACAGGTGATTGCTTACTCATCAAGACAGTTAAAGGTGCATGAGAGGAACTATCCTACGCATGATTTGGAGCTAGCAGCAGTTATACATGCCATCAAGACTTGGAGACACTACTTGTATGGTGAGAAATTTCAGATTAAGTCAGATCACAAGAGCTTAACTTATCTTTTCACTCAGAATGATCTGAATATGAGACAGAGGAGATGGCTGGAGTTATTAAAAGATTATGATTGTGACATCCAGTATCATCTGGGTAAAGCAAATGTTGTGGCTGACGCCTTAAGCAGAAAGTGGGCATCGAAACTTGAGGCCGGGCCAAGTACAAATGCTGCATTGTGTGCTGCAGCCTCAAGTTCAATGGAAATTGATAAAGAACATATTATTGAAACTACAGACGATCCAGTTGAGCAAGGCTTGATTCATAAGTTCACCATGATGTTCGCCGCTTTGAAGATCTCACCGGATCTAGTTGATGAAGTCAAAGTAGCAATCCTACAGGATCCACATCTCAAGATAGT
Source organism: Protea cynaroides (assembly GCA_028583415.1). Lineage (NCBI taxonomy): Eukaryota > Viridiplantae > Streptophyta > Magnoliopsida > Proteales > Proteaceae > Protea > Protea cynaroides. The sequence continues at coordinate 19,567,546 of CM053276.1, forward strand.
GCAAGAAAACTTAAAGAAGGGTACGAGCAATTCTGACTTTACCTTGGATTCAGACAAGGTACTCAGGTATCGCGGACGGTTATGTATACCTGAGAGTGAAGACTGCAATATCAGAGATCGAGTTATGACTGAAGCTCATTACACTCCATATTTGGTACATCCAAGAAGTACCAAAATGTACCATGATTTAAGAAGACTTTATTGGTGGAGGGGTATGAAAGCAAATATAGCTCGTTTCGTGTTCCAATGTCTGAATTGTCAACAAGTTAAAGCAGAAAGGCAAAGACCCGCAGGTTTACTATAGCCATTATCAGAACCTGCATGAAAGTGGGATTGTATAACCATGGATTTCGTCACTGGCCTACCTTTGACACCAAGGTCAGTGGATGCCATTTGGGTTATAGTCGACCGACTCACCAAGACAGCCTGATTTATTGCGGTCAGACCTCAGTATACCATGGAGAAACTGGCCAAGTTATATGTTGATAATATAGTCAGACTTCATGGCGTCCCAGAGAGTATAGTATCTGACAGAGATCCCCGTTTTACATCAAAGTTTTGGGAAGGATTACCGAAAGCTATGGGAACGAAGTTGAAGTTCAGTACAGCTTTTCACCCTCAGACGGATGGACAGTCAGAACGAACTATTCAAATTTTAGAAGATATGCTCTAAGCTTGTGCATTAGATTTCAAGGGAGCTTAGGATGAGAAACTATCACTTATCGAATTTGCTTATAACAACAGCTATCAGGCTATAATTCAGATGGCCCCATATGAAGCACTCTATGGGAAGAAGTGTCGTACACCTCTGTTATGGAACGAGGTGGGAGAAAGAAGAATTGTAGGTCCGGAGTTTGTAGAAGAAACTTGTCGAGTGATTGATCAGATCAAAGAGAGAGTAAAGACAGCTCAAGTTTGACAGAAGCACTATGCGGATAATCGACGTCGAGATCTGAAGTTTGCTGTGGGTGACAAAGTATTCTTGAAGATATCACCGATGCGAGGTCTGAAAAGGTTTGGTAAGAAGGGGAAGCTATGCCCCAGGTATGTGGAACCATATGAGATATTGGCTAGACATGGTAACGTAGCATATCAATTGGCTAGTGTTCATGATGTGTTCCATGTATCATTTTTGAAGAAGTATGTCAGAGACTCATCGCACATCTTGACAGCAGACCCCCCAGACTTGACTGAAGACTTAACATTCGAAGTGGTGCCTGTGATGCTCTCAAACCGAAAGGTATAGCAACTTCGAACCAAGGATATCCATTATGTGAAGGTGCATTGGAGAAGCCAAAATGTCAAAGAAATTACTTGGGAAGAGGAGAGCGCGATGAGGAAGGAGTATCCTAGTCTTTTCGACGATCAAGGTACGTTTAAATTTCGAGGCCGAAATTTCTTTTAAGGGTGGGAGAGTTGTGAAACCAACATGCGAATTTGGGGATGAAATTTCTTTTAAGGGTGGGGGAGTTGTAACACACTCACTCCTTAAATCCGGTCTAAACCTTGGTTTTCTGTCGTAGCAGGTCTTCGGATCATCACCGGGCCAAACGGAACGAGCGGATGACAAACAGGTACGAAATCAGACCAAAGACGATCAAAATCAACATGATTTTATGTTGACCGGTCGATGGTACCGGTCTTGGTAGCGGTCGACCGGTCAGCTCTGCGCAGCTGAGTGCGGAGATCCAAAAATTGAATTCTGAGGGTCCCACTTTCCTGATTTCGAATCCTAAGACTTTCCTAATCCTAATAGGGTTACTAAACCCTAATTCTAGCCTATAAATACACCCTTAAACCTCCTCAAATCCTTTCCATTCTCTCACAAACCTTAGAGAAGGGAAGGAGGTTGGAAAGGGAGGAAGCTAGGAAGAGGAAGAAGGTGACGCTCACGTTACGCCAGTCAATGGTAAGTGTTTTGATCATTCTTCGTACCCTATGATAGTTATAAGGGTGGATCAATACCATGCAAAGTAGGTATTGATCTAAAACCCTAAACTGGACATTAAAACCCTAAGTTGCCATCAAACCTTAGGTTCGAGTTCTGAGATGATATTCATCGAAATAAGACTTGAATGAGTTGGGGATAACTCTAACTCAAAGCTTAGACTTAGAATGGATAGGAGAAACCCTGAAAATCCAAGGTAATCGATCGACGGCAGTCAAAAAACCAAGTGTATGGTCTTCCGGATACATACCGGTCGACCATACCGGTTGTTAGTTTGCTCACAGAGCTGCAACCGGTATGTTGCGACCGGTCAGATCTGAAAGGCTGGTTTTGGACTTTGTTAGTTTTCGACCAACATGAAATCCTAAGAAAACTATTCTAATGAAACCCTAATGATATTGTAGGACTTTGTGACTTCCCGTTTGGATCTTGCGACGTGGAGCAAGCTAACAAACGAGCGTCAGGTAAGGGAATCTGACCTAAACCTAATAATTAATGGACAGTAAGTCGATGTTAATCACCTGATTATATATGATGTGATGTTTGTGCATATCACATGTCATCATTTACTTTCAGTTATTATTATTGTTCATGCATTGATAGGATGTAATTGTTAGGCATGTGATTGTTTTCGTGAGTGTGTGGAGTGGGGCATAGAGCCTGGGATCATTCCTCACACTGACACTTTTTGTAGTATTCTATCTTAACATGCTTGGTACGGGTGGGGCATCAGGGGGAGGTCATTGTACGGTGGTCTCCGATGTTGATGCTGGCTTGGCCATGGTGATGTGGCACTGTGGTCTCCGAGGTCGATGCTGGCTTGTCCACGATGCTTTAGCTCTATCTCTATGCCGTAGGGAGTTATGTTGGAATAGGGTCTACCTGTGTTATGTTTCTATCCTAGTGGGTTAGTTGCGGATAGGGCATCAGGGGAGGTGTGGGAATGCCTTAGCTCTATCTCTATGCCGTAGACGGTTGTGCTGGGATAGAGCATACATTGATGACATATAGGATTGGTTAGTTGTGAGCCCAGTTTGCGAGCCCTGGCCAGTAGGGGCTTAGGTACTGGTATGGGTAGAGCATCGGGGAGGTACGGGGGTATCCTAGCTCTATCTCTATTCCATGATGGGTGCATGTGGGCAGATGGGGGTGTGATCCATGCTGTGCCACACACTCGTGTATAGAGGTGCGGGGGCCACCAAACCTTTCTATAGCACATTGCAAACTTAAAACCAGACCACAACATAAAATGATTGTTACTCATGCATAATATTGTGAAACTGTCTTACTGTCTTACTGAGCTAAGTTGTGAGCTCACCCTTTGTATATATACATGGTTTTAGATGTTGATGCAGGTTACACGGTGGATGATTATATGAATGCTCCGGCGTAGGGTGGTGTTGCTGCGTTGGATGTGCAGGCAGGAGAGGACGAGCATGATGCTTCATGCGAGTGCCCTTTCTGCGTGTACCTTTGATTTGACTTTTATTTATTTTCATTATTTTCGGTTGGATTAAAGTGATGTAATGGTATTATATTTTTGGTTTGGATTTCAATAATTGGATACTTATTTAATTTATCAATAGATACTTAGTTCATTCTATTTTAAAGACTTCAGATGTACTATTTATTTGCTGATTGTGGTTATGTGTAATGGTTTGTACGAGTGGACACGGCCTATTCGAGATCCTGGTGTGAACCGTTGGTTCAATGACGGTTCACTCACACCATTCTGGTTGGATCAGAATTGGGGTGTGACACTGTTAGTCCCAGATTGACACTGAGAGGGGGGGGGTGAATCAGTGGCTAATAAAAACTTTTCTTTCACTAAATGATTTGGCCTGAAGCTATGAACACTGCTGCCAAGAGCTGTTGATCAATTGTGCAATGCTGCCTTGAGTTGACCTTGAAATTCTCACAGATAATTCAACAAACACATTTCGTGCACACACCAACCACACACCCACAGGTATCCATACCAGGGCCTTGGCCTGCCAAGTGTGTACACCCAGACCTGCAGCACACGGACTTCTAATCCACAATCACAAGCACATGCATGGGACGCACAATATAACGTGGTTCACCAATCACACACTGTGATGGCTACTCCACGGGGCAATACCCTAACCAGGGTTTCGTATATATCCGATACACAACATAAATGCTACAGTTGCACCTACAACCCCGATGCTACAACATCAACCACATTCACAGCTACAACTGTGCTCGAGGCACCTACCCCCGATCCTGTTAAGCCCCAACTTGACAGGTTAAAATGATATTACTATGGAATGTGTACAAATCCTTCCCAACATTAATGCATCTCACAACTTAAGGTTTGTGTGCGTGATTACCTTCCCAGCGTGATCACAGCAAGTTTGGTGCTCACAAAATAGATGTTCCAAGCTCTCTAGTAGTGATAGACACACTTCTTCAATAGAATGGAACTCTGGCATTCTTCCAATGCATCTCGTATACCATCATTTACATCAAACTATCTCTCATGCTCACACTTCCTTCCAAACTTCTCAAATAATCATTTATATCAGATGGAAGGAGGTGGAGTGGGATTTTTTCTTCTAAGAAAGCCCCAAATCCATTTTTCCCCCAAAACTCATAGCTCAGCTCTCCAAAACCTTTGTTTTTTCATTCTAACAGATTCTATTCCAAGAGAGAAGCTCGTGGGATTTTGAATCACCTCAATTGGAGATCGGACGGCCAAGATATGGCCTTTTGAAGTTCGGCCGATCAGATTATTCCAAATGGAATCTTTCAGCATGATTCTATGCGCCGCGACTCACCTTATCGCCGCCCTCCCTGACGTACCATACTCCATTGTCGTCTTCTGATTGGCGGAGAGGGCATCAAAAGTTTTAGACCGCTGGATCGGTCTCTTAATGGCGGGATCTCCTCGGATCCGTCCGATCGGCCTCATCACGTCAGGCACGATTGGAAGCCGCGACATTCATCAGATGCGCATCTTTTGCGCATGGGCACCGTGTGTGCGCTCCAACGAATCAGGGGGTCTCTTCTGTGCGGCGTAACTCACACTTTTAAACTGCATTAGACCAATCAGAAGCCGCGCGATGGGATCTGGGCGCGATTCTGACGCTAACCGAATCCCATCTTTTTGTGAGCCTTCCATTTGGAATCTAGCTGTCGTGGCTTGATCCAAGCCATCAATATCGAATTTTCTTTTTTTTAAAAGGACCAAAATGCCCTTAACAATTTAGGAAATGGCCTCTGTAACTAGTGAGTATCACCTACAGAGAAGCCGATTCTAGTAGGGTTCGAGTGTTTTCCTTCATTGCGGCATTTGGTCAAATAAGTCGCATGCATGCCAACTGCCTTGCGTTGGCTTGCAGCGTGCGGCGATGAGTTTTGCGGGCCTGCGAGCTTGCGGCGTGGCACAGCGTGCATGGGCTTGCTGCTGTGCGCATGGGCTTGGCGATGTGCGCGGCTGTGCTGTGCACATGGCTTGGCTGTGTGCGCTACTGTGCTGTGCGCATGGCTTGGCTGTGTGCGTGGTTGTGCTGTGCGCATGGCTTGGCTGTGTGCGCGGCTGTGCTGGTGCTATGCTGGTGCTATGTTGCTTGTCTTGCGGCAATGCCCCATGCTGCATGCTGGCATGGCCCCATGCTGGCCTGGTGCCGCAGGCATCTGCCCTGCTGGCCTGGGCTGGTTGCCATGCTGGCCTGGCCACCCAAGGTGGGACCCACCTGGTCCCCACCCATTCTCTCTCCTTTTTCTCTCTCCTTTATTCTCTCTCTCTTATTTCTCTCTCTTCTTTCTTTCTCTTCAGCTGAATTTTCTTATCAACTGGGCTTCATTCTCTTCGGCTGCTGCATCAGCCCAATCACCTTGACTGACAGAGAGTCCTACATATACTCTCTCTCTCCATATCACTTTCTCTGCTAAGGTTGCCAATAATGACAACACTTACTACACTGTTTGGACAGGGTTTCAACAATCTCCCCCTTTGGAATTGTTGGCAATAAAATTCCCCCTCTTGAGGTATCTCTCTCAATGTGACACAACCTTCTTGCCATCTTCTCCCCCTTTGACAACAAGTCCCAAAGGCTGAATGAGCTCCCCCGGTATATCAACTCCCCCTACATCGCCTCACCTGTAAGAGTGCCCACCGCATCTTTCCAATCCTACAGATGAAAGATGATGCTATGTAGTCTGCAACTCCCCCTACATATGTGCCATCTACAATGTGCTCAAAGTCACTACTCCTAGCTAAGCTCTGAGTTTCTCAAAAGAGTCTTTTGGAAGAGCCTTGGTGAAGATGTCTGCCACTTGATCTGTTGTAGAAACAAAGTCCAATCTTACTTCCCCTTCAAGCACTTTCTCCTTCAAATAATGATATCTGATGTCAATATGCTTGGTCCTTGAGTGTTGCATAGGATTCTTGGATATGTTGATGGCACTCATGTTATCACATTTGATGACCACTGGTTCTTCACAGATAACACTGAAGTCTGATATCTATCTTTTCATCCAGATTACCTGAGTGCATGTAGCTGCTGCTGCAATGTACTCTGCCTCTACTGTAGATAAGGAGACAGACTCCTGTTTCTTGTTGTGCCATGCTACTAAGCTCTCTCCCAAAAAGAATGCACCACCACTAGTGCTCTTTCAGTCATCAATGCTACCAGCCCAGTCTGCATCTGAAAATTCTGTCAAAGTGAAACTTCCAATCTTTGGATACCACAAACCATAATCTGTTGTGCCTTTCAGATATCTGAGTATTCTCTTCACTGCCATAAGATGAGTCTCCTTTGGACACGCTTGAAATCTGGCCACCAGGCATACTGCTTGCAGAATATCAGGTCTTGAAGCTGTCAAATACAGTAAACCGCCAATCATTAACCTATACAATGTCTGATCAACTGTTGGAGAATCATCTTCTGAACTCAGCTTGATATTTACTGTCATTGGTGTCCCCACTGGTTTACAGTCTTCCATCATAAATTTCTTCAACATCTCCTTGGTATTCTTCATTTGAGAGATGAAGATGCCATTTTCTCTTTGATGAATTTGCAGCCCTAGAAAGTAGGACATCTCTCCAAGCATAGACATCTCAAACTCGGTTCTCATCCTCTCAGCAAACTGCTTGCAAAGCTTCTCACAGTGCCTCCCAAAGATGATGTCATCCACATAGACCACAACTACTAGTTGACTGCTATCTTTTGTCATGACATATAGGTTGTTGTCCACAACTCCTCTTCGTAGACCCAACTTATGCAGATATGTATCAAGCCTTTCATACCAAGCTCTTGGAGCTTGCTTCAACCCATATAGAGCCTTCTTCAACTTGCAGACCATATCTTCATCATTGCTGAGTTGGAACCCTTTAGGTTGCTCAGTGTACACTTCCTCTTCTAGATTGCCATTCAGGAATGCAGATTTCACATCCATTTGATAAACCTTGAATCCTCTGTGCACAGCTAATGCTAAGAACATTCTGATAGACTCCAGCCTTGCCATAGGTGCAAAAGTCTCATCAAAATCAATTCCTTCTACTTGAGCATATCCTTTGCATACAAGTCTAGCCTCTTTTCTCACAACCTGACCTTCTTTATTTAATTTGTTCCTGAAAACCCACTTTGTGCCAATCACATTCTTGTCTGCTGGTCTAGGAACTAGCTCCTAAGTATTTTTCTTTTCAATTTGGTCAAGCTCATCTTCATAGCTTTCAACCAAAATTCATCATTGCTAGCCTCATGCACAGTTTTAGGCTCTATCTCAGACAATAATGAATAAGTGGAAGCTTTCATCCTTCTAATTTCGATGCCTGCATTTGGATCTTATATCACTTGATGATTAGGGTGAATTTTCAACCATTTGTTATCTTTTGGTCTGCCATCTCTCTGCACTTCAATATGAATCTCTTGCACTTCAGATTCTTCTTCATCTTATTGTCCTTTGTCAACTGATAGAGTGTCATCTTCATCAAGTTCTTCAAGAATGGACCATTTTGGTTCAGTCCCCTTTTGATTCCCTATATTCTCATCAATCTTCACATCTGAGCTCTCAACAATTCTTCCTAGTCTCTTGTTGTAGCACCTGTATGCCTTACTTTTGAAAGAGTACCCAAGGAATATGCCTTCATCGGCTCTATCATCAAATTTACCAAGATTTTCTTCCTTTCTCTTGATGTAGCACTTTGAACCAAAGACCCTGAGATACTTCACTGTAGCTTTTCTCCCAAACCACAATTCATAAGGTGTTTTGTTCTCATGAGGCCTTAGAAGACATCTGTTAGTGATATGCACTGCAATATAGATACCTTCTCTCCATAAGTGCTTTGCTGTGTTATTCTCTGCCATCATAGTTTTAGCCATTTCTTGCACTGTTCTATTCTTCCTTTCAACCACTCCATTTTGCTATGGTGTTCTGGCTGCTGAGTGTTGAATTCTGATCCTACTTTCACTACAGAAGTTTGAGAATTCACTCCATGTAAATTCTTTGCCTTGATCAGACCTTAAACACTTGATTTTGTTTCCTGTCTCATTTTCAACTCTCTTCTTGAATGCTTTGAACTTGTCAAGAGCTTCAGTTTTGTCCTTCAGAAACATCACCCAGGTCATTCTAGAATACTCATCTATAAACAGGATGAATTATCTCTCACCTCCTATGGCCTGTGTTCTCATAGGTCCACACAAGTCTTTGTGTATCAAGTCAAGTGGTTTACTTGAATGGTACTCCTTTGATTTATAAGTAGTTCTTTCTTGCTTGCCCTTCTGACATAAACCACATACATGGCTCTCTGGAGTCTTTATGATGGGAAGATCTCTCACTGCTTGCTCCTTGCTAATTTTAGTCAGATTTTTGAAGTGAATGTGTCCCATTCTTCTATGCCACAACCAATTTTCATCTTCTTGAGTTATCATGCACTTGTTGATGGCATCTGTCAACACATACAGATTTCCAACTGTTCTTTCACCAGCAGCTACTGCCTTTCCTGTTCCAACCCTGTGGACAACAAAATCTTCATTGTTGAAAGTGATCTCATGTCCTTAATCACATATTTGACTCACACTAAGTAGATTATGTTTCAGCCCATTAACATACAAGACATTGTGGGACTTTATCTTTCCATTGTTAAAGTTCACTGAACCTCTTCCTTCAACTCTGGCACCTTCATTATTCCCAAACTTCACAGTTCCTCCTTCAGCAGCATCGAGGCTTGTGAATTTTTCTTTGTTGCCAGTCATGTGTGTTGAGCATCTACTATCAAGAATCCATGGAGATTATTTTCCTTTGTTTGCTTTAAGTGCTGCTTACACCAACAAAGAATTGTTTCCTTTCTTCTGTGGTTTTTCCACCCATGTAGCCTTGTCTTTCACTGTAATTGGCTTCCTTGCATTTCTGACCATTTCATTTTCTTCTTCTTTATGAACTGGTTTTCTTGAAGGATCTTCTCTTTTCTTCCTCTTAGCTTGCCTTTGAGATGGAAAGATTGTTTTGCAGTTTCTGGCTATATGCCCAAGTCTTTCACATCTATAGCATATTACTCCCTCATCAGCAAGAGGAGCAAATCTATTTCTGTCAATGAATACTGGAGGTCTTTGTTGTCTTTTACATTCTGCCACTCGATGTCCATAGGCATTGCAGCCATAATAGTATCCTTTGAATCTGATTCTCTGTACTTGCCTGTTTCTCTGAAACTGACCATTCCTCTGGAACTGTCTTTGTTTTCTCTGACTGCCTTGCCTGACTGTCTTGAAGCTCTCTTCATTCTTCTTGCTTTTAGTAGCTCTCATGGTTGGTGGTTCCTTCTGCTTTTCTTTCACAAACACAATGGGATTACTTGTAGATCCCTTTTCTTTTATCTGCTCAGATAGCTGCTCAGTGTATCCAAGTCCAGACTTAATATGAGAGGATCTCTGGAAACTTAAAATCTCATCAAGGATGTTGTCTTCGTCCTTGTCTTCATTTTCAGAACTGCTGCTTTCTTCATCTTCCTGTAACCTAACATTCTTATCTTTTGACTTCAGAATGGTTACATGAGGGACTTTTGTAGTAGCTTCATCATAATTTTTTATTTTTGTAGACTTGGCCAGATCTGCCATAAGTCTTACAATTACTTCCTCAAGCTTCTTACACTCAAAAGTCTTTTGGGTAAGATCATTGTCGAGCTCATCAGCAATTTTTTTTGCTTTCCTGAGAGTCTCCATAATTTCACCATTTATCTCCTTTGCTTGGTTGAGTTGTTCATTCAAGTTTTTGTTCTTCATTCTTTCTGACTTGAGCTCAGTAAGTGCAGAAAGCAACTCTACTTCAAGATCTGGACTGTCATCATCTTCAATTATTTTCTTGACACCATCACCTTTCCTTTTTGTTGTATCACTCCCTGTAGGAGTCTCTTCCAGTCCTGCCATAAAGAGAATATCATCATCATTTTCATCTTCAAACTCATCAGAGAGGTCATCATGCTTTGACAGATAACTTCTCTTTCTTGGAATGAATTTCTTCTTTCCTTTCTTTTCTTGGCTTCCTTTAGACTCTTCTTCATCAGAGTCATACACTCTTCCCTTTTTCTGACACTTCGAGGCAAAGTGTCCTAAACCACCATAGTTGAAACATCTCATTGAAGACTTGTTTTTGAACTTCTCAGATCTCTTCTTGAGTTTGTTAGCCAGATAGGCTATGAGCTCATCATCTGAATCATCTGTGTCCTCCTCTGCATCAGCTTTTGAGCTTTCCACTGGCTCCTTCATTTTTAATTTTTTAAAGGTTTCAAAGGCGGCTTCCTTCTCAGCTGGCACTGGCTCAAGCATTCTCATCTCATAGGTAGTCAAGATACCATGCAGTTCATCTATGGTCAATGTATCCAAAGTGGCAATTTCTTCAAGGGCTGACACCTTGGCATTATACAGTTTTGGAAGTGTCCTCAATACCTTTTTCACCACATGAATCTCCTTTAATTCTTCACCCAATGCTCTGATTGCATTGGTGATCTTGTTTACTCTGTTCAGGTAAAACTTAATTGTCTCACCTTTACTCATTCTCAGACTTTCAAATTGAGATCTCAGTATCTGCAATTTAGCCTCCTTGATTTTACTGTCTCCTTCATGAACACTCTGTAGCTTGTCCCATATCTCCTTTGATGTTGGACAACTGATCAATCTAGTAAGTTCATTACTTGAGAGTGCGGCTAAAAGTGCTGTGATAGCCTTAGCTTCATTTTCTCTTCTTCATCTCAACAGCATCACTGATATCTTTAGTTGTGTGCCTGTACCCATTCTTCACTGCCAGTCATACCCCATGTCCTTGTGCAATCAGGTAAGCCTCCATTCTGACTTTCCATATGCTGTTGTTGGAGCCATCAAACATCAGAATTCTACTGTGCCCATGATGTTCTTCATTTGTAGCCATATCTCAGTCTCAATCTTATCTGTACCCGAAGCTATCAGTCTTCTTCCTTTGGGAACTCAGCTCTGATACCACTTGTTAGTCCCAGATTGACACTGAGAGGGGGGTGAATCAGTGGCCACTAAAAACTTTTATTTTACTAAATGATTTGGCCTGAAGCTATGAACACTGCTGCCAAGAGCTGTTGATCAATTGTGCAATGCTGCCTTGAGCTGACCTTGAAATTCTCACAGACAATTCATCAAATACATTTCGTGCACACATCAACCACACACCCACAGGTATCCATACCAGGGGCTTGGCCTGCCAAGTGTGTACACCCAGACCTGCAGCATACGGACTTCTAATCCACAATCACAACCACATGCATGGGGCACACAATATAACGTGGTTCACCAATCACACACTGTGATGGCTACTCCACGGGGCAATACCCTAACCAGGGTTTCGTATATACCCGATACACAACAGAAATGCTACAGTTGCACCTACAACCCCGATGCTACAACATCAACCGCATTCACAGCTACAACTGTGCTCGAGGCACCTACCCCTAATCCTGTCAAGCCCCAACTTGACAGGTTACAATGATATTACTATGGAATGTGTACAAACCCTTCCCAACATTAATGCATCTCACAACTTAAGGTTTGCGTGCGTGATTACCTTCCCAGCGTGATCACAGCAAGTTTGGTGCTCACAAAATAGATGTTCCAAGCTCTCCAGTAGTGATAGACACACTTCTTCAATAGAATGGAACTCCAGCATTCTTCCAATGCATCTCGTATACCATCATTCACATCAAACTATCTCTCATGCTCACACTTCCTTCCAAACTACTCAAATAATCATTTATATCAGATGGAAGGAGGTGGAGAAGGATTTTTTTTCTTCAAAGAAAGCCCCAAATCCCTTTTTCCCCCAAAACCCGCAACTCAGCTCTCCAAAACCTTGGTTTTTCCATTCTAACAGATTCTATTCCAAGAGAGAAGCTCGTGGGCTTTTTAATCACCTCAATTGGAGATCGGACGGCCAAGATATGGCCTTTTAAAGTTAGGCCGATCAGATTATTCCAAATGGAATCTTTCAGCATGATTCTATGCGCCGCGACTCACCTTATCGCCGCCCTCGCTGACGTACCATACGCCGCTGTCGTCTTCTGATTGGCGGAGAGGGCATCAAAAGTTTTAGACCGCTGGATCGGTCTCTTAATGGCGGGATCTCCTCGGATCCGTCAGATCGGCCTCATCACGTCAGGCACGATCGGAAGCCGCGACATTCATCAGATGCGCATCTTTTGCGCATGCGCACCGTGTGTGCGCTCCACCGAATCAGGGGGTCTCTTCTGTGCGGCGTGACTCACACTTTTAAACTGCATTAGACCAATCACAAGCCGCGCGATGGGATCTAGGCGCGATTCTGACGCTACACCGAATCCCGCCTTTTTGTGAGCCTTCCATATGGAATCTAGCTGTCGTGGCTTGATCCAAGCCATCAATATCGAATTTTCTCCTTTTTAAAAGGACCAAAATGCCCTTAACAATTTAAGAAATGGCCTCTGTAACCGGTGAGTATCACCTACAGAGAAGCCGATTCCAGTATGGTTCGAAAGTTTTCCTTCATTGTGGCATTTGGTCGAACAACTCGCATGCATGCCAACTGCCTTGCGTTGGCTTGCGGCGTGCGGCGATGAGTTTTGCGGGCCAGCGAGCTTGCGGCGTGGCACAGCGCGCATGGGCTTGCTGCTGGGCACTTGGGCTTGGCTGTGTGCGCGGCTGTGCTGTGCGCATGGCTTGGCTGTGTGCACGGCTGTGCTGGTGCTATCCTGCTTGTCTTGCGGCAATGGCCCCATGCTGCATGCTGGCATGGCCCCATGCTGGCCTGGTGCCGCGGGCATCTGCCCTATTGGCCTGGGCTGGCTGCCATGCTGGCCTGGCCACCCAAGGTGGGACCCACCTGGTCCCCACCCATTCTCTCTTCTCTTTCTCTCTCCTCCATCTTTCTCTCTCTTCTTTCTTTCTCTTCAGCTGAATTTTCTTACCAACTGGGTTTCATTCTCTTCGGCTGCTGCATTAGCCCAATCTCCTTGACTAACAGAGAGTCCTACAGATACTCTCTCTCCTCCATGTCACTTTCTCTGCTAAGGTTGCCAACAATGACAACACTTACTGCACTGTTTGGACAGGGTTTCAATAGAATCTCATAGGCAAGTCGGAATTGGATAAGGTGGCTCTCAGAGACCATATTGGGAAACCTCAAGGCCAGGTGGGAAGAATAAGAAGCATCCTCAGGAGATTGACAACAGTGACGAGTAGACTTGGGCTATGAGGTTGTAGCCCCGATCGACCTCTCTTTAGCCTCTGTGTGGGTTATATGACTTACCACCTCCTCTGAACCAGTCTTGGACCCCCATTAAATTCGGTGGCCTCAAATTTCTCTTTGGATGCATCCTTCTCAAACTTTTCAGACTTTTCCTCGATTCCCATGTCCTAGTTTAGGACCTCGACTTCCTTAGATAAAGGCATAATATGTAAGAATAAAAAGCAAGGTAGAAGACTCGGTGATTGAAGTGAGAGTGTGCTCTGGAAGAAGAAATACTAGTCGACATTAAAACAATTGACAACCAACGCAAACAGAAGAGATGTAGGAACACCAACAAGCAATGTAAAATTGTAGCATAGTGGAGTGAATTTCAAAGTGTAAGAAGTAAAGAAATCAGGGGTTATTTATAAGGCACTGACAACACTTAGGCCTCTCTCTCTCTCTCTCTCTGGTGTGTGTGTGTGTGTGTGTGTGTGTGTGTGTGTGTGTGTGTGTGTGTGTGTGTGTGTGTGTGTGTGTGTGTGTGTGTGTGTGTGTGTGTGTGTGTGTGTGTGTGTGTGTGTGTGTGTGTGTGTGTGTGTGTGTGTGTGTGTGTGTGTGTGTGTGTGTGTGTGTGTGTGTGTGTGTGTGTGTGTGTGTGTGTGTGTGTGTGTGTGTGTGTGTGTGTGTGTGTGTGTGTGTGTGTGTGTGTGTGTGTGTGTGTGTGTGTGTGTGTGTGTGTGTGTGTGTGAAAGCGCCATGCAGCTTCTCCGAACAGGCCAAGCATTAGGTGCATTTAATGCAACTTGACAGTTCGACTCATTAGACCTGGTGTTCCGTGTTCTCAAACTCGCCGACCCGCGTAGTGGCAACCCGATGTTTTATCTAAGGATCTGCACCACCTGTTGCTCCATGTGGCTGCAATCAGGGTCTTCGCAGTTGGATCAGTTCAGTCCATCACTAATCTATATTGGTGACCATCCAAATCGGATAGACCAACTAAGCCAACCAGGACTAAACATGCTTTGACGTAGGAGTTAATATTGCTCCACTGAACCCAACAGATCTGATAAGCAAGGGGCAACTGTCAAGTTTCACGCTCCAACCTAGCTCCTCCGAACCCAATGGATCCACAGAAGCAAGGGGCAACTCGCAAGTTTTTAGGCTCAGACCTAGGAATTATTGCTCCTCCGAACCCAATGAATCTGAACAAGCAATGGGCAATTGCCAAGTTTTCAAAGTTTTCAGGCTCTATCCGAAGAGTTATTGCTCCTCTGACCCAAGGGATCCAAAGAAGTAGGAGGCAAGTATCAAGTTTTTAGGCTCCGACCTAAGAGTTATTGCTTCTCCGAACCCAACGGATCCGAAGAAGCAAAGGACAACTATCAAGTTTTCAGGCTCTGACCTAGGAGTTATTGCTCATCCGAACACAACGGATCCGAAGAAGCAAGAGGCAACTGTCTAGTTTTCATGCTCCGACTTAGGAGTTATTACTCCTCTGAACCCAATCAATTTGAAGAAACAAGGGACAACTATCAAGTTTTTAGCCTTCAACCTAGAAGCTATTGCTTCTCCGAACGCAGTGGGTCCAAAAAAACAAGTGGAACTATTACCTTGCAGCAGAAAAACGAACCCATGATGAGAGTAATTAACTTCTCTTTTTATCTAAATTATTTTTTTGCTCATATTTAAAAATAAAAAAATTAATATATCATGGAGAAGTAAAGAAAAAGAGCTTACAATTTGCTTCTTTTTTTTTTTTTTTCTCAATGAACTTTAGTTACAATAAATTTTTTTCTTTTCTTAAGATGATAAATTTATTTATTTTGATAAACATCTTAAACTTGTCAGGGCCACGGTATGCAGTGTACCTATTATGCATAGCATCTTGTTAGAATTTGGAGGACCCAAAATTCCTGTCCCCACCACTGTCTAACGTGATTGTACAGAAGACGGGAATGAACGAAGCTTACCAACATGATCTGAAGATAATGGCAAACCGAAGAGTCAACCAATTGATAGAACAGAACCTGTGTCAACGGATAAAAAAAGGAAGTAGGCCTACCCATCGGAGTCCAAATCCTCTCCTCCCCGACTGTTATTTTATCTAATCATTGGAGTGTGAGTTGGTTCAAACTCCCATGCACTTCAATGGATGTATAAGATGGCGGCTGGAGAGCCAGGGAGGAGAAGAACTCTACCCATCGACCCTTCATTGGAATTGATTTTACAAATTAAGCACTTAACCCAACAAAAAAAAAAAAAAGAAACTGCAAAAGCTTCCTTCATCAAGCAGGAGTCTGTATGGTGGCTTTGATGCTTGAAAACAATCTATCTAGGAGTTGTTGGTGATAGTGTCTCCTTGGACTTGTTGGTGATAGTGTCTTTCGTTAGGTGCAACATTTCTGTAGATATTTTGGTGCAACATTTCTGTGGATAAAATATTTCTGTAGATATGTTGGTGCAACATTTCTGTAGATAAAATTATTCAATGATGATCCAATAGATGCATTAAATGAAACCAGTGACATTTAGCCGGGTTCGTCAAGAATTGAGTTCTTATCCCTCCAAAGAGGAACACGTAAATCTCGATGAATTTAACTATTTTACTGGATCCAACATAAAAAAAACGTGTACTCCAATTATGAAAACATACAAATAACAGAAAAATCATAGTGCTGATCGTGTCCCTTACGTTTTTATTCTGTCAAACGACTATAATGACAACTTTTATTATTTTAATTTGGGTGATCAGTCGGTTGTCATTCCCATTCACCACATGTATCACTGCCGCTTTCCGTGACCAATCCGACCACCAACCCTCCGTCACCACTTGTTTTCTCGGTTCTTGTTCCTTCTTCCAACCCTCGGTCCAACTGCCAAAGTGTCACAACCTCCTGTTTCTTCTCCCATTCCCAACCCTCCACGACTTCCTGTTAGTCCTTCACAACTCCAATCTTACCCTTCTTTCCATTCGGCATCTCAGAGTCCCTCAGTCTCTAACACTGACCTTGGTGTGTCCAATCACTCATTTTCGCTCGGACTTTGAGAGATTTTGTGGAAATAGAAGAAGAATTTGAAGTGTGTGTATTGAGAATAGTTCCACATTACTAATGAGATTAGAATCTTATAGTCTTATATATGGAGAGTTCCTCCATTTAATAGTTTGAACTTTTGAGTTGGAAACTTGACATGGCATCAGAGCTCCAGGTTCCCTCTCATAATAACCCTAAAAAAAGATGTCAAGTTCATTTTCATAATAACCCTAAAAAAAGATGTCAAGTCTCCGAAAAAAAGACGTAAGATGCACAAAAGAGGGACTATGGTCACCCAAAGAGGGATGATCACCCAAAAGAGAGACTATATGTCACCCAAAGATGGACTATATATCCCCTAAAGAGGGATCAGTCACCCAAGAAGCAGGACTAGTCACCTGAAAAGTGTCATGTAATGCTACATGTACTACCACATATACACCACTTAACGGTGAGGTTACATATATATAGTTGAGAATCATTTCCCACACGCGGACTATGTAATGAAGAATTTCTTAAACTATATATTAAATTTGGAGATGCATATCATCCCGTATTCCCCTCCCTTTTTATAGTAGTCACAATTGTTCCAAACGGTCAAAGGTAAGAAAAGAGAAATATAATATAAAAATGTGATAAATTATTATTGGGTAAAAAACAGTTACCTCCCCTGTAACTTACCTTATTGACCGTTGACCTCCAAAGGTTTCAAAAAATACAGTTACCTCTCCTAAATAACTATTATAATCCAAATAGTCCAAATTTTTAACGGTGTTAAAGTTAAATTTTTTATGGACAACTCTACCCTCAACCTTTTATCCATACTTTAAATTTTATTACTGTTAAAAGACCAATATAACCCTTTTATATCCAACTAAAATAAACCATAATCTCATCTTCTTCTCATTCTACCTCACGACGTTTCCTATGGGGTGGAGATGATCTGTTGGACATAACTATAAGCAGAGGTATTTCAAGCGACCAGTGAGGCAAGACTCCTACATTTGTAAGCGGTATTTGAAACAATTTAGTGACGCAAAAATACACTCCTAGTCTCCCTTGTTTTTGTCTTTGATTAAGCACTGGTTTTGATCGAAAAGGACGAAGTTTGTTTCAACTGTCAGAGGGAGAAGTCTTCGATTAAGCACTCATTTTCCTCTCATTTTCCTTCTCTTCCATCACTGACCTACTTCACTCTTGAGGAATAGAAAGGTAAATTATTATTAGGGTTTGTTCAATGGTTCCTCTTTATACGAACAATGTCGGATTTTGCTCTTGTAGCTGCAATACAAAAATTGAAAGAAGAAGATATTCGAGTATGCAAATGACTGGATGCTGACCTACTTCGATCTTTATATGAACAATGTCGGATTTTGCTTTATACGAACAATGTCTATTTTTTTAGGTAATCGGGTATGCAATATACTGGTTTCTCACAACCTCTGTAGATATTTAATTATGCAAAATCTAGCCGAAAATGATGGTACAGGTACAGTTAGAAAGAAAAGATTCAACTGCTCTCCTCCTTGAGAATATGGAGGAGAGGATTTGAACACCCACAACCGTGGTTTAGGGTACCCTGTTAATCCTGCTTGAATCCACAAGTATGCCGTCGATTGTTGAAAGTCATAATTTAATTTAGTTTTCTGGATTCTCATTGATAATATGAAATTCATATTTTGGTATTCTGATTTGTGTCTTAATCATATTGTGGTATTCTAATTTGTGTTTAATCATATAATTTTTTATTATTTCTGATACAATTATAGTTTCTCAGTTTGTATCCATTTATTTTTCTTCAATCTCATTTCAAAAAAAATTTTACAAGATGGAACCAAAATGTGAGACCTGTGGTGATACATGTGTGGTACGGACAGTAAGTAAGGGGAAAAATATCGGTAGGAAGTTCTATAGCTGCAAAAGATGTCAGAACTTTGTTATGTGGGTGGAGGAGAACAAGGAATGTAGATGTGGAGTAGGTCATTGTAAAGTGAGAATGGCTAAAACTGTAAGAAACAAAGGGCAAAAGTTTTGGTGTTGCCCACAATCTACTGGAGTATGTTTCTTGCATTATCTTCTGTTTTTCCCTTTTAATTATGGTGTCATTTGATTGGAAGTTGTAATATGAGATGGTATTTACAACCTTTTTATAATTGCCTTGTAGGTGGATAATGCAGGATGTGGTATGTTTGAATGGATGGATAACAATGGAGAGACCATGGGAACCAATATGGTAATTGACCAGACAGGAGAATGCTCTCAGGGTACTTTGACTAGTACGACAACACAAGAGATAGGTCCGGTCACCAGTACGGTAACACAGGAGATTGGTCAAAGCTCACAGACCTAGGCGTTGAATACGGCAACCGCTAGAACTACTTCCCCGGATTATTTGAGAGGGTACTTAAGGGGAGTAATTAGGGGTCATGTACATAATACTAGGGTGTTTGAAGAGCTTCTTGGTGCTATCGAGACATTAGATCTGAAGAATCCTGACGAAAGAGCTCCTTGACAATGTTAAATGTGTTCTTTGTTTCTAAATTATGCAAGTAAATTGTCCAATTACTGTCTCCATTTTGCACTATATAACCAATCATAGGTGAATCCACAAATAAATCAAATGCGATTTGAAGATGCATTATATAGTAGAGCTTCAGATTGGCTTATAAAAAGACTTGGATGGCCTGTCTGGGGCAATAGCAGATGATAATTCATTAGCAACAGTCCTTTCCCATGGCCCCACCACATCAACCCAGGTCATCTTTGGCCTTCTCTTTGTCGTTGCGTTTTCTCCAATGTGCACCATATGACCAATGAATGGTGAATCTGTCTGGTATTATAGTAAATTGATCAAATGTACTTTAAAGATGCACAATGTGAGATTGCATCTAACAGACTTCGGGTATGTTTAGAGCTATAGAAGCTGCTATCTCATAACTCTGAAGCAAACCTGATTTCTCTCACTACTTCAGCCAAGGTTGTCTTTGACCTCCCCTTTATTCTTCTACAATCTTCAATTTGCACTGTATCATTAAAGAGATGAACTCACAATTGCAATAAATTGATCAAAACGTGAAGATTCAATCATGGATAAAACCATGCATTGTGATATATCCGACTAATAGGAACTGCTCTCTTATCAATGATACAAACCATAGACTAATGAAAACAGATGCATGTGTTTATTAGGTCTGGCTCATCTCAGGTGGGGAGTTACTACCATCATTCAGAGCTTAGCTTAAAGGTGCAAATTTTTTCGAGTCTGTTCAGTGACAATCCAATGTTCAAGGGTGATAAACTTGGATATCCGATGGTTCACATGGAACTGCCATACTAAATACCAAGACGATCAGCCTTGAAATTTTCTGCTCAATGTTTAGGTGAGGAGCCACTTTTCCGTGGTTCTTCTGGAGGAGAAAATATGTCATGTGAACTCTCCACATGAGGCCATAATCTCATTGGGGCAAATAATTATGGCAATAGATTTCTCAGGTCATTCCATTAATAATATACTAACTTCTTTCAACGAACTTGCACATGAGCATTCTAGTGCTCCCATTCAATGAATCATTATGCTAGAAATGCTTTTGGTCTCTGTTGAAACCCAGAGTGTGGCCCCTCCCATGAATCATCATCCAACTTCTGCTTCTCAAATTTTGGAATCCAAACTCTAATGAAAATTAGGGTTAATAAGGGCCCCAACAAAAATCACATGAACTTGCAGGCAAAAACATTATGCTGGAAGCTGCAGAAGTGGCCCCTCCCCTGTATCTGGAGACTATGACACTTATGGCACTGAGAATTCTAAATGAAATAATCACATGAACTTGCAGGCAAACAGAACATGCAAATCAAGCAATTCGTAATCTATTAATTGGTACAGAATATGGATGGCAAAGTCTGGTATTCAAATCCAACATGTTGCTCAAAAACATACAAAATTTGAGGAACTACACAAAAAAACTGAAACTAAAATTGGTGGTGATGGTCCCCTCAAAAAACAGAAACAATCAAAAGTTTCATTGTAATGCACCCCTCAAAGCCCACACTGGTGGTGATGGTCTCATAGCCATTTTCGGCTCCTCAAGCGCCTCGGTTGTCAGTGGGGGTAATCTCCATTCTCTTAGACAGAAGCAGCCCAATAAGTATTTCAATGAGCAAGCTGCACGGTTAGTTCATTTCATTTCAGTGGTAGGATGCATAACAATTCTCCAAAGCAATAGAAAAAAATATAGAAAAACCAGAAATAAATGAAGAAAGAACTAAAAAACAGAAACTAAAAAATAGAAACTAAAATGAGGGAATGAAGTCAATAAGAAACCACGTCAGTCAATAAAAAATAGAAACTCCAAAGCTGCACTATTAGTCTTGCTTAGGAAGTCAATAAGAGCACTCCTGAGGCAATGAAGTGAAACCAAAAAATAGAAACTAAAATTATGGTTGCCCATTTTCATAATTCCAAGACATTCTCAATGAAATAGCATACCTGTTGCCCATTTTCAGGGTCTGCACTTTGTCTTACCCTGATTTTGTTGTTTTAGTAAAATATAAGTTGCACAATTAAAAGACAGCTAAATCTTGTGGAATATAAAAAAACACACTTTATCTTACCTTGACTCTTTCGGATTTCTTTGTCATCTTATCTATCACCTTATCTTGCAAAGTAATTGTTGATGATTGTGCAGCTTGCTGGGACCTTGTTTGGAAATGGGAAGATGATGCATCAATCTCATTTCTCGCAGTTCTTGGCCTCTACAATAAAAACATATTACCATAAAAAAGTAACAAGTCACTACAACATGCCTTGGAAGAAGAATCAATAAAGCAAGACTATAAAGCAAGACTAACAAGAATAAGAAACCTTTTCTGCATTCATTTCCTTCCCTTTCACAGCTTTCACAGGTGGTCCTTGGCATGCTTTTTTGTTATGTCCCAACTGCTTGCATCTTGTATATTTCACAGTACCAGTTCTTTTTCTAAAGTTTGAACTGGCAGCTTCCCCTGGCTCTCTTCTTCTTCTATTCTTAGCAGGTCTTCCTTTTTGTCTTTTGAGTGCAGAAGGCTGCAAGACACATCCATTAGTCTCCTTTAGTATTGAAAGATCTGGCAGAGAATGGATCATTTGACCATATGCAAGCATGTAAGTCTTGGTGCTAAAATAAGAGTGACAATAATCTTCAATTTTATCCCTTTTGTAAGAGAGTGTTGCTGCTGCATGCTTGCAAGGAATCCCTGTTGTTTCCCAGCCACCACAATCACATAATTGAGTTGAAGTCCGAATTCTATACCTAATGTCCCTATCAGTAATATCAAATTCATCTATCCGACTTTGAAGCACTGTACAGAACCTGGCAGAGCTTTGTATAGAGTCAAGTTTTTTCCTCACCATGGATGTAATACCCTCTTTCATTCCACAGCCTTTTACATACCTATTTACTAGCCTGTTCATTGTCAATGTCCTTATACCATCTAGCAAGGCAACAATAGGTTTGCTTCGTAGACAATCCACCCACTGGTTGAAGCTCTCTGAGATATTGTTTGTGAGGTGATCACTTTTTGCGTTGTGATTGAAAGCATGCCTAGCCCATAGAGACACTTGTACATTCATCAACCACTCATATGCAGCTCTATCAGTCTCCCTCATTTGATCCATTGCTGCTTCAAAGCCCATCCTAGTAGGTGACTTGCATGCTGACCAAAACTGTTTCCTTAGTAGTTGAACTAGGAATTTTGTTTTAAAATTATTGTATAAGTGTCTACAACAATGCCGTTGAAATGCCCCTGGAAAAATTATGGAAATTGCCTCTGCCAATCCCAATAAAGTGAAATTATTTGTGTTAGTAGGAACCTTTTAGTATTAACTATAAAAAACAAACGGAAAGAGAATAGTAATTTACCTTCTGCTTATCTGACATGAATGTCAGAGGCATTCCATCATATGCTGTGTACAGTGCTAAGTGTAGACACTCTAAAAACCACTGCCAGCTGTCTCTGGTCTCTGATTCTACAATAGAGTAGGCTACTGGAAATATTCCACTGTTGCCATCCAATGAGACTGCCGATAAGAGCACTCCACCAAACATCCCCTTCAAGTGGAATCCATCAAGTCCAATGAACGGTCTACACCCTTGGGCAAACCCATCTATGCAAGGTTTTGGACTGAAAAAAACCCTCTTAAAAACAGGCTTTCTTTCACTATCTTGCCTCCCCACATATTGTAATTTGACTATGGAACCAGGATTTTCTTCAAGCATTAACCATCCATAATGAGGCAACAAAGCATATGACTTGCTGATACTTCCCTCATTTTCTTCATTGGCAATTATACGTGCTCTATACAACATTTTATCATTTGGACAAATCTCGTACTTTGCACATATTGCTGCTTTCATTGCCTTTATGGACATGTAAGGATCAACTTTCAATCTGTTAGTAAGCTTCCTTGCAATCCATGTAGCTGAAGCGGCTTTGTTTGTATCAACTCTGCCACAAGAATGTTTAGGGTTGAATGATTTCACACAATATGTAGTACGATCTGGTGTAGGAGAAGCATGAATTCTCCATGTGCATCCTTTTACAACAAACCATTGTAACCCTAGACTTCTCATTCTTTAAATACAAGATTTGAACCCCCTCCTAGATGACATAATCTCTAAGATATTTCCTATAAGCATTCACATCATCAAACAGTAATCCCTTCTCCATCTTCAAAATATTACTGTCATTAATATCTTTGTTACTGTCAACACATTTTAGTATAGCCTGATCCTCTTCCCCTTCATTCCCAGACATACATCCACCACTCTGGCCTCCATCAAAGACTTCATCATCTTCCCCATCACTCTGACATCCTTCTGATTTACTATGATTCCGATCATCACTACCTCCACCATGTTGTTGCCAATCTACATCATCATGGTTTAATGAGTCAACCTCACTTGAGCTGCTGAGGTTATGTACTTCCCTACTACCTGCAAAAAATTTTCCTATTGCTTTGCTACCACCCACACCAATCTTGCTCCTGTTGGCAAGAGTCTTCTGCACATGCCTTTTGATTGGAGTCCTTTGTCTACTTGGGCTATTTACAATACTAGTTTTTGGTCTTTGCATCACATTACCCTCAAAAGTGTTTACCCAGTAAACATTTGAAACTTCTTCATTTACTTATAGTCCAAACACATAGCAGTGTATTGGATCACATGCATTTGTAGACTTCTCAAACATTCTCATTACGTCCTTATCTTCTTCAATGAGTGATTCATCACCATAAGGTAATACTGCTTTAATACTGAATTTTATGATTTTTCCACTTGGGATGTCCTTCAGTACACCGCAATATGCATCGTATATGACATCCACATAACTATAGCGTTCTGGATCAGCATTCTAAATTTTAGTATATTCACCATAATGGTACACAATACTGATTGAGTCTCCCAATACTTTAGCCTGTACACATGGAAGCAAAAGAATTCCATTTTAAATACAGAAATATAGCAAAACAAAATGTAAACATGTAAAAAATAGTAAAAGATATTACACATGTGGAAGAGTTTTTGTTTTTTTCTCATGCAAGTAATCCTCCAACAAACTAATTAGTTGTTGGGTTTTTTTTTTTTTTTTGGTTAAAAGTTTTTGGGATTCAGGTAGAAACAATAAGTCAAATAATGAATACATATCCTGTAGCATGGCTAATAAGACTACAGTCTATATAAGCTTTCATCTAACGGTTCAATAAAATCCCTATAATTAATGGGGGGGTCACTCAGACAGGCCATAGGCCACATGTAAAAACTAGTAAATTAATGGGGCTGATCACTGAGACAGGCCACATGAAAAAACTGGGAAAACAATGGGGTGGCAACATTTAAAGAAGTGTAGAGAAAAATCATGGATGTTTCCCACCAAACACAATACCAAAATTCTGAGTACTTTGCCTATAGCAGATAATGACATAAAGACAAACAATAGATGGAATACTTCACCTTTTTCACCATCAGCTATCATATTTACTTCATACAGCCACAAGTACATGAAACAGAAACTTAATGGAAACAAAGACAACAAAACAAAAACATAGAGACAACAAAACAGAAACATAAAGACAACAGACAAAAAAACAAAAACATAGAAAATTACACGAAGGGAGAAAGACAAGAAATACATACCATTGTGCTTAAAGAGACGCAGGATTGTACCCAGACAATAAAATATCACAAATCTTACAGTGTTGTGTTTAAATAATCCCCAATCGCAGGCCAGATTACTAAAAACAATAAAAAATGGGGGCAGGGTGTGTTAAACTATAAACCTCAAAATCGACATTAAACAATCCCAAATTTTGGGGGTTTCGAAGATGAAGCATCATACTACTTATTAAAAGCTACCCTAAAAGCTAATTAAAAGACAGTCCTTACAGTGCTTCAATGTTTGCAGCAGCAGGTAGGGTTTCGAATGGTGGGCAGTGCTTAAGGATTTGCAGCGGTCAGTGCTTCATGCTTCGAACCGGTTTGTGGTTCAAGATTTGAAGTGGTCAAATCTCCCAAGGATTTGCAGCAGTTTGTGCTTCAAGATTTCAAAGGAACATGGGAACTTCAAGCTCCTTGCAACGACAGGATGGAACCGCTTCAAGATTTCAACGGAAACATATCAAAGACCCCTTAATGTTCAATGTCCAACATTTCAGCGGAAACATTTCAGCGGAAACATTTCGAATGATGAGCTGCTTCAATGTTCAAGGATTTGCAGCGGTGGAGAGCTCTGAAGACAACGACGATTCAAGGGTTTGGAAAACGGAATAACAGTGAGCTCGACTGTGGTGAGCAAGCAAGGAATCGAGGAATCGTTCGACTGGAAAATAGTAACCTTCCTAAATAGTAAGGGTAAAATGGGTAGTTCATATCTCTAAAAGGGTAATTTGGTATTTAATAAACTATTGGACTCCCACCGTTATTATATAATGGAATATTCCTACCAGGTGGGGTTATTTGGATTTTAATAGTTATTTAGGGTAGGTAACTGTATTTTTTGAAACCTTTGGGGGTCAATGGTCAATAAGGTAAGTTACAGGGGAGGTAACTATCTTTTACCCATTATTATTTTAATGAGGGTTTGTTATTTTGTGCTACATGGTTTAGACTAGTTACATGTCGTTTTTCTTGCTCATTCAATCAAATGTTTTTTTTTTTGTATTGACACAAATCCCTTGTATGTCCATACATGTGTACAGGTACTATGAACATTACTATATATACGCTCTCCCAACTTTGAATGGTTTTCACAAAGCTCCGTTTGTTTTGACGTAAAATTTTTTTTCAATGTTTATTTCTAAGAAATAATATATAGTGATCTCTAATAGCATCTTTCTTTTACCTACTTAAAAGAAACATTGGAATTTTTTTTTTTTTACATATAAAATGTTATACATCAAATTTTATGTCAAAACAAACGGAAAGTGGCAAAAATTAATGGGCTTGCTTTGTCTTGTGATTTTTCGAAAAAAATCACATACCTTTGTCACATGGATAACTACTACTCTAAAAGTAATTACAATTTCATCTTTTCCTCCCATTTTCTTAAAAAAAAAAAAAATTTAAGGCAAAAGTTTTTGTATATGGTCATACATGTTTCATGGCCGTATTTAATGCAATGAGACGAGCATAAAATGCCTGTTTGAAATCCCTAAAACACCCGCCTATAAGATGAACTGTCTAATCATACACAACTCTTCCTTTTTTTTTTTTTCCTTTCTTTTTTTTTCTTGCCTTCTAAACATAGAATAGATTTCATTCAAAAAGTAAACACATTCCAATTTACATGAAATTTAACCACATTGTGTATATATATATATCAACTGGGTGCGATCATATCAGCACCAATGCACTGGATCCCATTAGAATCATAAAATTATAACCTAATTTGCGTTATTTGAATCCTAAGAAGAAAAAAAAATTATTTTTGGGTAAAAACCCTAGAGGTAGCTAACTTACCATGAGATTATATATCACTTTTTCTTGCACATATTCATTGAATTCAAAAGTTACTGTGACCGTTAAAATCGCAGTTACAGCTAGCGCGTTGGAAATTGGAATATAACCAATTTCTTATTGCTTTCGAACGCATACTTTTTGTGATATATATAAGAAACCAGAGCCAAAACCAAAACAAAGACTTCTGAGTTTCACAACCTTGTCTCTGCAACAATGGCTACAGAAGCTGAAACTACCCGAACCCAAAGAAGAATCCACGATACCAACCTCATAAGAACCTCTACTACCTGTTATTGGTTCAATCCAGAAACAGGAATCTATAGCAGCAAGCAAAAGCCTGTAAACTCTAAAATTTTTAATTGATTCAAAGCCTTACCCAAATACATTTGGTACAGGTATATTTATCATATGATGGAATTGGTTACATTGTGTATTTGAATTACAAATTTTGAATTTGAATCTTTGTAACCGATGAAAAGAATTAAGAGCTGGATATCAAATCCAGTTATTGTTTTTGTAAGTTACAAATTTTGAATTTGAATATTTGTAACCATTGAGAGATTCTCTCTTTAATTTTGTAATTCAAAAATTGAATTTGAATCTTTGTAACCAGTGAGAATTCAAATTCATAATTTGAATTTGAATCTTTGTAACCGGTGAGAGATTCTCTCCTTAACATCCCCCCTGAAGTTGGAGAGGGTCGTTAATCGATCTTCAACTTGCACCGGAGATGATTGAACCGAATGGAGGACAATGATTTGGTGAAAATGTCAGCCAATTGGTCATGAGTTGAGATGAAACGAACATCGAGAAGACGTTCAGCAACCAAATGTCGAACATAGTGGTAGTCAATCTCAATATGCTTTGTTCGTGCATGAAAAATTGGATTAGCAGTGAGGTATGTTGCACCAAGATTGTCACACCATAAAATTGGAGACTGAGTAAGCTTAACTCCGAGTTCATGTAAGAGAAAGTGGAGCCACTGTAATTCGGCAGTGGTATCTGCTAGGGAGCGATATTCTGCCTCGGTAGATGATCTGGCAATGGTGTGTTGTTTCTTAGCTGACCAAGAGATTAAATTAGGACCTAAAAATATTGCAAAACCACCAGTTGAATGACGATCGTCTACACAGCCGGCCCAATTAGCATCACTGTATGCAAAGAGTTGGTTGCTAGGTCCCCTTGATATAGACAGGCCATGAGTGTAGGAGTGCCTGAGATAGCAGTATGCGTTTGACGGCTTGCCAATGTTCATCGGTTGGAGCCTTCAGAAATTGACAAACTTTATTGACCGAATAAGAGATATCTGGTAGAGTAAGTGTGGCATATTGCAATGCGCCAACTGTACTCCTATAGACTGTAGCATCGACCAAAGGAGTGTCACTATGTATAGAGAGCCGAGTAGTGGTGGCCATGGGTGTAGTAACGGGCTTCGCCTCAGCCATTGTAGTTTTCTGAAGTAGATCCAAAATGTACTTCTATTGTGAAAGTATAATACCATTGTGAGTTGGAATTACTTCAATGCTGAGAAAGTAATGAAGGGAGCCCAAATCCCGAACTGCAAATTCTTTACTGAGAGAGGCTATTACTGATGTGATGAAGGTTGAGTCAGATCCTGTTAAAACAATATCATCAACATAGATCAAGATATACATACGTCGACTACCATCAATAAAGATGAAGAGAGAGGTGTCGGTTTTAGAGCCCTCAAAATCGATGGAAATCAAGAATGTACTCAACCGATGAAACCATGCACTGGGGGCCTGTTTTAAACCATACAGAGACTTGTGAAGCTTGCAAATGTGATGAGGTCAGGATTCGTCAATGAAGCCTATTGGCTGTGACATATAAACCTCTTCTGTTAGCGTGCCATGGAGAAAAGCATTGCTCACGTCAAGCTGGCGAATGCACCAACGATGGGTAGTTGCAATAGTCAAGACAGTGCATACTGTAGTTGGTTTAACCACTGGGTTGAATGTTTCTCCGTAGTCTAGGCCCTCTTGTTGATTGTATCCTTTGGCAATGAGTCTGGCTTTGTAGCGTTCAATGCTACCATCGGACTTTCTTTTAATGCGAAATACCCATTTTGAACCGACCACATTAAAGGAAGGGGAAGGAGGAACTAAGCTCCAAGTTCCATTCTTAAGCAAAGCATTGAATTCGATCATCATAGCAGCTCTCTATTGAGGATGTTTTTGAGCTTCTGTAAAATTGTTTAGCTCCACTTCACTGTTGCAGGTGGTCATATAAGCCAAAGGAATATGGTACTTCAATGAAGGTTTTGGATTGGGACGTAACTGCATGTGGTGAGTGCATTGAGGAGCAACTGGAGAAGGTGCTAGTGAATCTTGGGCTTGTAGACTGAGGTCCTGTGGTGAATTTGCAATGGTAGGTAAATCTACAACTTCTTCCATAAAAGCATTAGTAGAAATCAAGGGATTGGGGAGATTGGAAGTAATATTAGCATCGGTCAATGAAGGGGATATGATAGGAGGGGAGGATAGAGAAGATACCTGGAGACATGGAGGATCTGGTGGAGCCCGAGGTGATGATGGGTGTCCATTAGGAGCCAAAACCGATAGCCATGGGACTGATGTGGGTGGGGGAGGACTAGGGGATGATGGGGATACCGATGCATATGGGAAAGAATTCTCAATAAATTGCACATGTTGTGCAATGTACATTCGATTTGTTTTGTAATCTAGGCATCGATATCCCATATGAAGGGGATTATAACCAATGAAAACACATGGTATTGAGCGCATACTGAATTTTATAGAATTATAAGGTCGAAGGAGGGGGAAGGCAGTACACCCAAATACTTTAAGGAATGCGTAATTAGGTGTCTTTTTTAATAAGACTTCAAATGGAGATTTATTTTGTAAAACCGGTGTGGATAATCGATTTATGAGAAATGTAGCTGTTTGGAATGCATAGTCCCAAAATGTCATAGGTAATGAAGCATGTGCCAACAGAGTAAGACCGGTATCGACAATGTGTCGAATTTTTCGTTCTGCAGTTCCATTTTGTTCATGCGTATGGGGACATGCAACTCTATGAATAATTCTAAATTTTTGAAGTGAAGTATTCACCTTTTGGTATTCCCCTCCCCAATCAGATTGAAAACATTTGTTTTTTGTAGAAAACTGATTTTCAACCATTACTCGAAATTGATCAAAAATTGTAGGAATAGAGGATCGTTTCAATATAGGATAATACCATGTGTATTTGGAATAATCATCAATAAAAATAAGAAAATAGAGATTATTAGTAGAGGAAACATATGGAGCAGGTCCCCACACATCACTAAAAATCAAATCCAAAGGTGCATTACTAACAGACCCTGTTAATGGTAATGAAAACTGGTGAGTCTTGCCCATAAAACAAGCAACACATTTATTAATAATAGATGATGAAGTAGGTAGAGAATGGGAGGAGATTAGGTGCTTGGCAGCTCAGGAATGGGGATGACCCAACCGTGCATGCCAATCATCTGCATTGATAGGTACTGTGGAGTGAACATGGTGAGCAGAAGGTTTATGGGAAGGAAGACTAGTCGGCAGCTTGTACAGTCCATCATCAAGTCGGCCTTTCAGCAGTACCCTGTTCGTCACCTGATCTTTCACAAGAAAATAATAGGGGTGAAATTCAAAATAACATTGGTTATCCTTTGTGAATTGGTGAACTGATAATAGATTCTTTTGAATGTGTGGAACATGGAGAATATTAAAAAATTGAAAAGAGGAGTTTGGTGATAGAGAAATAGAAGAGGAACCGATATGACTAATATTAAGACCAACTCCATTACCAACCCGTAATGATTCCTTACCATTATATCTGTTGGAGACATGCAAATTGCTGAGGTCGGGTGTCACATGATGAGTAGCCGCTGTATCAGGATACCATTCATGTGAAAATGTTGGTGGAGTAGGAAGTAGTCCTGCCATGTTTGCAGTTGGATTATTGGTGGAGGTAGGTGTTGCACCACCAGTGTATCGAAAGTAGCATTTGGATGCCAGGTGATTGGAACGATTGTAGATTTGACACTTTCTCTCTTACCATGTCGATATCCATGTTTTCTGTTTTGACCAAAGTTGGAGGGTGGTCGAGAATGGGGAGAGCCTTGTGGAGGGGTTTGCATAGGTCCTTGTGAAGGCAAATAGGAATGCGTAGTAGCATTCGGTGAGCGTTGCATAGTGCTCAGGTTAGCAGTGATAACTGATTGGGCATTGTTGAGTCACATTTCATGACACAATAAAAGGCGATGAAGATCATGGAAGGGAAGGGCCTCAGACTTTGTAGCTAGTGCAACAATTATGTCGTTGTAATCAGCTCCACGATTACGAAAAACAATGGCATTAAGCTCCTCTACAGAAAGTGGTTTATTGGATGCTTCCAGCTGGTCCGAAATATATTTAACCTCACGAAGGTATTCAGAAATAGTTTTGTTACCTTTTACCATACCTTGGAGTTGCATGCGGTAATTCGTCCAACCACCTACCTTTTGCCCCATCGAGTCTGGATTTGATGCCTTTCAACAAGATCTTGTTGGTGGCCTCCGTCTGACCGCTAGTTTGCGGATGCTTCACTGCGCCGCGCCGGTGCTCAATACGATGCTCCGCACAGAATGTCGTGAAGGCCTTGTTATCGAACTGCTTGCCATTATCCGTGATGAGAACTCTTGGGACTCTGTACCGATATACAACCGATTTGATGAAAAAGGCCCTGATGGCGCTTTCTGGAATGTTGGATAATGCCTCCGCCTCCGCCCATTTAGTGAAATAGTCCACGGCGACGACCACGAATTTTCGTTGATAGCACGCCGGTGGGAAGGGCCCATGATATCCATTCCCCATGTGGCAAATGGGATGGGGGCTGCTTCGATGGGGCGGAGGGGTGCGGCCGGGAGGTGAAATACTAGTGCGCACATTTGACACTTGGAGCACCGCTTGACATAGTTCATACAATCTTGCCGCATTTTTGGCCAATAATATCTCTGGCGTAATATCTTGTGCGCGAGGACTCTACCCCCCTTGTGTGCACCACATATGCCCTCATGTACTTCCTTGACAGCTCGTGTCACACCCCAATTCTGCACTGTTCAGAATGGTGTGATGAACCGCTAGCAAACCAACGGTTCAACCAGGATCTCAAGTAGGCTATATCCGTGTTATCTAAACTTCCACACATCCATAATCATAACAGAGTAAATACACAATAGCGGAAATCTTATAATAAAATGAACTGAGAATCTACTGTGATATTAATATTAAATAGTAAATTATTCTGTATCAACTGGGACATAAATAATTATCAAATACATGTCTTTACTAAATTCAAATAAAGAAACCTAAGAAAAATCTAATCGAATACACACGAGTTGCACTCGCAAGAGGAGTCATGTGTATCTACTTCAGCTTCAGCTTCCATCGCCGCCACGTTCCCGTATGCTGGAGCATTCATATAATCTTCAACCGTATAACCTGCATCATCAACTAAAAATATTCGACGTCGAGGGGTGAGCACACATCACGGCTCAGTGAGTAGACAAAACAATGCAACAATACATATGCATGCAATCAATTCATATCTTTGGTCTGGTTTATAGTTTGCAATGCGCAATAGAAAGGTTGGGTGGTCAAAGGTTAACGTTTATTGACCCCGCCTCTATACACAGGGAGTGGAAGTCCGCTCGAAGGTTAACGTTTATCATCGTCCCCATCCACCCTAATCATGACATTATACAACAAAGGTTAATGTTTATTGCTATATAATATCATACCAATACGTAAGCCCCTGTTAGCGAGAGCTTGCAAACTGGGCTCGCAACTAACCAATCCTAATGCCAAACAGTGTATCCAAGGCCTCACCTCAACATCCCTCAGAATGTCCATAGAGATATAGCTAAGGCCCCCCGGTAGAGTCAGAGACTACAAGGACCGAGACCACCTCCCCTGATACTCTACGACATAATAGTTCTGCTAAAGTAATGGCGATACGACGATGCTAATGCACAAGACTTGAGTTAGAGATAGAGCTAAAGTACTGAGACCCGCCAAAGGTTAACGTTTATTGACATTCTCATCACACCTCCCCTGATACTCGCTCGCATCAAGTACACCAACCACACACATACAATCACATGCCTATTCCTATCATCATCATCATCATCATGTTATAAACAATAAAATAAATATGCATGAACAAATAATAGAAATATTGGATGACATGTTGTATGCACATTACAAACATATTCACATAGAATCAAGCATGGCATTGGACTCAAGAAAAGGAAAACAGTTTGTTATTAACCAATTAATTTAGAGTTCTGTTTCCTCACCTTAGCTTGCTAACAGATACTTTTCCAAGCTTTATATCACCTTTATATTGTTATTGTATTGCTAGAAGACCTAACAAGTCGATAGAATTTAATTAAAATTAATTCTTAATTTAAAAACTATTATGTTAACTGAGGGTCGGAGGTAGGGTCGGAGTCCTGATCGACCCTGGGTGCGACCCTCCCCAAACTCTGAACTTCCCGAACACTGAGGGTCGATGGTCAGGATCACCTAGGGTCGGATGGTCATCGACCCTCGGTGCGACCCTCGGTGCACTTTGGTCCAATTCCCTCTTTTAATCTATTCTTTGTGCTTGGGATCCTATGGCTTGCTCCTACATTCCATTCTACATTCATTCCATGGTCTGAAACCATGAATAATCCACCTAGATAGCTTTCATGTATTCCCCCATGGTTTCCCATGAAAACCTAACCCTGGGTTGATGGTTTGGGTTTCTACGAGATCACATTCTCATTAATATCTAACCTAAGGTCTGTAGAAACTCATGGAATTAGTGTCCATACTTGAGAAGAATACTCCTTCTCTGCAACTCTTCTCTTTTGGCTAACTTCTCTTCGTTGCTTCACTTCTTCCTCTTTTCCTTCTCTTCTCTTTCTCTCAATTCAATTAGGGTTGTGAAAGGAGTGAAAGAGGCTTAGGGACGTCCTTTAAATAGAGTAAGAACATCCTAAATAAGTCCCATTGAGATTAGGAAGGAATCCCAATCGAAAATTAGGAAATTTCTTAATTTCTATTTCTTACGGTAACCGAGGGTCGATGGGAGGGTCGATGATCCCGTCGACCCTAGGGTTCAAGATGTCCAACCCTCCCTTCAAAATTGAGGGTCTGACTTTCTGCTTTGGGAGGTCTGACGTTAGACCCTGCTTACCTGGGTATGCGACCCTCCCTTCAAATTAAGTGTTTTTGGGTCGATTTGATACCTGGGATCTCAATCTCCTTCACGCCCTTGGTCCATTTGACTCAACCATGATGGGTAAACCTGGTTCAAGGTGGTAAGACCGGGTTAGATTGACACGGGTCTTACAGCTCGCGCTGCTTTGGAAGGACGTAAACACCAGAGCAGTGGGAACGTGAAAGCCTTCTTGTACAGGACTACCTCCTCCACGACGTAATGGCTAGATTTAGATTGGATGCGCCTGGCCTCTTTCTTATCTTCTGGTAGTTGACCATTTTGGAGAAAGGAAAAGATTGGATCCATCTACGATGGTTCGGACACTGCTGGCAATATGGCCTTGGTTGTGGCATCCACGGATGAGTGGGTCAGAACTTCGGTGTATACCGAATGATCCAGATCTCTTAAGTCCGACATGGCAAGTTTGGATAAAGTGTCTGCCAAGGTGTTCTGGTCCCGGAGTACGTGACGCAGAATGAAGTGTTCGAATGCGGATGCGGCCTCTTGGACCTTCGTGAGGTAGGCAGACATACTCGGTTTCTTTGCCTCGTAGTCTCCATTGACCTGACGTACTACCAGCTGGGAGTCGCTGGACGCTTTTACCCTCTGAGCCATAACTGCCTTGGCCAGACGAAGTCCAGCGATAAGGGCCTCATACTCGGCTGCATTGTTGGAGACTTGGAACATGAATCGAATAGCGCAGCGAATTTGAAAACCCTCTGGGCTGGTGAGGATGAATCCTGCACCGCATTGAGTTTTGCTTGATGCCCCGTCAACAAATAGGGTCCATGCTTGTGATTACTCTTCTGGGGGTGAGTCGTCTATAGCTGGGTCTTCGGCAGGGGGGCCTCAATTAGGAAGTTGGCTAGTGCCTTGGCTTTGATGGCTGTACGTGGCTTGAAGTGAAGGTCGAACTCTCCTAATTCAACGGCCCAGTTGATGACTCAGCCAGAAATGTCTGGCTTAGATAAAATCTTCTTCAGAGGTTGGTCAGTCAGAACGGTGATGGAGTGCGCCTAGAAGTATGGGCGTAGTTTACGTGCGGATGTGACTAAAGCCAGCGTGACTTTCTCAATGAACTTATACCTAGTCTCGGCTTCCAACAAGACCTTGCTGACATAATAAATGGGGCGTTGGACGCCCTCTACTTCCTTGATCAGTACCGCGCTGACCGCTCCTGAAGAAACGGCCAAGTATAACTCCAAAGTGTCTCCTAATTCGGGCTTCACCATCAATGGGGGAGATGTCAGGTAATTCTTTAGTTCTTCGAACGCCTGTTGGCACTCGGCCATCCATGCGAAGGTCTTGTTGCCTTTCAGGGTTTGGAAAAATGGTAGACATTTGTCCGCAGAACGCGACATGAACCGGCTGAGCACGGCAACTCGCCCGGTGAGCTCTTGCACCTATTTTACCCTGGTGGGTGCTGTCATTTCCAGAATGGCCATAATTTTTTCTGGATTTGCCTCGATCCCGCGGCTTGAGACCATGAAACCCAGGAATTTTCCCGAAGTGACCCCGAATGCGCATTTTGCGGGATTGAGGCGCATTCTATGCCTTTGGAGTACACTGAATGCCTCCTCTAGGTCACAAACATGGTCGCTCTCGGTTAAACTTTTCACCAGCATGTCATCAACGTACACCTCCATGTTGCGCCCAATTTGTTCGGCAAAGATCTTGTTGACCAACCTCTGGTAGGTGGCTCCGGCATTTTTGAGGCCGAATGGCATTACATCATAACAGAAAAGGCCTTGGCTGGTCACAAAGGCAGTCTTCTCCGCGTCGGTCGTGTGCATCCTGATTTGGTTATACCCGGAATAGGCGTCCATAAAGCTCAACTGGGCGTGTCCGGCAGTAGCATCAATGACCTGGTCGATCCTGGGCAGGGGGAAGCTATCCTTGTGGCAAGCCTTGTTAAGATCGGTAAAGTCTATGCAGATGCGCCACTTGTCACCAGCCTTGGGGACCATGACCACGTTGGCTAGCCACTCCGGGTAGTGCAGCTCTCGGATGAATCCGGCATCCAGCAATTTCCCTACTTCGGCGTCGATGATTTTCTGGCGGGATGCCGCAAAGGACCTCCTTTTTTGTCGCACTGGTCGACGATTGGGGTCCACATTGAGGCGATGTTGGGCCACCTCCCTAGGGATTCCTGGCATGTCGGCCGCTGACCAGGCAAAGACGTCGGCATTAGCTTGTAAAAACGTCACGAGTGCCCCCCACTGCGGCTGTCACACCCCAATTCCACACTATTCAGAATGGTGTGATGAACCGCTAAACAAACAACGACTCAACCAGGATCTCTAATAGGCTATCCCCGCGTTATCCAAACTTTACACGCATCCACAATCATAATCAGAGTAATACACAATAGCGGAAAATTTATAAATAATATGAACTGAGTACTAGAATGATTCCCATAAATAATATCAAATTATTATGTGTTTAACTAAGACATAAATATATAAATACCAATACATGTCTTATAAATCCAAATAAGAAACTGCAAAAATATCTAATCGAATACACACGAGTTGCACTCGCAAGAGGAGTCGTGTGTATCGTCTTCAGCTCCAACTTCCATAGCTGTTACAGTTCCATACGCTGACGCGTTCATATAATCTTCAACAGTATATCCTGCATCATCAACTAAAAATATTCGACGTCGAGGGGTGAGCACACAACACGGCTCAGTGAGTAGCCAAAACAATGCAACAATACATATGCATGCAAAAAGTCAATTCATATCTTTGGTCTTGGTTTATAGTTTGCAATGTGCAATAGAAAGGTTGGGTGATCAAAGGTTAACGTTTATTGATACCGCCTCTATACACAGGGTGTGGAAGCCCGCCCGAAGGTTAACGTTTATCGTCGTCCCCATCCACCCTACCATAACATTATACAACAAAGGTTAACGTTTATTGCTATATAATGCTATACCAACACGTAAGCCCCTGTTAGCGAGGGCTTGCAAACTGGGCTCGCTACTAACCAATCCTAATGCCAAACAGTGTATCCAAGGCCTCACCCCAGATCCCTCGGAACATCCATAGAGATAGAGCTAAGGCCCCCGGTAGAGTCGAGACTACAAGGACCGAGACCACCTCCCCGATACTCTACGACATAATAGTTCCGCTAAGGTAATGGCGATACGACGATGCCAATGCACAAGACTTGAGTTAGAGATAGAGCTAAAGTGCTGAGACCCGCCAAAGGTTAACGTTTATTGACGTTCTCATCACACCTCCCCTGATACTCTCTCGCATCAAGCACATCAACCACACACATACAAGCACATGCCTATTCCTATCATCATCATCATCATCATGTTATAAACAGTAAAGTAAATATGCATGAACAAGTAATAGAAATATTGGATGGCATGTTGTATGCACATTACAATCATATTCACATATAATCAAACATGGCATAGGACTCAAGAAAAGAAAAACAGTTTATTATTAACCAATTTAGTTTGGGGTTAAGGTTCCTCACCTTAGCTTGCTAATAGATATTTTCCAAGCTTTCGATTCACTGTTATAACGGTACTATATTGCTAGCAAACCTAACAAAGTCAATAGAATTTAATTAGAATTAATTCAGAATTTAAAAACCATTCTGTCAACTGAGGGTCGATGCTAGGGTCGATGCTAGGGTCGATGGGTCTATCGACCCTCCCAAAGATCTCGAACTTCCCGAATGCTGAGGGTCGATGGTCTGAAACACCTAGGGTCGGATGGTCTATCGACCCTCGGTGCGACCCTTGGTGCACTCTGGTCAAATTTCCACTTTTTAATCCATTCTTCGTGTTTGGGGTCCTATGGCTTGCCTCCTACATTCACCCAACATTCATTCCATGGTCTAGAACCATGTATGATTCATCTAGATAGCTTTCGTGCATCCTCCCATGGTTTCTCATGAAAACCTAACCATGGATGGATAGTTTGGGTTTCTCCGAAATCCTACACTCAACCATATCTAACCTAAGGTCTGTAGAAACTCATGGAATTAGTATCCATACCTGGAAGATTACTTTCCTCGGCAATTTCTTCTCCTTTTTGCTAAGCCTTCTTCCTAGCCTCCTTTCTTCCTCTTTTCCTTCTTCTCTCTTTCTCTCAATTCAATTAGGGTTGTGAAAGGAGTGAATGTGGCTTAGGGATGTCCTTTAAATAGACTAGGAATGTCCTATAATAATCCCATTGAGATTTGGAAAGAATCCCAACCGAAAATTAAGAAATTTCCTAATTTCAGTTTCGTCAGAAACCGAGGGTCGATGGGAGGGTCGATGATCCCGTCGACCCTAGGGTCTTAAGCTGTCCGACCCTCCCTCAAAAACTGAGGGTCGATCTTTCTGGTTTGGGAGGTCCATCCCTGCTTAGCTGGGTGTGCGACCCTCCCCTAGAATTAAGTGTTTTTGGGTCGATTTCATACCTGGGATCTCGATCTCCTTCATGCCCTTGGTCCACTTGACTCGACCATGATGGATAGACCTGGTTCAAGGTGGTAAGACCGGGTTAGATTGACACGGGTCTTACAACTCCCCCCAACTTATAAAAATTTCGTCCTCAAAATTGTACCTACCTTCTGAGTCAAACAAGTCAGGGTATTGCTTCCTCATAGCATTTTCTTCTTCCCATGTAATCTCTTCCATGTCTCTACTTTTCCATGTGACCTTAACATAGTAGATATCTCTGTTGCGTAGACGTTGAACTTTTCGACTAGTGATTTCCGTTGGTATTACTTCAAATGTCAAATCATCAGTTAGTTCCGACAAATCTACTATCAACACATGTGTTGGGTCTTTGACATACTTCTTCAATAAGGATATGTGAAATACGTCATGCACACTTGACATAGATGGTGGTAGTGCTAATCCGATAAGCTACTTTTCCACGCTTAGCCAGAATCTCATATGGTCCGACATATCTTGGACTTAGTTTTTCTTTCTGTCCGAACCTCTTCAATCCTCGCATGGGCGATACTTTCAAGAATACTTTTTCGCCTACGGCGAACTCTAGATCTCTTCGTCGAGTATATGCGTATTGCTTCTGACGGTTCTGAGCTACTCTTACTCTTTCCTTGATGATGTCGACCACTCGACAAGTCTCTTCAACAAATTCTGGTCCAACGATACTACGTTCTCCAACTTCATTCCAAAACAAGGGAGTTCGACACTTCCTGCCATACAGTGCTTCATAAGGTGACATCCGTATAGTAGCCCGATAAGTTGTTATTGTAAAGCGAACTCGATCAATGGTAACTTCGTCCCATGATCCCTTGAAATCAATCACGCATGCTCGTAGCATATCTTCTAAAATCTGAATGGTACGCTCCGACTGTCCGTCGGTCCGTGGGTGGAATGCGATCTTGAACCTCAATGTTTTACCCATAGCCTTTTGCAGTCCTTCCCAGAATCTAGAAGTAAATCTTGGGTCTCTATCGGACACAATGCTTTCCGGAACACCGTGTAGCCGAACAATATTATCCACATACAGCTTTGCTAACCTTTCCAGGTGTATATTGGGGTCGTATCGGTATGAAGCGAGCTGTCTTAGTCGACGGTCTACAATCACCCAAACTGCGTCAACTACTCGAGGAGTCAATGGTGGTCCGGTGACGAAGTCCATAGTGATGCAGTCCCATTTCTAAGCTAGTTCCGGTAATGGTTGTAACAGTCCTGCGGGTCTTTGTCGTTCCGCCTTTATATTCCGACAATTTAGGCATTGAGACACGAACATGGCTACATCTCCCCTCCACCAATACAATTTCTTTAGATCATGATACATTTTTGTACTTCCGGGATGTACCGAGTAGATGGTGGTATGGGCTTCTTTCATGAGTCGGTGTCTAATGTCCATACTTTCTGTTTCGGTACACATATCCTCCCTTTATATCTCAGTACCTTCTCGTTATCTAAGGTGAACTCAGAGTTGGTCCTACCTTTCCCAATATCTTCTTGTACTGTTCTTAGATAAGGATCTGCTTTGATAGCTGTTTTCACTTCGTCCACTATATCCGGTATAATCTTCAATGCTGCGAACATATTTGAAAACCGATGAATGAACCCTTGGTTGGTTGATCCATCCGGTGTATCTATCACATACTACTCGTTGCCGTGATTAAACACCATTCCATTGGTATACATTGCTGCGGTCGTGTGCTGGTTTCTCCTTGAGATTTTATCATTGCTTTCTCGCTCAATGCATCCGCTACCACGTTCGCTTTCCCGGATGATACCGGATATCACAATCATAGTCTTTCAATAATTCCAGCCATCTTCTTTGTCTCATATTTAACTCCTTCTGATTAAATAGATAAGTAAGACTTTTATGGTCCGACTTAATCTGAAACTTCTCTCTGTATAGGTAGTGTCTCCATATCTTGACAGCATGTACTACTGCCGCTAATTCCAAATCGCGAGTTGGGTAATTTTTCTCATGTACCTTCAACTGTCTTGATGCATACGCAACTACTTGTTCTCCTTGCACACATCCTAATCCCAATCCCGATGCATCAGTGTATAAGGTAAATGTCTGTCCTGGAACGGGAATGGTTAAAATTGGAGCAGATATCAATCTGGTCTTCAGTGTTTGAAAGCTCTTTTCACACTTATCCGTCCATACAAACTTTTCTCCTTTCTTGGTCAAAGTGGTGAAAGGTACGGCAATCCGAGAATAGTCTTCTACGAATCTCCGATAATATCCAGCTAGACCCAGAAAACTTCTAACTTCTGAGACGCTCTTTGGTGCTTCCCACTTCACAATAGCTTCGATCTTACTGGGGTCCACTTTTTCCTTCCGCGGATACTACATGGCCTAAAAATGCGACTTCGCTTAGCCAAAACTCACACTTAGAAAATTTGGCGTATAACTTCTCTTTCCTCGGACGCTATAGGGCTGCGTTTAGGTTCTTGACATGGGTTTCCTTGTCCTTGGAGTATACCAATATGTCATCAATGAATACTATCATCGACGTGTCCAACATATCATGGAAAACTCGGTTCATAAGTTCCATGAACGTTGCCGGTGCATTAGTTAGTCCGAAAGACATCACTAAGAATTCATAATGTCTGTATCTTGTCCTGAAAGCTGTCTTCGGAATGTCACCTTCCTTAATTTTCAATTGATGATAGCCCGATCGAAGATCGATCTTTGAAAATACCTTCGCTCCTTGTAACTGATCGAACAAGTCATCGATCCTGGGTAGTGGATATCAATTCTTGATTGTCAGCTTATTCAACTCTCTATAGTCGATACATAACCGAACGCTACCATCTTTCTTCTTCACGAACAACACCGGTGCTCCCCATGGAGATATACTGGGTCTAATATAACCCTTATCCAACAGTTCTTGTAGTTGCACTTTTAATTCCTTCAGTTCAGGAGGAGCCATCCTATACGGTGCTTTTGATACTGGTGCGGCTCTGGGTGTAGGATCTATTACAAACTCCGTGGCTCGGTCGGGTGGTAATCCGGGTAGTTCCTCCGGAAATACATTAGGAAAATCACGTACTACATCAATATCTTCCATTTGTGGCACGTCCTTGGTTAGGTCGACCACTGATACTAGATATCCGACCGCTCCTTTCTCAAGGCACTTTTTAGCCTTTAATGCGGAAAGTATGAGCTTGCGTCTCCTGGGAAGTTTGGTTCCCGAGAAACTGAATTCTGCTCCTTCTTTATCTTTGAACGTTAGCTTCTTCTCGGCGCATAACAGATTTGCAGAATGCCGAGCTAACCAGTCCATTCCTAAGATGACATCAAAGTCTGCCATCTCAATTCTGATTAGGTTGCGTCCAAATTCCATCCATTTAGCAATCTCAAAATAGATTCTCCATTACTTCATCTGAGGTTCATTGGCTATAGCATTTAGTCTGAATCCAATCATCTTTCTTCCAATAATTTCATTATCACTACACATCTTTATCAACCATGATTAGGGAGTGTATAATTCAGAATGTTTGTCCAAAACAATTCATTTCCTTCTTTCAATTATCATAATGACAACCACTTGTTTTATCTAGCGAATCTAGGTTTTAAGGATCAGGAGTAAATCTGTGGTAATCCAACCGGCATCAAAAGATCATTAGGTTGCACGGTGGTCTAAATGCATGGAAATAGAGGTTCTACAGCTCTTAACCTCATGGTTACCGGTTCTATCGAGTATATAATGCCATTGATCAAGGCACTATAAGAATAAATCTGGAGAAGATTTCATACATCAGTATATCAGGTATAAATCTGGAGAAAAATTTTTGTACATCAATAAATCAAGTATAAATCAGTAGATGTACGCTCAACATGATTAAGCATTTAACTGTTCACTCAGTTCGTATCTCTGTTCATGTTGTTGATCATGAGAGTGGTTCAGATTGGTATAATCAGGACTAAGACTAAAGAAACAATATCTATAACTCCAATTGACAGGTTAAATCAAGAAGGTATCCTGTCAAGACACGCAAATCTAAAATCTGGTATGTGCATCCTCTATAATCATAAGAGTAAATCAATAATGCACCGCATCCTATATAATCATATCCAGTTATATGGCCACAATTAGATTTGATCCTCTACTGAAAACGTTTAAGGCTTCGTCTTCAGAAAATATTCTTCAATCCCTGTTGGATCATTCTGTCATAATGCAGCTATCCCATACTTCGGTGGCTGATAAGGGTAACCACCTTGATACACTGCTTGTTGTGCACCAAACTTCTGCACTGGGGTATGCATTACTGGGACTTGCTGTATGATAGGTACTGTGTGCTAACATGTACTGGGGTACACTGTTGCTACTAGTTGGTACCGTACTTGGTTTGACCCGAAGGTGTTGATGTAGCATCGGTAACTTGGGTAGTGATTTACATAGCAACTTGCATAGTCGGTCTCATCTGTTGTTGCTCTTGTTCTTAATGTGCGGCCCTTATCCTCTTATCTCTGTTTGGATTTAGCCCGAGACCTTTCCCTTTACCATTGCAGGGAATTAGGCATTACTAGCCATTTTCTCCTTCTTCCTCTGTCATACATCGAGTTTCACATCTTGTGAGTACCAACTCGGTATTCCAACTTTCTGCTTTACAGAAGCTCCCTTCTTGTTACTGTACTATATCCTTGTATACTTGGATAACTACCCAACTTATAGATAATACCCTAAATTATTTGTTTATTAGGATAATTCTTGGTCTTCTCTTTCTGTGTGAGTGTATATATATGGTTCCACCTTTTATATGTACATTATCGTCTT
Organism: Protea cynaroides; assembly: GCA_028583415.1. Taxonomy (NCBI): domain Eukaryota; kingdom Viridiplantae; phylum Streptophyta; class Magnoliopsida; order Proteales; family Proteaceae; genus Protea; species Protea cynaroides. The sequence goes on from CM053276.1 coordinate 19,610,691, forward strand.
GTTTAATTTCTGTCTCAACCAACACAGGTGCTTACAGTGTGTTTATATTAAAGCTTTTACTTTTATCCTATCTCAGTTCACAATGGTCTTGAATGCGTGTTAGTTCGGCGGGCAAAGCCTGAGATGCTCTGATACCAAGTTGTCACACCCCAATTCCACACTGTTCAGAATGGTGTGATGAACCGCTAAACAAACAACGGCTCAACCAGGATCTCTAATAGGCTATCCCCGCGTTATCCAAACTTTACACGCATCCACAATCATAATCAGAGTAATACACAATAGCGGAAAATTTATAAATAATATGAACTGAGTACTAGAATGATTCCCATAAATAATATCAAATTATTCTGTGTTTAACTAAGACATAAATATATAAATACCAATACATATCTTATAAATCCAAATAAGAAACTACAAAAATATCTAATCGAATACACACGAGTTGCACTCGCAAGAGGAGTCGTGTGTATCGTCTTCAACTCCAACTTCCATAGCTGCTACAGTTCCATACGCTGACGCGTTCATATAATCTTCAACAGTATATCCTACATCATCAACTAAAAATATTCGACGTCAAGGGGTGAGCACACAACACGGCTCAGTGAGTAGCCAAAACAATGCAACAATACATATGCATGCAAAAAGTTAATTCATATCTTTGGTCTTGGTTTATAGTTTGCAATGTGCAATAGAAAGGTTGGGTGATCAAAGGTTAACGTTTATTGATACCGCCTCTATACACAGGGTGTGGAAGCCCGCCCGAAAGTTAACGTTTATCGTCGTCCCCATCCACCCTACCATAACATTATACAACAAAGGTTAACGTTTATTGCTATATAATGCTATACCAACACGTAAGCCCCTGTTAGCGAGGGCTTGCAAACTGGGCTCGCTACTAACCAATCCTAATGCCAAACAGTGTATCCAAGGCCTCACCCCAGCATCCCTCAGAACATCCATAGAGATAGAGCTAAGGCCCCCCGGTAGAGTCAGAGACTACAAGGACCGAGACCACCTCCCCTGATACTCTACGACATAATAGTTCTGCTAAGGTAATGGCGATACGACGATGCCAATGCACAAGACTTGAGTTAGAGATAGAGCTAAAGTGCTGAGACCCGCCAAAGGTTAACGTTTATTGACGTTCTCATCACACCTCCCCTGATACTCTCTCGCATCAAGCATATCAACCACACACATACAAGCACATGCCTATTCCTATCATCATCATCATCATCATGTTATAAACAGTAAAGTAAATATGCATGAACAAGTAATAGAAATATTGGATGGCATCTTTGTATGCACATTACAATCATATTCACATAGAATCAAACATGGCATAGGACTCAAGAAAAGAAAAACAGTTTATTATTAACCAATTTAGTTTGGGGTTAAGGTTCCTCACCTTAGCTTGCTAATAGATATTTTCCAAGCTTTCGATTCACTGTTATAACGGTACTATATTGCTAGCAAACCTAACAAAGTCGATAGAATTTAATTAGAATTAATTCAGAATTTAAAAACCATTTTTTCAACTAAGGGTCGATGCTAGGGTCGATGCTAGGGTCGATGGGTCTATCGACCCTCCCAAAGATTCCCGAACTTCCCGAACGCCGAGGGTCGATGGTCCGAAACACCTAGGGTCGGATGGTCTATCGACCCTCGGTGCGACCCTTGGTGCACTCCGGTCAAATTTCCACTTTTTAATCCATTCTTCGTGTTTGGGGTCCTATGGCTTGCCTCCTACATTCACCCAACATTCATTCCATGGTCTAGAACCATGTATGATTCATCTAGATAGCTTTCGTGCATCCTCCCATGGTTTCCCATGAAAACCTAACCATGGATGGATAGTTTGGGTTTCTCTGAAATCCTACACTCAACCATATCTAACCTAAGGTCTGTAGAAACTCATGGAATTAGTATCCATACCTGGAAGATTACTTTCCTCGGCAATTTCTTCTCCTTTTTGCTAAGCCTTCTTCCTAGCCTCCTTTCTTCCTCTTTTCCTTCTTCTCTCTTTCTCTCAATTCAATTAAGGATGTGAAAGGGGTGAATGTGGCTTAGGGACGTCCTTTAAATAGACTAGGAATGTCCTATAATAATCCCATTGAGATTTGGAAAGAATCCCAACCGAAAATTAAGAAATTTCCTAATTTCAGTTTCGTCAGAAACCGAGGGTCGATGGGAGGGTCGATGATCGCGTCGACCCTAGGGTCTTAAGCTGTCCGACCCTCCCTCAAAAACTGAGGGTCGATCTTTCCGGTTTGGGAGGTCCGACCCTGCTTAGCTGGGTGTGCGACCCTCCCCTAGAATTAAGTGTTTTTGGGTCGATTTCATACCTGGGATCTCGATCTCCTTCATGCCCTTGGTCACTTGACTCGACCATGATGGGTAGACCTGGTTCAAGGTGGTAAGACCGGGTTAGATTGACACGGGTCTTACAGCGGCTCCCTGAGGGAGGATCCTATCTGTACCGTTCTGTCAGGGTTACCCTCAGCAAGGGGGACTTGTATCAGGTCCTCTGCTGGCGCACCCCTTTGCTGCTTGGGATCGTCTCGCAGATCTTCAATTTACACCGGCAAGGCCCTTGCAGGTTTCTTGTGGTCGGTTAGCTCCGCCGAGTAACATTTTCGGGACACTAGCTGATTCGACCTGCACTCCCCCGCCCCGCGGGGAGTTGGGAATTTGAGCACTAGATGATATGGGGATGGTGCTGATCGTAGTGTGATCATACCTGGTCTCCCTAGGAGACCGTTGTAAGATGAGGGGACGTCAACCACCAGAAAGTTCATCGTGACTCTTGACTCCCGCGGGTAAGTGCCGGCTCTTACCGGCAACCGAATAGACCCTTTGACACTTACGAGGTCCCTTGAGAAACTGACCAAGGGGTAGTCGACTGGTAATAATCGCTCAAGGGGGATTTCCATGCGTCGGAAAGCTTGCCAGTAGATGATGTCGGCGGAGCTTCCCGTGTCCACCATGATTTTATGCACGTCGCTATCTTCAATCCGAAGGGTGATGACAATGGCGTCTTCATGGGGTAGTTCTAATCCGCACAAGTCCTCATCACTGAATGTGAGGAAGTCCCCCGTTCGAGCCCTCTTCCCGGGCCACTCAGTTGACTTGACGATTCGGGCGTAAGCCTTCCTTGCTTTAGCTGAGGTGTTACCGGCCGCTGGTCCGCCTGTTATAGTCAAAGCCTTCCGCCCTTGGGTGGCGGGATCATAACTGCCGTCGTCTACCAAGGCCGAAGTGCCTACTGCGGCCAATGGAGGTCGGTAGGAATCTTCACGGCATTCTGTGTCCGAGGTGGCCGCTGCGGCCAACGAGGGTCGGCTGGCGGGTGGACTCTTTCCGCCCCCTGTCCTGACCATTGAGGTGCTGGGAATGCCTGAACTAACTGCTGGGCTATACCGTGGTCTGGTACGTCTGACCATATAGACGCGTTCATAGGGTATGCCCTCCTCTGTCGGTGGGTCAATGACATGCAGCGGAGGGGGTGGTGGAGTCTGGTCTTCGCGCTGCCTGGACACCCTTGGATCGGTCCTCTGCCTGGTCCTCCCCCTAGCTGCCAAAGAGTTGGGCACTCGACTTTTCTCGTGTGTCTATTGGGGAGTACGGTCGAGCTGGCACAGAATGACACCGATGTCCCGATGCGCTGGCGTCGGCCTCCTTTCCCTCCTTTCTGCATGCTGGATAGGCTTTTGCTCGCGAGGCCTCTCCGGGTAGCGAGGCTCGGCTGGCCTATCCCTCCTAGTTTCTCCACGGGTGGGCTCTTCTCGTATGTCCCTTCTCTCTTGCCTCCTTGGCTCTCTGTCCTCTTGACGTCGTGGTTCCCGCTCTGGCGTTCTCGCCCTTGGTGGGGGAGGTAATCTTCTCCGATCCTCGGCCGTGGGGGCCGATACTCTCGGAGCATTGTGATCTACGTATTGCTTGTAATAACCTCGTTGGATGAGGTCTTCAATTTCTATTTGCAGATTACGACATTCATCGGTCGTGTGGCCGATGTCGCGGTGATACTGACAGTACTTATTGGGATTGCACTTTCTAGCTTCAGTGACTATCTTCTGAGGCCTCTGAAGGTACCCATCATCCGCGATGAGAGTGTACACATCACCGAGGGACCTGTTAAGTGGGGTATAGTCACTGAATTTCTTTTGCAGAAAGCCCCTAACTCACGCCTCTTCTCTCCGAGACCTTTTGCTCTCTCCAGGCCATGTGAGGTCTGGCCTTTCGTTAGTTCGCTTGTGCGGAGTGTCTTCTAGACTCTTGCTGGCTTCATAGATTTCGTTGGCGCTGGCGAATTTCTCACATCTCGCCAGGAGTTCTTGTAGATCGGCAGGTTCCTTCTTAGCGATGGAAAATCTGAGCTTTGTGTCGGTGACTGCTGCTCTCAACGTAGCGAAGTGAACCGCCTCATCAATGTCTTTGACTTGGAGCACCTCTAAGTTAAACCTGGCCAAGAAGGCCCGTAGGGTTTCTCCGGATCTTCGCCGCATATTCATCAGATGGCCACTTGTCTTCCGCTGCACCCTGCTGCCCTGGAAGTGCATCCAGAATAGTTTACCCATGGTTTTGAATGAGTCGATTGACCGTGGTGGGAGGTTATTGAACCACATCCATGCTGCCCCCTTGAGTGTGAGCGGGAAAGCTCTACACATGATTGCATCGGGGTTTGCGTGCAGGACCATTGCCCCAACAAAGTTGTTCAAGTGTTCAATGGGGTCGGTAGAACCATCGTAAGAGTCGACAGGGGGCATGCTAAACCGCTTGGGTAGAGGGACCCTCATGATGAAGTCGGTCAGGGGGTTGTCCGTGGAGTAATCCCTGTCTTCATCTTGGGACACTCCTGCCTTCTCCATTGTTTCGACCTTTCGGTGGAGGACTACCAACAGGTCCGCTATTTGTGCAGCAACTGCAGGGTCCATGGGGGAATTGGGCTTGTCTGTCCCAACGGCCCCTTCCGGTAGTACTATGCGCCGAGGGACCAAGAGCTCTTCTAGGTCCTCTTCATCGACCCTGGGTACTGGCCTCGGCTGGGGACCAAGTCTCTCCTGAGCTGGAATTCTCCCATGGTGCGAGGCCGAGCCTGTGCCGCTTAGCTCGGGGGCAGGGCGAGTGTTGGCTCCCAGCTGTGCAGGTCGGCCTCCGCTCTGCCTTGGCCGATCTCGGGGTGGGTCCTGATGGAGGTCGTCTTCTTGGTGCGGTGCCGCCCGGGGGACGATGCCAATGGGAGGTCGAGATGAGGCCTTCGCCGTTGGAGTTTGTAATCCTTGCACGAATCTCATCAATACCGCGGGCTGCTGCGCAACAGTTTCGAACTGTTCGTAGGTGACGAATGCCTCTGGTGTGGGCGCTTGGGCTGCTGCCTGCTTTCCGTGATCTTGACTGGGGCGGGCCTCCGACCTGTCTCCTTCTTCCGGATTCACACGTTGATCGAGTAATGGGGGGTTGGGACTGACCCTGTGACTTCTGGTCCGTCGTGGACTCATGATTGGAGATTCCTCCCTGGTTTTATCCTAAGATATCGGAACTCAAGGGCCCCACGGTGGGCGCCAAACTGTTTCGGTCCAGATCCGTCCTGTGGGTCCTCCTCGCTGACTGAACCTGCAAGACAAGAAAAGGCAAAGAAGGGAGGAGGGCTGGATGCCCCGGGTCCACTCCGATGCCAAAGTTAGGCTCTGTGAACAGTCAATGGGCTCGGTGTCGAGCCCACTAAGATATTATAAAGTGTGGGGTGAGGTGAGATTTTTCGACCGATGTGTCAGAGCGTGAATCTCAAGGGGTAATAAATGAGCAGTAAATGTTGTGTGTTAAAAACCTCAGGATTCGCCCTATTTATAGTGAATAGTATGAAATCCTGAAATACCGAGGTTACCCTTTCTTCCTATGCTTGAGGGGTAATATCGATTTTAGCCTTCGTCGAATGGCGAATCTCTACGTGGCGCTGATATTGAGTCCTACATGTCGAGGGAATGAACCCAGCGTGGCATAATTCCCTAACAGACTCAATAAACGAAAATAGTTTATTATTATCCAACTAGTTTAGGTCTTGTTTCCTCACCTTTGCTTGAGTGTAGATCCTCTTTCAAGCTTTAAGAATCACTTTTATTTCACTAGAAAACCCAATAAGTCGATAGATTTTAATTAGAATTAATTTCAACAGTTTTAAACTTGCTGTACTGCTTGGGTCGCAGGTTGGGTCGCAGGTAGGGTAGCAGTTTTCTACGACCCCAGGGGTAGGGTCGATCATAGGGTCTGTAAGAACCGTGCTCTAAAACCCGGTTTAACCATGGTTTTATGCGATGACAGGTGCCCCAATCATAACAGGACTGGAAAGCGAAGCCGGACAAGGGACCACGCAAGAAGCCGGGTGAAGAACCAGTCAAATTCAGGTACGTAAAAGGTGTAAAATCGGTTAAGTGCATACCGGTCTCACCATACCGGTCGCACTATCCTGCGACCGGTATGGGCCAGCGGTATGGCATACCGGTCTCACCATACCGGTTGTACTATCCTGCGACTGATATGTGCGAGACCGCTATAGTTCGGAACGGCTGGAGTCCGTCTCCAGCTTGTGTTGCTCTCAAAAATGGAAACTTTAAGTTTCCATATGAGGGGGGAGCGTGCCTTGGACGGCCTCTCTCTATTAATAGAGGGGGAGACACTCCGTGAACCTCTTTGTAAACCCATCCGTTCGGAGAAAGAGTGAGGAGGTTCAAGGAGGAAGACGCCGCCCAGGAAGGAGCCGCCGGTGGAGGAACACGCCGCCAATTGACAATCGCTACCGGTAAAGTGCTCTATCCTTCCTGTAGTGTTGATTATCGGATTGGAGCCGCGAAGCGGCATGAGATCAAATGGAAAAATGATTAGATCCCTTTCGCCTTTCTTTCTGATCTGGTTGGTTTTTGGCATTCTAGCCAAGATCCGTAGGACCCCTTCGGAGAATGGACTTTAGCAATTGATTAGGGAGACCCTTGGGACCTACCCGTAGGGTGGATCTGATGATTTATGCCCTAGATGCCTTTTCTTGTCTCTTTTCAGATCTGGGTCGCTATGCGGCGTTCTAGCCGCGATCCGTAGGACTTTACAGGGATCGGACCCTAGCAGAGGATAGGTGTGACCTTAGGGAGCTACCCGTAGAGACCTCGCTCTCGGAATCACGCCGTAGGGTATACCCTTGGGCGAGTCCAGCGGTATGGGCCGCAGTGTATACCGCTGGCACCATACCGGTCGCACTCAGCCAGATCTGAGTGAGACCGCTATGTGTGCATCCGGTATGCATACCGCTGGCACCATACCGGTCGCACTCAGTCAGATCTGAGTGAGACCGGTATGTGTGCATCCGGTATGTATACCGGTCTCACCATACCGGTTGCACTATCCTGCGACCGGTATGTGCAAGACCGGTATGTGTTCCGAGCTCTGTTTGTTTGGGAAAGCCTGGTTTTGGCTTCTAAAACTCTAATAAATGAAAATTAACATGTAAATATGATTGTGTAGGACTTGTATGTGAAATTTCTGACGCCGAAAGGGATTGATACCATGCGTCAGGTAAGGGACAAGACCCGAAACTTAAATTAAAGAATTAATAATAAACCTTAGAGAGCTCTTTATTTTCTGTATCAATTTATATGCTTTGTTTGATGGATTGTGCATATCACATGTCATGTAGTGTAAATTCTATTTGATTTATCTATTCATGCATTTCATATGCTAGGTGTGATGGATGTTAGACATGTGATTGTTTTAGTTGGAGTGTGGAATGAGAAGGGCCAGGGGCCTGGGATCATTCCTCACCCCGACACCTTTCAGTAGTACCTTATCTTAGCACGCTTGGTATGGGTGGGGTATCAGGGGGAGGTTATGTCAGGTGGTCTCTGATGTTGACGTTGATCTGGCCACAGTGATGTGGCATGGTGATCTCCGACGTCGACGTTGACCTGGCCATGACGCTTTAGCTCTATCCCTATGTCATAGGGAGTGATGTTGGGATAGGGCCTACTTGCGTATAGTTCCATCTTGGTATGCTTGTTGCGGGTAGGGTATCAGGGGGAGGTGAGGTATTGTGGTCTCCCGGCCCGGCCTGACGCTCTAGCTCTATCCCTATGCCGTAGATGGCTGTACTAGGGTGGAGCCTACATGTATTGACATCTAGGACTGGTTAGAAACGGAACCCACTTACAAGCCCTTGCCAATAGGGGTTTAGGTATTGGTACGGTATGGGGTATCAGGGGGAGGACGTGGGATTGTGGTTCTTCCTGTCCGCCAGACTCGAGTCCTATCTCTATACCGGAGTGAGTAATGTGGGGCAACAACAGTAGTGTGGTAGGTGCCTGACTGTTGGGTGTGCTCATACTCTCGTGCATGGAGGTGCGGTGGCCGCCAAACCTTACCATAGCATATTTGCAAGTTATACCTGGCCCAAATTATAATGTTATCTCATGCATGTGGATGTTGCATTGGTCTTGTGCTTTACTGAGCTGTGTTGTAGCTCCCGATATATATATATATATATATATATATATATATATATATATATATATATATATATATATCTCTTTTCAGATTTGGATGCAGGGTATACGGTGGAGGACTTCGTGACCGCCCCAGCCTACAGTACGATGGCTGCCCTGGAGACACAGAGTGTGGAGGACGAGCATGATGCGTTATGCGAGTGCTCCTTCTGTGTCTTTCCTTTGTGATTGGTTTATTCTTTTATTTTCTGTTAAGCTTGTAATTAAATATTATTTAAATTTTGATGGATGATGGAATAATTGGAATAATTATTTTAATTTATCATTTAGTTCAGCTCATTGTTATAAATTATTTCCGCTGCTTGTATTACTCTGGATTGTGTTAGTTTGTTCAGGGATGATTGGTTGACACGGTCTTTCGAGATCCTGGTGTGAACCGTGGTTTAGTACCGGTTCACTCACACTTCTGGTTCAGCCAGAATTGGGGTGTGACAACTTGGTATCAGAGCCCTAGGCTCTGTCCAGCTAATCATTCTACAGCCATCTGTGTCCAATGAGTTGAGTTAGGAAAGTTAAAAATTTTAATAAAAACACACCATAAGCTTGCTTGTTGTTTGAGACTTAAGAAAGATGCATAATACACTATTAATGGAGGAACAGAAATAATTACTGAAGGAATTAAAGAAAACAAATTAATCATTTCCTAAAAAAATTGTTTTCAATTACAAGTGAACTACAGAGTACGGTCCACAGGTCGGACCGTTACTCTAATAACAAGATAAAAATACATGAACATCAAACAAAAACTAATCGGGCTATGGTGGAGTAGCGGGCCTGGATGGAACCGGGTCTGCTATATCATAGTCTCGCTCGTATACCTCCCTGAGCCAGTGGACCTGGTCCTGAGTGACCCGTAAGCTGTGTGCCAGACGCCCCAACTCCTGACCCATCTCTCGCTGTGAGACCAGGATGTCTCTCTGGGTATCCAGGATGACTCTCTGGGTGTCCCCGATCTCAGTGAGCATGCAAATCGAAAGGTCTGAAGAAGAATGGGGTGGTACAGTAGCTGGCATGCGCCTAGCTGGTTCAGGAATGGGAACAGGCCTAGATGTACTGGGGGCCGACGGCCTGGAAGTCTCTGCTACTGGTGAATGCTGAGGTGCGGGTACTGGGATGTCCTCCATGTGGGTGTCCTCATCGTCCCCCATCTCGGCGGCATCTGCTGCTTCTACAGCTACTGCTGCGGCAAGGGCCGCATGGTTTCTGGGCAGGAGGGGACGAGCCTGTAACTCCTCATCACTGAGCTCTAGGTCGTCCATCTGCATCTTGTAGATGGCCTCAGCATCAATGTCGGAGTTCATGGTCACCTCCCTAGGTACCTCTCCCTGCATACTGACACCCAAACGCTGTAGAAGTGTCGTAATCAACCTACCATATGGAAGGTTACCTGACACATCAGGCATCACCGCAGTGATCATAACCCGCATGATTAGGTAGGGCAGACAAACCCGGTACCTGGAGGCCACACTGTAGGTAATGAACTGGGTCAACTGGGATACCTCTCCATAATGCCCACTCTGAGGGACGATGTTATGCTGAATGATCCGGCAATATAGGCGAGGTACGGGATGAAGATTTGAGGCCGACATAACCCGTCCTAGTATTAATATTTGTGCGGCTATGATCACCCTGGTGTACTCATCAAGGTACCCTTTGACCCTGGGGGCACAGTAGACAAGGTCCCCATCGTCTGGAACCCCTAGGAGAACGGCTAGCTCTGCTATGTTGAAGGAGATCACCACCCCTTTCACATAGCTTGTGATGCGCAGATTTCTAGCATTGTCCCAGTCATCTACATCTCCTTCCACCTCTAGGTTGGAGAAAAATAGCTTTACCAGATTAGGACGGGTGCGTTCTCGATACTGAATGACAGGTAACCACCCCATAATCCCGAAAGCCGACGCTATATCAAAGCGATGGAGATGCTCCAAGTTGACGTACTGGCCGGATTCTATGTTCTTGGACTGAAACTAAGCAAATCGTGAAGCGGCCGTCACCGAACGAAAATACCTCTCGTTATACGAGGTGGCTGGGGGAGGCGAGCTGCTCATATTGTTTGATGGAACGTCTCCTTGAAGTGTAGAAATTATATAACCTGTGAAATCAAGGAAACGTAACGGTTAGTGTTAAATTTTGAGAAAATTTCGGCGAGTACATTTGTAAATGGTGTAAAAGCCTCGAACTCACCCAAAAGTTTGGGGAGGAGGACTTATGTAACCCCCACTCTCTTCCATCAAACCAAACTCAGGCATACCAGGTGAAAGATTGGGAGAAATCAAACAACTTCAAGAAAAATCGGGATTTTCCCAAAACCTAGGTTAAAAATCGATTTTTGTTGATTTCTTGCAAACCAACCGATGGAACTTCAAATAGGTTGAGGGGTTTCACTCAAAGCGACCCCAAGAACCTTTCCCAATCAATGAAAAGAGTTTTCCACGGTTGGAATACCTCAATTTGAGAGAAAACTAAGTTTTGGGCGAAAAGACGATGTAAAATCATCTAAAAGAGAGGAAGAGAGAAGAACATACCTTTGAGAGGAGGTGGAGACTCTTGCACGAGTGAAAACCGATCCAAAGGACACCGGATGCACTGTAGTAACTCGGAGAAGTGGAGAGGAATCGCCACCGGAGTCTAAGCCAAAGAAGAAATGAGGAAAAGACAAGAAAAATCGCGATTTTATAAAGAGATTTTCTGTCTTTTGGTATACCGGTCGCGCTATCCCGCGACCGGTACCTGCCAGCGGTACCCCGCGACCGGTACCTGCTGTGAGGTATACCGGTCTCGCTATCCAGCGACCGGTACCTCCCAGCGGTACCCCGCGACCGGTACCTGCCAGCGGTACCCCGCGACCGGTACCTACTGTGAGGTATACCGGTCTCGCTATCCCGCGACCGGTACCTCCCAGCGGTATGGTCCGACCGGTATGGGCAAAGTGGGATTTTCTCCCCGAAAGTCCAGTACCCTTGCCGAGAAACCTCAGGGGTATTTGGGATTGTACAAATCGATATCAAAAACTTTTGAACAGGGGGTTTTTCCACCTTTCTTCTGTGTAAGTTGGTGAAATGAGGATTCATCTAGGAAATTTTGAAAATTTTAGCCTGATTACTTTATGTTATTCTTTTCTTCTTTCATTGTCACTCTTGATAAATATTAGATGAACATGTTGAGACTATAAATTGTTGGGATACATTTTTTTCTAAATTGCTCCATGTGTTTCGATGTATTCAGATTCATACAAGGCAGAGTAATGTACCAATGGCAAGAGGTAATGGTCGAAGGCTTCAGCGCAGACGTCGTCGCTCAAGGACGCCTGCTATAGATAGGAGTTCAGGTACTGAGAACTCTGAAGGACAAGAAGAGAGGATAAGTGGGGAAGAGCAGAACCCCCTGAACGCAACTGAGAATTTAAGGCGGGCGAATGAAGAGTCGCCATCTCAGGGGCAGCCATCTTCAAGTTCCGAATCAATGATGGAAAATTTTATGTCTAGCATGGAAGCACAGCAGAAGAAGTTTTTTGAAGAAATAACAAAAATATTCAGGCCACCTGGGCCTGTACCAGCACCTACAGATGTGCCAGTCACCAGTGCAGAAAATGTTCAAGCAACACCTGTGGGGGTAAACACAGGCACTGAAATACCAACACAGCAAGAACCACCCGTCACTGAACCTCACCCGGTTACCGGTACACCAGTATATAATCAGGACCACGGAGGATATCAGGGACAGTACCAGGGTCCATATCCAGGTGCACACTATGGTGGCTATCAGGGAGGCAGTCAGGGTGGCTACGCTTATCAGCCACAGTGGTATGGACAAGCGCCATATGCTCAGAGTAGCCTTGCCAAGGCAGTGGATGGGTTCTTAAAGCTTAAACCACCCACATTTACAGGAAAGTCTGGGAAAGCACTGTGGCCAGCACAGTGGATATCGGAGATGGAGAAAAATTTCAGGCTGTTGGACTGTCAGGATGGAGATAAGGTCTTGTATGCTGCTCACATGTTGAAGAAAGAGGCCAATGGGTGGTGGAATTCCATTCGAATGTACTTGGAAACAAAGCACCAGATCATCACCTGGCCTATATTCAAAGAGGCCTTCTTCGACAAATACTTCCCCACGAGTTTTCGTGACCAGATGGAGAGGGAATTCCTAAATCTGCAGCAATCACAGATGACTGTAGAGGCGTACCAGCAGAAGTATGAAGAGTTGTTCTTCTTCGCTCCCACCAGCATGCAAGAGGAAGAGACTAAGACTCGCCGTTTTACCATGGGCCTACGAGGCGCGATCAGAGAACATGTAATAGGTCGAGGTTTGGTCATTTACAATGAAGCTATACAGGTGGCTCGTGTCATTGAGTCAAGTCAGAGGGACAGCTTTATGGCCCAGACCGGGGTTTGAAGAGGCCGAATACCGAGTTCCAAGGTGGAGGCAGACGAGGCAACAGGCCATACCGTCCATTCAGGCCGCAAGCTAGTACCATACCTCCCAGATCGGCTCCTGCAATGGCCTCGCAAGCAACGGGGCCGACCCCTAACGTCAAGTGCTACAACTGTCAACAGGTGGGGCACTATGCCAGATCATGCCCGCAACCCAAGAGGGAGCAGCAGTTGGGCAAGGTATATGCCGTTACTACTAAGGAGGCAGCCGCATCACCAGATGTGGTTACAGGTATTATTTTACACTTCCTCTTAAATTGTTGCATTACTTGTTTGCATATTTAAAGCTAAAAAGGGAATTTTACAACCTCAGGAACAGTAAATATAGCAGGGATACCTGCAAGAGTCCTGTTTGACTCTGGGGCCACTCATTCGTTTGTCTCCGTATCATTCGGGAAAGGGCTAAGACAACCTGTCAAGACCTTAGAACCAAGTCTGCTAGTTCGGTCACCAATGGGGATCGAGGTGGTATTAGAAGACTATTATGGACCTTGTCCAGTGTGTATTGAGGGACGAGAGCTTGAAGCCAACTTAGTCCAACTGGAGATGTCAGATTTTGATGTTATTCTGGGGATGGACTGGTTAGCTAAACACAAACCTGCTATGTGCTGAGAAGAAGTTGATGCTCAAGGACAGTGATGGGAATGAGTTCCAGTTCAAAGGGGTTAAGTTGCCAAGAAAGAGGAAGCTCATACTCTCAGCCTTAAAAGCAAAGAGGTGCTTAGAGAAAGGAGGAGTAGGATATATTGTGTCAGTGGTAGATGTGACCGCTGAAGCACCGAAAATGGAAGACATCCAGGTTGTATGGGAGTTCCCTGGTGTGTTTCCAGAAGATTTACCAGGGTTACCACCTGACAGGGCTACCGAGTTTGTGAGACTTACTACCAGGGGTGGCGCCTGTGTCGAAGGCTCCGTACAGGATGGCTCCTACTGAGCTGAAAGAGTTAAAAACCCAACTGCAGGAACTGCTAGACAAGGGGTTAATAAGACCAAGAATCTCACCTTGGGGAGCACCTGTGCTCTTTGTGAAGAAAAAGGATGGCAGTGTGCGCCTGTGCATGGATTATCGAGAGTTGAACAAGCTCACTATAAAGAACAGGTACCCACTACCTAGAATAGATGACTTGTTTGATCAGCTGCAAGGTTCAAGTGTGTTTTCAAAGATCGACCTGAGGTCTGGGTATCACCAGCTAAAGATTAAGGACTCAGACATACCAAAGACCACCTTCAGGACACGGTATGGATACTACGAGTTCCTTGTGATGTCCTTTGGATTGACTAACGCACCGGCATCATTTATGGAATTAATGAACCGAGTATTCCATGACATGTTGGATACGTCGGTTATAGTTTTCATTGATGACATTCTTGTATACTCCAAGGACCAGGAGACGCATGCAGTGCATCTCAGAGCCGCATTATAGAGACTGAAGAAAGAAAAGTTGTATGCAAAATTCAAGAAGTGCGAGTTCTGGTTAGATGAAGTGGCCTTCCTTGGTCACGTGGTGTCAGCTGAAGGAATCAAGGTAGACCCCAGCAAGATTTCAGCCATAGTCAGTTGGGAGGCACCGAAGACAGTCGCTGAAATTCGTAGTTTCCTGGGCTTGGCTGGATACTACAGAAGGTTTGTGGAGAACTATTCCAAGATTGCTGTTCCACTCACCAAGTTGACCAAAAAGGGGCAGAAGTTCATATGGACGGATGAATGCGAGAAATGTTTCCAGATGTTGAAGTCAAGGCTGGTATCGGCACCTATACTGACTATTCCAGCTCCGGACCACCCATTTACACTATATACGGATGCTTGTGTCCGGGACTGGGTTGTGTGCTGATGCAAGGCGAGCAGGTGATAGCTTATGCCTCAAGACAGCTGAAGGAGGATGAAAAGAACTACCCTACGCATGACCTAGAGTTGGCAGATGTCATTCATGCCATCAAGACTTGGAGGCATTACCTGTATGGCGAGAAGTTCTAGATTAAGTCTGACCACAAGACCCTGACATATCTGTTCACCCAGAAGGACTTGAATATGAGGCAGAGGAGGTGGTTAGAGTTACTCAAGGACTACGACTATGATATCCAGTATCACCCTGGTAAGGCCAACGTGGTAGCTGATGCGTTGAGCAGAAAATGGGCGGCAATTCCTGAGGCAGGACCAAGTACAAATGCAGCCTTGTGTGCTGCTACATCTGTATCTTCAGTAGATGACGAGCAGTCCCTACTATTGTCAGCTGATGATCCAATTGAGCAGGGGTTGATACACCAGTTTACCCTAATGTTTGCAGCGATGAAGATCCTGCCTGATCTGAAGGATGAAATAAAGGCAGCGGTCCTACAGGATCCATACCTTAGGACGGTTCAAGAGGACTTGGAAAAGGGACGAGACAACCCGGATTTCACCTTGGATACAGACAAGGTACTCAGATATCATGGGCGTCTATGTGTACCTGAAACTGAAGATTTGGATATCCAGAATCGGATAATGTTGGAAGCCCACTCCACCCCATATTCAGTGCACCCTGGAAGCACAAAGATGTATCATGACATTAAGAGGTCGTACTGGTGGAGGGGAATGAAAGCTGATGTGGCTCGACATGTGTTCCAATGCTTAAACTGTCAGCAAGTCAAAGCGAAAAGACAGAGACCTGCAGGACTACTACAACCATTGCCCGAGCCCGCGTGGAAATGGGATTGTATTACCATGGACTTCGTCACTGGTCTACCCATGACTCCAAGGTCGGTGAATGCAGTATGGGTAATTGTGGATCGCCTCACCAAAACTGCTAGATTTATCCCTGTCAGACCCCAGTATACTATGGACAGGTTGGCAAGGTTGTATGTAGACAACATAGTCAGACTCCATGGGGTCCCAGAAAGTATTGTGTCTAACAGAGACCCCCGCTTCACATCCAGGTTCTGGGAAGGACTGCAGAAGGCAATGGGAACAAAATTGAAGTTTAGCACAGCCTTCCACCCTCAAACAGATGGTCAGTCAGAAAGGACCATCCAGATTTTAGAAGACATGCTTCGGGCATGTGCTATTGACTTCAAGGGGGCTTGGGATGAGAAGCTATCTCTCATTGAGTTTGCCTACAACAACGATTACCAGTCCACGATCCAGATGGCCCCATACGAGGCTTTGTATGGGAAGAAATGCCGGACACCTCTATTATGGGATGAAGTCGGTGAAAGAAGGATCGTTGGACCTGAATTTGTAGAAGAAACCTGTAAGGCAGTGGATCAAATCAGGAACCGGGTGAAGACAGCTTAGGTGAGTCAGAAGCACTATGCCGATAACAGGCGGCAGGATCTTGAATTCATGGTAGGTGATAAAGTGTTTTTGAAGGTATCACCAATGCGAGGCCTGAAGCGGTTCGGCAGAAAAGGGAAATTGTGTCCAAGATATGTGGGACCCTATGAAATTCTGTCTCGGTGCGGCAAGGTGGCCTATCAACTTGCATTGCCACCGGCAATGTCTAGCGTCCACGATGTCTTCCACGTGTCCCTAATGAAGAAGTATGTGCGAGATCCTTCGCATATCCTTGTTGCTGATTCCCCAGAGTTGACAGAACACTTAACCTTCGAGGTGGTGCCAATCCAACTCCTTAGCAGAAAGGTACAACATCTTCGAAGGCGGGATATCTACTATGTCAAAGTGCTTTGGAAAAGTCAGGACATAGAGGAAATTACTTGGGAAGAGGAGGATGCCATGCAACAAGAATACCCCTATCTTTTCGACTCTGAAGGTACGTATAATTTCGGGGACGAAATTCTTTTAAGGGAGGGGGAATTGTAGGACCTACATGCAAATTTTGGGGACGAAATTTCTGTTAAGGGTGGTAGAGTTGTAAGAACCGTGCTCTAAAACCCGGTTTAACCATGGTTTTATGCGATGATAGGTGCCCTAATCATAACCGAACCAGAAAGCGAAGCCGGACAAGGGACCACGCAAGAAGCCGGGTGAAGAACCAGTCAAATTCAGGTACGAAAAAGGTGTAAAATCGGTTAAGTGCATACCAGTCTCACCATACCGGTCGCACTATCCTACGACCGGTATGGGCCAGCGGTATGGCATACCGGTCTCACCATACCGGTTGCACTATCCTGCGACCGGTATGTGCGAGACCGGTATAGTTCGGAACGGCTGGAGTCCGTCTCCAGCTTGTGTTGCTCTCAAAAATGGAAACTTTAAGTTTCCATATGAGGGGGGAGCATGCCTTGGACGGCCTCCCTCTATTAATAGAGGGGGAGACACTCCGTGGACCTCTTTGTAAACCCATCCGTTCGGAGAAGGAGTGAGGAGGTTCAAGGAGGAAGACGCCGCCCAGGAAGGAGCCGCCGGTGGAGGAACACGCTGCCAATTGACAATCGCTACCGGTAAGTGCTCTATCCTTCCTGTAGTGTTGATTATCGGATCGGAGCCTTGAAGCGGCGTGAGATCAGATGGAAAAATGATTAGATCCCTTTCGCCTTTCTTTCTGATCTGGTTGGTTTTTGGCATTCTAGCCAAGATCCGTAGGACCCTTTCGGAGAATGGACTTTTGCAATCCTTCCCAAAACTTTGAAATAAATCGTGGATCTCTGTCAGACACAATGCTTTCAGGTACACCGTGTAATCTAACAATATTATCCACATACAACTTAGCTAACCTCTCCAGTGTATACTGAGGTTGTATAGCTATAAATCGAGTCATTTTAGTCAGGCGGTCTACAATCACCCAAACCGCGTCAACTACTCGGGGAGTCAATGGTAACCCGGTGACGAAGTCCATAGTGATGCAGTCCCATTTCCATGCTGGTTCCGGTAACGACTGTAACAGTCCTGCAGGTCTTTGTCATTCAGCCTTCACCCTCTGACAGTTTAGGCATTGAGACACGAACTTAGCTACATCTTCTTTCATTCCTCTCCACCAGTATAGTTGCTTTAGATCATGATACATTTTTGTACTTCCAGGATGTATCGAATAGACGGTGGTATGAGGTTCCATCATTATTCAGTGTCTAATGTCTAAATTTTCTGTTTCAGGAACACATATTCTTTCTTTGTACTTCAGTACCTTTTCAGGGTCCATGGCGAACTCAGGGATAGTCTTACCTTTTTCGATGTCTTCTTGTATCGTTCTTAGATAAGGGTCTGATCTAATATCTGTTTTCACTTCATCAAGTATATCAGGTACAATCTTCAATGTGGCAAACATATTTGAAAACCGATGGATAAACCCTTGATTGGTTGATTCACCCGGTGCATCTATCACGAATTGCTCATTACCGTAATTGAACAACATTCCGGTAGTACACATTGCGGCAGTTGTGTTAACCTCTCCTTGAGATTTTATCATCGCTTTTCTACTCAGCGCGTCAGCAACCACATTAGCTTTCCCTGGATGATACTGGATATCACAATCATATTCTTTCAACAGTTCCAGCCACCTTCTTTGTCTCATATTCAGCTCCTTCTGATTAAAGAGATAAGTGAGACTCTTATGATCTGATTTAATCTGAAATTTCTCTCCGTACAAATAATGTCTCCATATCTTGATAGCATGTACCACTGCCGCTAATTCCAAGTCATGAGTGGGATAGTTCTTCTCATGTGTCTTCAGTTGTCTTGAGGCATATGCAATTACTTGTTCCCCTTGCATAAGTACACATCCTAAACCCAATCCTGACACATCAGTGTACAAAATAAATGGCTGTCCTGGTATAGGAATCGTCAAGACCGGAGCAGATATCAATTTAGCCTTCAATGTTTGGAAACTCTGCTCACATTTATCAGTCTAAACAAACTTTTCGCCCTTCTTAGTCAAATTGGTGAGAGGTACGGCAATTCGGGAATAGTCTTCCACAAATCGTAATAATACCCATCTAGACCTAAGAAACTTCTAATTTCTGCAACGCTCTTCGGTGCTTCCCACTTCACAATAGCTTCAATCTTGCTAGGATCCACTTTAATTCCTTCAGCGGATACAACATGGCCTAGGAATGCGACCTCATTTAGCCAAAACTCACACTTTGTAAATTTGGCGTAAAGCTTCTCTTTTCATAATCGCTGCAGAGCGGCGTTTAAATTCATAATATGAGTTTCCTTGTCCTTAGAGTAGACCAATATATCATCGATGAATACAATGACCGACATGTCCAACATATCATGGAATACCCGATTCATAAGTTCCATAAAAGTTACTGGTGCGTTCGTCAATCCAAAACACATGACCAAAAATTCATAATGTCCATATCTGGTCATGAATGCTGTCTTGGGAATATCACCATCCTTAATCTTCAACTGATGGTATCCGGACCGAAGATCGATCTTGAAGAACACCTTGGCACCTTGCAACTGATCGAATAGGTCATCGATCGGAGGCAATGGGTACCAATTCTTGATTGTCAACTTATTCAGTTCCCGATAGTCTATACACAGTTGAACACTACCGTCCTTCTTCTTTACGAATAATACTGGCGCTTCCCATGGTGATATGCTAGGTCTAATGTAACCCTTGTCCAGTAGTTCTTGTAACTGTACTTTTAATTCCTTTAGTTCAGTAGGAGCCATTCGATAAGGTGCTTTAGACACTGGTGCGGCTCCGGGTATCGAATCTATAACAAAATCTATAGCTCAGTCAGGTGGTAGTCCTGGTAGTTCTTCAGGAAATACATCTGAAAAGTCATGCACGACATCAATATCCTCCATTCATGGTGCTTCCTTGGTGAGGTCGACCACTGTGATTAGATATCCAACTCCTCCTTTCTCGAGGCATTTCCTAACCTTTATTGTAGAGAGGATGAGCTTTCGTTTACGGGGAAGTTTGGTTCCCGCAAAACTAAACTCTACTCCTTCCTTATCTTTAAATGTCAGCTTCTTTTCGGCACATAATAGGTTTGCAGAATGCCGAGCTAACCAGTCCATCCCTAAGATGATGTCAAAGTCTGTCATCTCAAGTTGAATCAGGGTTGCTTCTAAAGTTCTCTCGTGAATAAGGACTGGACATGGTCCATAACCTTTTTCTAATTCCACTTCTAACCCCATCGGCGATCGTACAAGCAGTTTATAGTCTAAATATTTGAGGGGTAGGTTCAGCTTCTTTCCAAATGACACAGATATAAAAGAATGAGTAGCTCCTGAATCAAAGAGTACTCTGGTGGGGATGCCATTAATAGGTACGATACCTGTGATTTATTTTAATTTAGTCTACATGCTCACATAATGTAACACAAAATGAAAGGTTCTGGTCATACCTATGACCACATCAGGCGATGCGGCAGCATCCTCAGAGGTAACAGCGTAAACTCTTCCTTGCTGTGATTGCTTTCTGGGCTTAGGACACTCCCTTGAATAATGTCCTATTTGATTGCAGTTAAAGCATTTTACTCCTTCATTATTTGGCTTTTGTTGTTGTTGAGCTGCTGGATTAGTCTTGGTTACAACATTAAAACCTTGAGTACAAAAGGGTTTGAATGTCCTTGTATTCCCTCCGTTATATGAATTTCCAGTTGGCCTCTTAATACCCCTGTTTTGAGAAAAATAGCTCTCTTTCTGGCTCGACTCTATCACCCAAGCAATTTGTACAGCTTCGTTGTAGACTTTCTTCTCAAGTCCTAGTACATGTTCACGAATACTTCCCCTAAGTCCCATGACGAACCTTCGGGTCTTCGTATCTTTCGCTTGCATATTGATTGGTGCAAAGAAGAATAGCTCCTCATAACGCTGTTGATATGCATCGACAGTCATCTGTCCCTGATACAAACTCAGGAATTCTTTCTCCATAGACTATCTGAAACTCCTAGGAAAATACTTCTCAAAGAATGCCTCTTTATATATACCCCAGGTTAGTTGGGCGTGCTTTGTTAATAGATAGGTCCGTGTGGACATCCACCAGTGGTGTGCATCGCCTTTCAGCATGAACGTTGCACACAGTACTTTCTCCTCCTCAGTAACTGTCATCATCATGAAATTCCTCTCCATTTCATCGATCCAGTGTGATGGCCACAAAGGATCAGTTGGCTTACCATTGTATTCCTTGGGCTTCATCTTCTAGAAACGCTCGACTAGTCTGGAGTGGTCCAGTTGATACGGAGCGTAGGCCCCATACATAGGTGGTTGGTACTGATAACCAACTTGAGCTACTTCAGGGTTCTGCACTTGAGCCTGCATGATGGGAGTTTGAGGTGCATGGGCTACTGTGTTACTTCCCCCTGGTACTGTGCTTTCCTGTCCTGCTGGCATCGGTGTCATCTGTGCAGCTGGAAAAGCCATGCCTATGGCAACTTGCATAGTAGCTTGTACATGTTGTATTTGTTGTAGCTGTTGTGCCAAGTTCATTACGGCTGTAGCCAAGTCTGTAGGTGGAGCTGACAGATTTGTAGGATTTGTCTGCCCATTAACTACGGACGATGCCGTGTTCAGATTCTCCTGTGTTTCAGGATGTATATGGCTGTCTTCCTCCACAGGTGGTGGTGGTGGAATAGAGTTTCGGCTTTGTTTGGTTACTCTTCGCCCAGTCATTTTTCCGTTCTGAAGATAGTAGTGCCTGTAAGTGACCATAGCACATGTGAGGCAATCAATATAATTGTTCTCCAGTCAAAAATCCAACTAATTAATTTCATATTCACATTTTTTCGATCATTGTGTCAAAATTACTGTATTTTCCATTATAGGGTCGATGGTAGGGTCGATCCTTATGCGACCCTAAGGTATAAGACCCTGAGAATCACTGTCAACTTACCGAGAGCCTAGGGCCGATGGTAGGGTAGGTATATGTCTGACCCTAGGGTTGACCCCTAGTTCTCTGTCAAATCACCGAGAGGCTAGGGTCGATGAGGGGGTCGAAGGTAGGGTCGCATGTTTTGGTCGAATTATGCGACCCTAGGACCCAGAATCAGGTTTTTAAACCCGATTTTGGATTCATTTCTCATTCTATCTCCTCCTTTCCGACTCAGCTCATTCCTCTGAGTTGCTACAATGACAACCCCGACGCGTTTGGTGATTCTATCATACATTCGAGACTCTCACTCCTTCTCTTCAGGTGTGTGCTCTACTGTTTCATGTTTTTAAGGTTTCTTAACTAGGGTTTCGCCCATTTATATCGTTTTCTTCAAATTAAAATTTCTCCAACCGTAAAAATTTGATTTTTATTGGGGGCTTTTGCTGTTGGTCACCCAATGGATGAAAGCCCTCAAAAAAATTCAAGTTTCATCGGTTGGTTATCGAGAAACTTGAAAATTTTAAATTTTGACCTAATTTTTCGAGATTTTTGAATTTCTAGAAATTTCTTCAAATTCAATCTTCTTAGATTAAATTTCCAACTGTATGAGTCTTGCAGGATAGTTTAAAATCTATGTAAGTCCTCCTGCCCATGTGTATGGGTGAAAAGTGAGGCTTTTGACCAATTTATGCCGTTATAATGCTGAAATTTTTGGGTTTTCGCCATTTCTGATCTATTATATGTTTTTCTTTATTTTTGGCAGATAACATGGTTCGCACCAAGGTTCCTAGGTCTCATGACCCAGTCCGCTTCTGCTCTAACGAGGCTAAAACTCGGTATGCACACTATGCGCGCAAGAAGGTAGAGGGAGGTCGTCGTGTGGACTTGGCTAGCCTAGTCTTGTTTGATGTAGAGAGAGCATTTGGTGACATGGGCTGGCTTTCCATGATTACCTACGACGCCTGTACCCGTCTGGATCTGGTGAGACAGTTCTATTGTAATCTCCAGGTGGTGGGAGATCACAATGACACTGAGAGGGGTAGGGAGCTCAGGATCATGAGCTACGTCAAAGGAGTAGAGGTTTCCTTTGACTGCCATCAGTTAGCGGACCTCTTGGGCATATCACATGATGGCCCCTTGGTGTACTGTGCTCCCAGGGAGCCCCAGTTCTTTTCTTTAGAGATGCGCGCTAAGAATGATCATCATCTTATCAGAGAGGATCGCTGGGAGATGAAAGCGATCAACCTACATCCAGAGCCTCGGGTGTACTGTAAGATCATCCAGCACAACCTGATACCCCAGAGTGGACATTACGAGAGGATCTCCCAGTTGACCCAGTACTTACTTTACTGTATCTGCACTAGGCAACCTGTCTGCCTCCCTTATATTATTATGAGGACGATGATCTGTGCTAGGCTGCCTGGTCAGATAGGCACACTGCCCTATGGACGTCTGATCACCACCCTACTTACCCGCCTATGTTTTGACCAATTTATGCCGTTATAATGCCGAAATTTTTGGGTTTTCGCCATTTTTGATCTATTATATGTTTTTCTTTGTTTTTGGCAGATAACATGGTTCGCACCAAGGTTCCTAGGTCTCATGACCCATTCTGCTTCCACTCTAACGAGGTTGAAACTCGGTATGCGCACTATGCGCGCAAGAAGGTAGAGGGAGGTCGTCGTGTAGACTTGGCTAGCCTAGCCTTGTTTGATGTAGAGAGAGCATTTTGTGACATGGGCTGGCTTTTCGTGATTACCTACTACGACTGTACCCGTCCAGATCTGGTGAGACAGTTCTATTGTAATCTCCTGGTGGTGGGAGATCACAATGACACTGAGAGGGGTAGGGAGCTCAAGATCATGAGCTACGTCAAAGGAGTAGAGGTTTCCTTTGACTACCAGCAGTTAGCGGACCTCTTGGGCATATCACATGATGGCCCCTTGGTGTACTGTGCTCCCAGGGAGCCCCAGTTCTTTTCTTTAGAGATACGCGCTGAGATTGACCATCAGCTTATCAGAGAGGATCGCTGGGAGATGAAAGTGATCAACCTATGTCCAGAGCCTCGGGTGTACTGTAAGATCATCCAGCACAACCTGATACCTCAGAGTGGACATTACGAGAGGATCTTCCAGTTGACCCAGTACTTACTTTACTGTATCTGCACTAGGCAGCCTGTCTGCCTCCCTTATATTATTATGAGGACGATGATCTGTGCTACGCTGCCTGGTTAGGTAGGCAACCTATCCTATGGACGTCTGATCACCACCCTGCTTACCCGCCTAGGTGTTGATTTAGTGGATGAGAGGATTCAGGAGAAGACCTTCTCATCGGTTCTGGACTTGGAGGCCATCTGTAGGATGGGCATGCGGGATGCTCAGGTTAGTGATGATGAGAGGAATGCTCTGGTGCGTCCTCGTACTCGGGTGGAGGTGGCCGACGCTGAGGCAGCAGCAGCAGCAGCAGTTGGAGCAGGGGTTCATGGGGGTGATGCTGGGGATGAGGATCGCATGTATATGGATGTAGATGCTATACCTCCTCCATCACCTCCACATTCTACTGGAGCTGGTCCTTCACACATGGCTGGTCCTTCACGCCTACCATCTGATGATATGATGGGGTTACTGCGCGAGATCAGGGAGGCTCAGCGCGCGATGGATCTGAGAGTGGGAGAGATTCTGGATGCCCATCGTGCGTCTGACCAGCGGATGGCTGCATTGACCGCTAGTCTCCAGACGACCCAAACTCAGGTAGCCTGGTTGACTAGGGTCTATGCTAAGGACTATGACAGAGACCGCGAGGCACCGCCTCCCCCATCACCTCCTAGCTTCATGATGTATTTTTCTTTTTATTCTTCTTTTGTATTACAGAGTAACTGTCCGGGTTGTGGACTGTACTCTGCTTTGTATATAAACTTGCTTTGGTTTGATGTATATAAAACTTGTTTCTACCTTTATATGTTTATTATTCTCTTTCTTAGTTTTGTTTCAAACAATACAAGTGCTTATAGTGTGTTATTATTACAGCATTTAAATTTTATGCTATCTCAATTCACAAACTTTTGTGGTAGTATACTTGTTTAACAGACAGGGCCTGAGAGCTCTGATACCAAGTTGTCACACCCCAATTTTGCACTATTCAGAACGGTGTGATGAAACGCTAATAAGCCAACGGTTCAACCAGGATCTCAAATAGGCTGTATCCGTTTGCTTAAACCATACACATCCACAACCATAATCAAAATAAATACACAATAGCAGAAGTCTTAATATTAAATGAACTGAGAATCTAAATGTGATATTCATAAATAAAATAACAATTATCCGTCATTGACTGAGACATAAGTAAATAAAATAATCAATTACATTTATTCAATAATCCAACTAAAATCTAATCGAAAACGCATGAGTTGCATTCGCATGACGAATCATGCGTCTCCATTATATCTTCTGCGTCCATCGTTGTAACATGCCCGTAGGTGGGAGCATTCATATAATCTTCCACAGTCGTACCTGCATCATCAACTAAAAATATTTGAATTCGAAAAGGGTGAGCACACATTACGGCTCAGTGAGCAAACAAAATAATGCAACAAGCATATGCATGCATTTTATTCATATCTGTGGTATGGTATATAAGTTTGTAATGTGCTATAGAAAGGATAGGTGGCTGCCGCACCTCTATACACGAATGTGTGGAACCGCCCAACGGATCAAACACCATTTTCGTCCCCACATGCACCCACCATGGAATAGAGATAGAGCTAAAGTGCTTAGGACCGCACTGCATCACACTTCCCCTGATGCTCTACCCATACCAACACGTAAGCCCCTGTTGGCAAGGCCATGCAAACTGGGCTCGCAACTAACCAATCCTAATGTTAAACAATGTATCCAAAGCCTCACCCCAGCATCCCTCAATACGTCCATAGAGATAGAGCTAAGGCCCCCCGGCAGAGTCAGAGACTACATGGTCTGAGACTACCTCCCCTGATGCCCTACGACGTATTAGTTCTGCTAAGGTAATGGCGATACGACGATGTTAGTGGACAAGACTTGAGTAGAGATAGGGCTAAAGTGCTTAGGACCACACCGCATCACACTTCCCCTGATGCCCTACTCGCATCAAGTACACTAACCACACACAAACATTCACATGCCTATTCCTAGCATCATCATCATCATCATGTTGTAAATAAACGGAATTAAATATACCTGAACAGTAATAACAAGAATAGTAGATGACATGTGATATGCACATTACAATCATACACTCATAGAATCATACATGGTATTGGACTCAATAAACGAAAATAGTTTATTATTAGCCAATTAGTTTAGGTCTTGTTCCCTCACCTTTGCTTGAGTGTAGATCCTTTTTCAAGCTTTAAGAATCACTTTTATATCACTAGGAAAATCTAACAAGTCGATAGATTTTAATTAGAATTAATTCCAACAGTTTTAAGCTTGCTGTACTGCTAGGGTCGCAGGTTGGGTCGTAGGTAGGGTAGCAGTTTTCTATGACCCGAGGGGTAGGGTCGGTTATCCATCGACCCTAGGTGCGACCATAGCTTCCCTGGACTTCCCGAGAGCTTGGGGTCGATCCTGTGGTCTGATAGGGTCGGTTACCGGTCGACCCTATGTGCGACCATATGTAGTTTGAGTCGACTTTTCATCCTACAGTCCACTCTTTCATGTTTGGATCCTTTGGCTTACTTTCATGGTCCATTCTATGATTGTTCTATAGCTTAAAACTCCAAGTTACTTCGTTTACTTTGTTTACAATGATTCCCTCCATCGATTCCATTGGAATTTTCCCATAGATGGATGATTTGGGATTCTCCTAGATCCTACCCTCTTTATAAACTATTCTAGGGTCTTACACAATTAATAGAGAATGTTTTCATACCTTAGATTTGCTGAATTCAGAGATTCCTCTGAAACTCTTCTCTAACTTTCCTTCTCTTCCTTCTCTTTTTTTTCTCTCACTTTCAATTAGGGTTTTAAAAGGAGTGAAAGAGCCTAAGGGACGTCCTATTTATAGAGGAAAACCTCCCAAAATCCGTCCCAATGAGTTTAGGAAAGGTTCCCTTTAAATTAGGAAAGTTTCCTAATTTTCGGTTTCTGTCTGTCATCCTAGGGTCGATGCTAGGGTCGCAGGACCCGTCGACCCTAGGGTCTCAAGTCATCCGACCCTAGGACTCAAAGGTCATGGGTTGGACCCTGCTGAGGTGGGGTCGACCCTACCTATTTAGGCATGCGACCCTACCCTCCATTTTACTATTTTTGGGTCAATTGCATACCTAGTCTTGTGATTTCCTTCACGCACTTGGTCCATGTGGCTCGACCATGATAGGTAGACCTGGTACAAGGTGGTAAGACCGGTTAGTTAGGTACGGGTCTTACAAACTCAGCCAAACCCTCCCATGATAGTGGAAATATTTTCCACTATCAATTCGGTTGGTGCCAGTGGAGGTACTGGTGGTATCGGTGGTGTGGGGGGTGGAAGACACCTCTGCCACACACTTCCCTGCCCTAGCAAGTGGTCCCATGGGCATAGGCCTATGATATGGACATCTGCACGATAGTATTACTTGTAAGTTAGATAGAAATCTGAAAAGTCATGTCTGGGCATTTGTACAAGCAATATGATATTAGTCGACACAATCCACTTACTTTTGGACATGCATGGGTAGGGAGCAACAATCATTAAATATAATAAATGATTGAAACATCTTTAGTCCTAAACAAGGTTTCCTATAGTAAGATAGTGGAAGAAACCCAGGTGACACCTGCCTCCGATTGGCATTCGCCAGTAAGGCATCCACCCAACTTGGTAAACACCCAGCTAGAAAAAAACTTGATGGGAAGGTCACTCAGCTTAATACCTACATATGAGCTTGGAATTATTTCCACCATTTTACAGCCCATTTTTGGACACGGGCGTGATACTCAAGTCGACCCATAAGGCAACCCGAATCTACTAAACATCCACAGACTATAGTAATCGACCAAACAATTTCCATAATTTACAATAGCAATATCCACAATGATCAATAAAATAAGTCAGAGTAATAATAGAGAAAGTGAAACATGTGAATAGATGCTAACTATCTGATAAGGTATCATAAGTAAAGTACTTATTATGCCATTCAATCATTCTCTTCTCAAATTATTACATTGTACCACTTATACAAGTATCTAAATCAAAAGAGTAAATCAGTGTTCATAAGAGTCTAGATAGACTGTATAAATCTATCTATAAAATAATCAAGAGAGAGAGTAGGGGGAGAGCTACATCAAGAGTAGACACAATCGTTGCACACACAAACCTCGCCATGCTCGTCAAAGTAATATTCGCCCATTGAGGCATCGCTAGAAAGAGGAGACTCCATGAAGTTAGCAACAAAGAAATCCTCTACATCAGAATCTGAAAAACGTATCGATATAAGGGGTAAACTCCTATCCCAGCTCAGTGAGAAAATTGGGTATCACATGTCATGCACAATGATTATGATGCTTTTCTAAAACTAAGTCAAAGGTAGTGGGTCTATAGGTGCTTTATTGATATGTCTATCGCAGCTTTCAACCCTACCTAAGGCTCAATGGCTTTTACCTCTCATACACCAGGTTGAAGTAGAAGCAGGATGCCAAAGTCTCTTTTGCCACATTGCTTCTACAAGTAGACCCTCTTAGATTTTTGGTCCAAGGCGTGCCACCTTCCATTTACTAGAATTTGGGGAAATGCAACCACTAAATACCTAACATGTGCACAGTATGAAAAGTAATGGGGCCGCATCCTAGCAGAGTCCCCAAGTGCCATATCCCCTAGGCCAACGTATCCACGCTAAGATGCTAGCAATATAGTAGGGTCCATGTAACCATATGTTATTGTCCCCTGATACCTGCATGTCACATAGACCAATCACAACCAACATCCATCCATAGCATACATAATTGTTATTATGCAAATCCATGCTCAGATATAATAGATAAAGTATAGCATATTATCACAATTCAATATCCATAAACACATATAATGTTCTATTTCTATGGACCCAACCCCTCACCTATAGGCACTACTAGTTCTGTAGAACCTAGAAGCCATCAATAAGCTTCATTACTATCCAGTCAATTTACCTATTAGATTACATAGTTTACATTAGGTGTGTTCAACATCTTTTAAACCAACTTAGGCATATTCTAAATGCCCCAATGCAGGTCCCAAGACAAGTTGGGAATCCAACGATTGGTCCCTGAAGGATCTAACTAGACAGATGGGCTATTAATAGCCCAGGCAGCGGATGGTACCAGTAGTAGGTGCCTTTAGAATCATACATCGACAAAGCCTTATAATCATAATAAACCTTCTATAAGTGAGGCAGCAGAGTAGTGGTTGGTTGTGCCACTGGATTGGTGCCTCCAGCTTCCAAAGGCTTAGCTGGTTCCATGGTACAAGGCAGCCCCATGAGCACAGTTGGGGGATGCTAGCCGATGGATCATGACAAGCTAGTTCGCCAACTGAGCTCAGCCCAAAATATTAATATAAGTGTTGAGTCTAGCAGAGGATGGGAGCCATGCTGGCCCCATCCACCTACCAGAGCACACATGGTTTCATAGCTAGAGTCAAAGGCAAGGGTCTTGCCCCATCTGCTAGCACAGGTCCATCGGTTGAGTTCAAGAACCCAGACTCAATAGAGATGATGAGTTCCAATTGGGGAGCATTGTCTTCCCATCATCACCTAACTTGATTTGCAAGGTGGGAAACATTATTCCCACCCCCACTAACATTTATAAGTCATAAATACCTTTATTAAAGGTGTGGGTGACAAATCCAAGATTCTAGGGTTTGGTAGACAACCATTAATGGTGGCCATTAATGGTGGCCAGCCATCACCATCAAGGTGAGCATCATAAATACCCAAGGAAGAGTTGAGGGACTTATTTGAAAAGGATGAGAGTTCCAACTTGAGCTCCAAGCCTTAAATTCCATCATCTTTTAGTATTTCTCCCCAAGCACACCCCACACTAACCCTCAATGTGTAAAAGGTTAGAATGAGGGTTGGTCTCCTATTTATAGGAAATAAAGAGAGAGAGTGTAACACCCGCATATATGCCGATGGTAGAGAGCTAGGTGACTCATCCACCGACTCTGCTATCGACAGGGCCCAATCATTGCCCAGACATCAGTTTATAAGGCCCCATACACTAGAATGTATGTTGGGCCTATCTAAGGTCTACTATTACACTTAAGGTTTGGATAGTAAGGCTTCCTAGGCTCCAAACACATCCATCGGGTCTGCGTTGTATATGTTAGCTATTAGTGTGGAAAGATTTAAAACAGAGGGAATCAGGATCAGTAGGGTGTCACACCCCAATTCTGCACCAATCAGAATGGTGTGATGAACCGTCAATAAACCAACGGTTCAACCAGGATCTCAAAATAGGCTATCCCAGATATGATAAACCAAAACACATTCCACATTAATCAGAGGTAATAAAGTAAATAGCGGAAGTCTTACAGATAATGAACTGAGGTCTAATCATGATAAATAATTAATATTCCATTTATTTTCATGTAACCAAAACATATTTTAATACATATTACAATATCCAAATACACAAACTAAACACTACGCGTGTCCACCGCTGAAACGCTCGCTTAACGAACCATGTTCGTCCTCCACAGCTTGCTCATCATAACCGCCACATGTTCATATGTTGGCTTGCCGACATAATCTTCAATCATAGTACCTGTAACATCAGAAACTAAAAAGAATTACGCGCACGAGGGTCAGCTCTCCAACTTGAGCTCAGTGAGAAAACAAAACAATGCAACAACACATATGCATGCGATTCAATTCATATCTTTGGTCTGGTATATAAGTTTGCAATGTGCTATAGAAAGGATAGGTGGCCGCCGCACCTCTATACATGAGTGTGTGAAAACGCCCAATGAAAACGGCACCGTCGTCCCACATGCACCCACCATGGACAATATACACCCCATGAAAATGGCATGGCTGTACCGGTTGCCCATACCAACACGTAAGCCCCTGTTGACGAGGGCTTGCAAACTGGGCTCGCAACTAACCAACCCTAATGCCAAACAATGTATCCAAGGCCTCACCCCAGCATCCCTCAATACATCCATAGAGATAGAGCTAGGGTCTGGTGACCAGGCTGAACCACAATGCCACGTCCCCCCCCCCTGATACCCTACGACATATTAGTTCCGCTAAGGTAATGGCGATACGACGATGTTAGTGGACAAGACTTGAGTAGAGATAGAGCTAGAGTCTGGTGACCAGGCTGAACCACAATGCCACGTCCTCCCCCTAATGCTCCCCTCGCATCAAGCACACTAACACTTGCTTAGTGGACATGACTTGAATAGACCATGGCACAATATACAACACCCCATGAAGAACGGTCATGGTTGTACCGGTTGATACCATCCCTACCCGCACCATATACACTAGCCAAACACAAACATTCACATGCCTATTCCTATCATCATCATCATCATCATGTTATAAACAATAAATTTAAATATGCATGAACAGTAATAATAGAAATATTAGATGACATGTTGAATGCACATTACAAGCATACACGCATAAAATCATTCATGGCATCGGACTCAAGAAAAAAAACAATTTATTATTAACCAATTAGTTTAGGTCTTGTTCCCTCACCTTAGCTTGTTAATAGATCCTCTTCTAAGCTTTAGAATCACCTTTATAATGTTATTATATTGCTAGAATACCTAACAAAGTCGATTGAATTTAATTAGAATTAAATCTGAATTTAAAAACCATACTGTTAATTGAGGGTCGGAGGTAGGGTCGGAGTCATGATCGACCCTGGGTGCGACCCTCCCCCTAATCTGAACTTCCTGAACACTGAGGGTCGATGCTAGGGTTGGATCTGCAATCGACCCTAGGTGCGACCCTCCATGGTTTGAGTCAAAAATATCAGATTTCGTTCTCTCTTTCATGGTTGGGTCCTATGGCTTACTTCCACAATCCATTATATACATGTTCTATGGTTTAGAACTATACTTTATTCACCTACATGGTTTTAATGATCTCCTCCATGGTTTCCATTGAAACGAAACCATGGATGGATGATTTGGGTTTCTTCTAAGTCATACCCTCTTCATAAACCATTTTAAAGTCTTAACTAAATCATGGGGAACGTATCCATACCTTAGTTTGCTGAGATTCAGAGTTTCCTCTGAATTTCCTCTTCTTCCTTAGCCTTTTCTTCAAGTTTTCCTTCTCTTCTTCTCTTCCTTCTCTTCTCTTTCTCTCAATCCAATTAGGGTTGTAAAAGGAGTGAAAGAGGCTTAGGGACGTCCTATTTATAGGGCAAAACCTCCCAAAATAAGTCCCATTGAGTTTAGGAAAGGTTCCAATTGAAATTAGGAAGGTTTCTCAATTTTCGGTTCGTGCTGTTTTTCCCGAATGCCGAGGGTCGATGGTGAGGGTCGATGGGAGGGTCGGACAACTCATAGACCCTGCGACCCATGGTTGAGGGTCGATGGTGAGGGTCGATGGGAGGGTCAGACCTGCTTGTTAAAACATGCGACCCTACCCTCATTTTGACTATTTTTGGGTAAATTTTCATATTGGGTCTTGGGTTTCTTCACACACTTGGTCCACTTGGCTCGACCATGATATGTAGACTGGTCCCAACACGAAATGTAAGGTTAGGCCGGGTTCGTGGCGTGCGGGTCTTACAACTCCACCACCCTTAAAAGAAATTTTATCCTCGAAATTTGAAAGTACAGATCTTACAACTCGTGCGGGTCTTACAACTCCACCACCCTTAAAAGAAATTTCGTCCTCGAAATTTGAAAGTACAGATCTTACAACTCCCCCATCCTTAAATGAATTTTGTCCTCAAAATTTAAACGTATGAATCTTACAACTCCCCCATCCTTAAAATAAATTTTGTCCTCAAAATTTTGAATTTACTTCGAAGTCAATTGGTGGGAATTCTATTTCCGCATTGCATCTTCGTCCTCCTATGCACTCTTCTCCACGTATTGTCTTTGCCAGGTTACCTTCATATAATAATTATCCCGGCTTTGAAAACATTGTACCTTCCCAATAGTGAACTAGGCTGGTACCACTTCAATAGTTAAACATTCTATCTAATCCAGTGATTCCGTGGTCAATACCTTTAATATGGATCTTTAATGTACTTCTTCAATAGTGACACACGAAATACATCATGCACACTAGACATGGACAGAGGTAACGCTAATTGATATGCAACTTTTCTACGTCTCCCCAAAGTTTATAAGATCCAACACATATATAAATTATGACTTTCCCTTCTTGTCTAATCGTTTCAACTACGCATAAATGATATCTTCAAAAACACTTTGTCACTTATGGCGAACTCAAGGGCTTGGTGTCTATTCTGACAATACTGAGCTATCCTGCCCCTTTTCTTTGATCTTGTCTGCCCCTCAATAGTTTTCTTCATTAGACTTAGGTTTCCAAAATTCTTCATTCACGAACTTTATTCCAAAATATAGGAATTTGACATTTCTACCGTAACATGCTATATGGGTGACATTTACATGATAGCTTGGTAGCACCTTCAATTCATGGTAACTTCTCAACTCCAACTCCTTGAAATCAATTTCATAAACTCGGGGCATATCTCTTAGGATTTGTATAGTCCGCCTCGATTGTCCATCGGTTTAAGGTAAAATGCGGTACTAAACGTCAACTTTGTTACCATTGTTTCCTGTAGATCCTCCCAAAACTTTGAAATAAAGAATGAGCCTATGACCGACACTAAGCTCTCATGCATACCATTCATTCTGGAAATATTATCTACATATAGCTTATTTAGCCGCTCCAAAGCATACCGAGGTCGTATAGCAATGGAATGAGCTATTTTCATAAGACAATCAACAACCACCCAACCATGTCAACCGATTTGGGAGTCAATGGCAAATCATTGACATAGTTCACGATACTGCAATTCCATTCCAAAAATAAAAGTTAGGGTTTGGTTTTCCTTTTCTAAGTCTGCTTACACTGTTCCTATATACAGACCTGACAAAATTACTACTTCTACTTCCTCCATCAATTCAGAGATGATCTTAATGCCACAAACGTAGCCGAATTATTGCTCCATAAGTTCAACCATAAATTCTCGCTCAATTGGATCATCACTAGCTTCTATTATAAGTTACTCTCCCTCCAAATTTGAGTTTGTTACTGCGAAACATAATGCAGCATTTATACTGGGTCCTTCCTTGGACTTCATAATTCCCTTTTTCTTAAAGCCTTAGCTACTACATTAGCCTAGCTTGACACTGAATATCACAGTTTTAATCCTTCAAGTATTCCTAACCATCTCCTTATCCTCAAGTTCAACTCTTTCTAATGGAGAGATAAATAGGACTCTTAACCTAAAATTATTCTCCGTTTAGATAGTGTCTCTAAGTCTTGATTGCATAATTCATCACCGGTAACTCCAAGTCATGAGTAGGGTAAAGCTTCTCATGCTCCTTTAGTTTTCTTGAAACGTATGCAATCGCTTATTTACCTTGCATCAAACCGCATCCTTGATCCAATCCAAAAGCTCTGATGGATAGGGTAAAAGGTTTCCCTGGTGCCGAAACGATCAAGATGGGAGCTGATATCAATCTTACTTTAGAATCTAGGAATATTCTTCATACTTGTAGGTCCAAATAAATTCCTCTCCCTTCCTGGTTAGCTTGGTAAGAGGTTTTGCGATCTTAGGGTGGTCCTCCAAGCATCGTCTGTAATAATCAGCTAAAACCAAGAAACTTCTTATCTTCGCAATATTCCATACAATTGCTTCTATCTGAATAGGGTCCACTTTAATCCCTTTATATGATGCTACGTGATCTAAGAAGATCATTTTGTTTTATCATGTCTCATGTTTCTTGGACTTGACATGAAGTTTTTCACTTCTCAGCTGTTGTGAAGCTATTCTAAGATCCGTTGGATGAGTTGCTTCATTCTTGGAATAAACCAAATATCATCTATGAAAACTATGACCAACGTGTCCAATATGTTATGAAACACCCAGTTCATCAGCTCCATAAAAGATGTAAGGGCATTGGTTAATCCAAACGTCATTATAGAGAACTCATAATGTCCAATCTCGATTCTAAAAGCTATCTTCGAGATATTTCTGTCCAAAATTCTTCAGCTGATGATATCTTGACTGAAGAAAATACCTTTGCTCCTTGCAACTGTTTAAACAAGTCATCGATCTTAGGTAGTAGATATTGATTCTTGACTGTGAACTTGATTAGTTCCCGGTAGTCTATACGCAAACAACACTACCATCCTTCTTCTTCATGAATTGCATTGGCACTTCCCATGATGCAATACTTAACCAATTAAAACCCTTGTCTAATAACTGTTGTAGTTGCGTCTCAATCCCTTTAACTCCATTGAAGCTACTCTACAGGTGCCTTTGATACGAGTATCGTCCTTGGTAACAAGTCGATGACGAACTCGGTCGCACGATCAGGTGATAACCCGGTAAGTCTCCTGGAAACGCTTCAGGGAATTTATGCATCACCTCAATATCTTCCATCTGTGGTACCTCTTTGGTAACGTATACCACAGATACCATATATCCAACTTCTTTCTCTTCAAAGCATCTCTTCGTCTTTAGCATAGAGAAGATCAGCTTTCGCTTACTAGGCAATATGCTTCCAATAAAACCAAATTATATGCCATCTTTATTCTTAAATGATAACCTCTTCTATGCACATAATCACTTTGTAGAGTGTTGAGACAACTAGTCTATTTCCAAGATGACATTAAAGTCTGTCATCTCAAGTCTAATTAGGTTGCGTCCAAATTCCATCCATCCATACGATTTGGACTTCGTTCATAACACTCATCCAATTGAACATCTAGTCCAAAAAGACTTGAACTAGAAAATCTGGAGTAACGGTCTTAAGAGCTTGTCTAGTTTCTTCATCTCTTTTGATTTTTCAAAGACTATCATCAAAATCTCATATTGCACTCATTAGCTTGTATTTCTTTTATCCTTGATGTTCTACCTTGCTCTCTCTTCCATATCCCTCGAAAAATCTTGTGATTGTTACTTCATATCCCAAGTCTATCTATAAGCATTAGGGTATATGCTTATAATTTCATTAATTCAGCCAAACTATTTTGATCTTTACTTAATCATATCCCTCAACATTGGGCATAACTCAATTATCATTGTATTAAATCGAGTACTACTTATGCCATGACTTTATCCTTGTATCCACTCTTAATTTACCTTTAGGAATCTTCTACCTTGTCAAAAATTCATACCAATATAACCATCTTTAATTCTACTTTAAGTGTTATCTATTTCTTTACTGGCTACTCTTAATAGTTCCCACATTTTCTCATGCACTCTTTTATAGACATGATTCATATCCATCCATTTA
This sequence comes from Protea cynaroides, assembly GCA_028583415.1. Lineage (NCBI taxonomy): Eukaryota > Viridiplantae > Streptophyta > Magnoliopsida > Proteales > Proteaceae > Protea > Protea cynaroides. The sequence goes on from CM053276.1 coordinate 19,646,829, forward strand.
GCAATCTCAAAACAAATCCCCTATTACTTCATATGAGGTTCATTGGCTATGACATTTAATCTGAATTTAATCATCTTTCTTCCAATAATTCCATTATCTCTAAACATTTTTATCATCAAAGGTCAGGGAGTGTATGAATCAAAATATTCATCCAAAAGTGATTCACTTCCTTTCGTCGATTTACCATAATGATAAACACTTGCTTTATCTGGTGAACCTAGGTTTAAAGAATCAGGAGTAAATCTGTAGTAATCCAACCAGCATCCAAAGGTCGTTAGGTTACACGGTGGTCAAAATACATGGAATAGAGGTTTTTCAGTTCTTGACCTCATGGTTACAGGTTCTATTGAGTATATATAATCCCATTGGTCAAGGCACTATAGGAATAAATCTGGAGAAGATTTCATACATCAGTATATCAGGTATAAATCTGGAGAAAATTTTTGTACATCAATAAATCAGGTATAAATCAGTAGATGTACGCTCAACATGATTAAGCATTTAACTGTTCATTCAGTTCGTATCTCTGTTCATTTTGTTGATCATGAGAGTGGTTCAGATTGGTATAATCAGGACTAATACTAAGAACAATATCTATAACTCCAATTGACAAGTTAAATCCAGAAGGTATCCTGTCAAGGCACGAGAAATAAAATCTGGTATGTGCATCCTCTATAATCATAAGAGTAAATCAATAATGCACCGCATCCTATATAAACCTATCTAATTATATGGCCATAATAGATTTGATCCTTGCTGAAATGTTTGAGGCTTTATCTTCAGAAAATATTCCTCTATCTCTATTGGATTCAGCCTGAAATCTTTCTCTTTATCTCCACAGGGATTTAGGCATTACTAGCCATTTTTCTTCTTTCTCGGTCATGCAGCGAGTTTCACATCTTGTGAGTACCAACTCGGTATTTAATTTTTTTGCTTTACAGAAGCTCCCTTCTTGCTACTGTACTATATCCATTGTATACTTAGGCAACTATCCAACTATAGATAATACCCTATACTATTTCTATATTAGGATAATTTTGGTCTTCTCTTTCTGTTTGAGTGTATAAATATGATTCCACCTTTTATATGTACATTATTGTCTTGTTTAAGTTCTGTCTCAACCAACACCGGTGCTTATGGTTTGTTTGTATTAAAGCTTTTAATTTATCCTAACTCAGTTCATGGACTCCAGTAGAAGTATTAAGGTTTAATGGGTAAGGCCTACAAGAGCTCTGATACCAAGTTCTCACACCCCAATTCTGCACCAATCAGAATGGTGTGATGAACCGTCAATAAACCAACGGTTCAACCAGGATCTCAAAATAGGCTATCCCACATATGATAAACCAAAACACATTCAACATTAATCAGAGGTAATAAAGTAAATAGCGGAAGTCTTACAGATAATGAACTGAGGTCTAATCATGATAAATAATTAATATTCTATTTATTTTCATGTAACCAAAACATATTTTAATACATATTACAATATCCAAATACACAAACTTAACACTACGCGTGTCCACAGCTGAAACGCTCGCTTAACGAACCATGTTCGTCCTACACAGCTTGCTCATCATAACCGCCACATGTTCATATGTTGGCTTGCCGACATAATCTTCAATCATAGTACCTGTAACATCAGAAACTAAAAAGAATTGTGCGCGCGAGGGTCAGCTCTCCAACTTGAGCTCAGTGAGAAAACAAAACAATGCAACAACACATATGCATGCGATTCAATTCATATCTTTGGTCTGGTATATAAGTTTGCAATGTGCTATAGAAAGGATAGGTGGCCGCCGCACCTCTATACACGAGTGTGTGGAAACGCCCAATGAAAATGGCACCATCGCCCCACATGCACCCACCATGGACAATATACACCCCATGAAAACGGCATGGCTGTACCGGTTGCCCATACCAACACGTAAGCCCCTGTTGGCGAGGGCTTGCAAACTGGGCTCGCAACTAACCAACCCTAATGCCAAACAATGTATCCAAGGCCTCACCCCAGGATCCCTCAATACATCCATAGAGATAGAGCTAGGGTCTGGTGACCAGGCTGAACCACAATGCCACGTCCCCCCCTGATACCCTACGACATATTAGTTCCGCTAAGGTAATGGCGATACGACGATGTTAGTGGACAAGACTTGAGTAGAGATAGAGCTAGAGTCTGGTGACCAGGCTGAACCACAATGCCACGTCCTCCCCCGGATGCTCCCCTCGCATCAAGCACACTAACACTTGCTTAGTGGACATGAATTGAATAGACCATGGCACAATATACACCCCATGAAGAACGGTCATGGTTGTACCGGTTGATACCATCCCTACCCGCACCATATACACTAGCCAAACACAAACATTCACATGCCTATTCCTATCATCATCATCATCATCATGTTATAAACAATAAATTTAAATATGCATGAACAGTAATAATAGAAATATTGGATGACATGTTGAATGCACATTACAAGCATACACGCATAAAATCATTCATGGCATCGGACTCAAGAAATAAAAACAATTTATTATTAACCAATTAGTTTAGGTCTTGTTCCCTCACCTTAGCTTGTTAATAGATCCTCTTCCAAGCTTTAGAATCACCTTTATAATGTTATTATATTGCTAGAAGACGTAACAAAGTCGATTGAATTTAATTAGAATTAAATCTGAATTTAAAAACCATACTGTTAACTGAGGGTCGGAGGTAGGGTCGGAGTCATGATCGACCCTGGGTGCGACCCTCCCCCTAATCTGAACTTCCCGAACACTGAGGGTCGATGCTAGGGTCGGATCTGCCATCGACCCTAGGTGCGACCCTCCATGGTTTGAGTCGAAAATATCAGATTTCGTTCTCTCTTTCATGGTTGGGTCCTATGGCTTACTTCCACAATCCATTCTATACATGTTCTATGGTTTAGAACTATACTTTATTCACCTACATGGTTTTAATGATCTCCTCCATGGTTTCCATTGAAACGAAACCATGGATGGATGATTTGGATTTCTTCTAAGTCATACCCTCTTCATAAACCATTCTAAAGTCTTAACTAAATCATGGGGAACGTATCCATACCTTAGTTTGCTGAGATTCAGAGTTTCCTCTGAATTTCCTCTTCTTCCTTAGCCTTTTCTTCAAGTTTTCCTTCTCTTCTTCTCTTCCTTCTCTTCTCTTTCTCTCAATCCAATTAGGGTTGTAAAAGGAGTGAAAGAGGCTTAGGGACGTCCTATTTATAGGGCAAAACCTCCCAAAATAAGTCCCATTGAGTTTAGGAAAGGTTCCAATTGAAATTAGGAAGGTTTCTCAATTTTCGGTTCGTGCTGTTTTTCCCCAATGCCGGGGGTCGATGGTGAGGGTCGATGGTAGGGTCGGACAACTCATAGACCCTGCGATCCATGGTTGAGGGTCGATGGGAGGATCGGACCTTCCTGTTAAAACATGCGACCCTACCCTCATTTTGACTGTTTTTGGATAAATTTTCATATTGGGTCTTGGGTTTCTTCACACACTTGGTCCTCTTGGCTCGACCATGATATGTAGACGGGTCCCGACACGAAATGTAAGGTTAGGCCGGGTTCGTGGTGTGCGGGTCTTACAACTCCACCACCCTTAAAAGAAATTTCGTCCTCAAAATTTGAAAGTACAGATCCTACAACTCGTACGGGTCTTACATAGGGGATTTTGGGTGCAGGTCTTACAATCCCCCCAACTTATAAGAATTTCGTCTCTAAAATTAAAGCGTACCTAGATCGTCGAATAGATGTGGATACTTCTCTCTTATTTCATTTTTGCCTTCCCAAGTGGTTTCCTCAATGGTATAGCTACACTAATGGAGTTTCACATACATGATGGAATGGTGACATAACTATTGGACCTTCCTATCTAAAATCTCTATAGGCTCCATCATACAAGATAGATTTCGGTCTATTTGAGGGATCACTGAACTTAATACATGTGAAGGGTCAGAGATGAACTTCTTGAGGAGAGAGGTGTGGAAGACATCATCAACCTCTAACAATGTTAGGGCAATACCACTTGTGTCACACCCCTATTCTACATTATTCAGAATGGTGTGATGAATCGTAATAAACCAATGGTTCAACCAAGATCTCAAATTGGCTGTGTCCATTTGCTTAAACCATACACATCCACAACCATAATCAGAGTAAATAAACAATAGCGGAAGTCTAATATATTAAATGAACTGAGAGTCTAACCGTGATAGAGTAAATAAATTATCCAATTATCTCCACAAGGACTAAGACATAAATTAAAATAATTAAATCAATTACATTGTCTGTATAATTTAAACCAAATCTAATCGAAAACACAAGAGTTGCACTCGCATGACGAATCATGAAACTCCATCATAACTTCAGCGTCCATCGCCGCCGCATGTCCATACATCGGAGCATTTATATAATCTTCTACTGTGGTACCTGCATTATCAACTAAAAATATTCGACGTCGAAAGGGTGAGCACACATCACGGCTCAATGAGCAAACAAAACAATGCAACAAACATATGCATGCATTCAATTCATATCTTTGGTCTGGTTCATAAGTTTGCAATGTGCTATAGAAAGGATAGGTGACCGCCGCACCTCTATACACGAATGTGTGGAACAGCCCAATGGATCAAACACCATTGCCGCCCCCACATGCACCCACCATGGAATAGAGATAAAGCGAAAGTGCTTACGATCGCACCGCATCATACTTCCCCTGATGCTCTACCCATACCAACACGTAAGCCCCTGTTGGCGAGGGCTTGCAAACTGCGCTCGCAACTAACCAATCCTAATGTCAAACAGTGTATTCAAGGCCTCACCCTAGCATCCCTCAATACGTCCATAGAGACAGAGCTCCAGCTCCACCGACAGAGTCAGAGACTACACGGTCCGAGACCACCTCCCTTGATGCCTTACGACGTAATAGTTCTGCTAAGATAATGGTGATACGACGATGTTAGTGGACAAGAATTGAGTAGAGATAGAGCTAGAGTCTGGTGACCAGGATGAACCACAGTGTCACGTCCTCCCCCTGATGCTCCACTCGTATCAAGCACACTAACCACACACAAACATTCACATGCCTATTCCTAGCATCATCATCATCATCATCATGTTATAATAAACGAAATTAAATATGCATGAACAGTAATAACAGGAATAGTAGATGACATGTGATATGCACATTACAATCATACAATCATAGAATCATACATGGTATTAGACTCAATAAACGAAAATAGTTTATTATTAGCCAATTAGTTTAGGTCTTGTTCCCTCACCTTTGATTGAGCGTAGATCCTCGTTCAAGCTTTATGAATCACTTTTAAATCAGTAGAAAGGCCTAACAAGTTGATAGATTTTAATTAGAATTAATTGTAATAAATTTAGACTAACCTAAATCGTAGGTCGCAGGTAAGGTAGCACCTAGGGTAGCAGTGTTTTGTGACCCTAGGGTGTAGGGTCGAACGTGGGGTCGGATACCATTCGACCCTACGTGCGACCACACCCTCCCTGAAACTTCCCGAGGGAATGTGGTCGATCCAGTGGTCTTGTAGGGTCGGATATGATTCGACCCTACGTGCGATCACACGTATTCTGAGTTGACCTTTCATTCTAAAGTCCATTCTTTCATGTTTTGATCCTTTGGCTTACTTTCATGGTCCATTCTAAGATTGTTCTATGGCTCAAAACTAGAAGTTATACACTATCCATAGTCCATAATGATTTCCTCCATGGAATCTCTTGAAACTTGTCCATGGATGGATGATTTGGGTTTCTCCTGACCCTATGTTCTTCATAACTATTCTATGATCTCTTATTCAGGTAAGGAATTAGGTTCAAACCTTTATTCAGAGGTTTCTCTGAACTTCCTCCTCTTCCTTAGTCTTTTCTTCCAGTTCCTTCTTTTCATCTCTTCCTTCTCTTTCTCTTTCTCTCACTTTCAATTAGGGTTGTAAATGAGTGAAAGAGATCGCGAGGCACCTCCTCCTCCATTACCTCCTGCTCCATGATGTATATTTTCTTTTTATCCTTTTTTGTACTACAGAGTAACTGTCCGGGTTGTGGACTGTACTCTGCTTAGGATATGTAAAACGTGCTTTTTGTTTGATGTATATGAAACATGTTTCTCCTTTTATATATGTATTATTCTCTTTCTTAATTTTGTCTCAAACAATACAGGTGCTTACAGTGTGTTCTTATTAAATCTTTTAAATTTTATCCTAACTCAGTTCACGAACTTTTGTGAAAGTATACTGGTTTAATAGATAGGGCATGAGAGCTCTGATACCAAGTTGACACACTATTCATAATGGTGTGATGAACCGTAATAAACCAACGGTTCAACCAGGATCTCAAATAGGTTGTGTCTGTTTACTTAAACCATACACATCCACAACCATAATCAGAGTAAATAAATAATAGCGAAAGTCTCATATATTAAATGAACTAAGAATCTAACTGTGATAGAGTAAATAAATTATCCAATTATCTCCACAAGGACTAAGACATAAATTAAAATAATTAAATCAATTACATTGTCTGTATAATTTAAACCAAATCTAATCGAAAATACAAGAGTTGCACTCGCATGATGAATCATGCGACTCCATCATAACTTCAGCGTCCATCGCCGTCGCATGTCCATATATCGGAGCATTTATATAATCTTCTACTATAGTACCTGCATCATCAACTAAAAATACTCGACGTCGAAAGGTGACCACACATCATAGCTCAGTGAGCAAATAAAACAATGCAACAAACATATGCATGCATTCAATTCATATCTTTGATTTGGTTCATAAGTTTGCAATGTGCTATAGAAAGGATAGGTGGCCGCCGCACCTCTATACACGAATGTGAGGAACCGCCCAATGGATCAAACACCATTGTCGCCCCCACATGCACCCACCATAGAATACACATAGAGCTAAAGTGCTTAGGACCACACCGCATCATACTTCCCCTGATGCTCTACCCATACCAACAGGTAAGCCCCTACTGGCGAGGGCTTGTAAATTGGGCTCGCAACTAACCAATCCTAATGTCAAACAGTGTATCCAAGGCCTCACCCCAGCATCCCTCAATACGTCCATAGAGATAGAGCTCCAGCTCCACCGATAAAGTCAGAGACTACACGGTCCGAGACCACCTCCCTTGATGTCTTACGACGTAATAGTTCTGCTAAGATAATGGCGATACGACGATGTTAGTGGAGAAGACTTGAGTAGAGATAGAGCTAGAGTCTGGTGACCAGGATGAACCACAGTGTCACGTCCACCCCCTGATGCTCCACTTGCATCAAGCACACTAACCACACACATACATTCACATGCCTATTCCTAGCATTATCATCATCATCATGTTATAATAAACGAAATTAAATATGCATGAACAGTAATAACAGGAATAGTAGATGACATGTGATATGCACATTACAATCATACAATCATAGAATCATATATGGTATTGGACTCAATAAATGAAAATAGTTTATTATTAGCCAATTAATTTAGGTCTTGTTCCCTCACCTTTGATTGAGCGTAGATCCTCGTTCAAGCTTTATGAATCACTTTTAAATCAGTAGAAAGGCCTAACAAGTTGATAGATTTTAATTAGAATTAATTCCAATAAATTTAGACTAACCTAAATCGTAGGTCGCAGGTAAGGTAGCACCAAGGGTAGCAGTTTTCTGCGACCCTAGGGTGTATGGTCGGACCTGGGGTGGGATACCATTCGACCCTACGTGCGACCACACCCTCCCTAGAACTTCCCGAGGGCATGTGGTCGATCCTGTGGTCTTGTAGGGTCGGATATCATTCGACCCTACGTGCGACCACACGTATTCTGAGTCAACCTTTCATTCTAAAGTCCATTCTTTCATGTTTGGATCCTTTGGCTTACTTTCATGGTCCATTCTAAGATTGTTCTATGGCTCAAAACTACAAGTTATACACTATCCATAGTCCATAATGATTTTCTCTGTGGAATCTCTTGAAACTTGTCCATGGATGAATGATTTGGGTTTCTCCTAACCCTATGTTCTTCATAACTATTCTATGATCTCTTATTCAGGTAAGGAATTAGGTTCATACCTTTATTCAGAGGTTTCTCTGAACTTTCTCCTCTTCCTTAGTCTTTTCTTCAAGTTCCTTCTCTTCTTCTCTTCCTTCTCTTTCTCTTTCTCTCACTTTCAATTAGGGTTGTAAAGGAGTGAAAGAGACTAAGGGACGTCCTATTTATAGAGGAAAACCCTCCATAATAAGTCCCAATGAGTTTAGGAAAGATCCCCTTAGAATTAGGAAAATTTCTTAATTTTTGGTTTCTGTCTATCATCGTAGGGTCGGACATAGGGTCGCAGGATCCGTCGACCCTACACTTCTTAGTCATCCGACCCTACGACTAAAAAGTCATGGGTTGGACTTCTGTTAAGGTGGGGTCGACCCTACCTGTTTAGGCATGCGACCCTACCCTCACATTTACTATTTTTGGGTTAGACTTCATACCTGATCTTGCGATTTCTTCACGCACTTGGTCCACTTGGCTCGACCATGATAGGTAGACCTGGTACAAGGTGGTAAGACCGGTTAGTTCGATACGGGTCTTACAACTCTCCCCCTCTTATTAAAAATTTTATTCTCAAAATTTATACATACCTTCTGAGTAAAAAGGTGAGGATATTGCTTTCGTATAGTATTTTCTTCTTCCCATGTGATCTCTTCTATATCTCGGCTTCTCCAGGTAACCCTAACATAGTAGATGTCACGGTTGCGTAGTCGTTGAACCTTTCGACTAGTGATTTCAGTTGGTGCTACTTCGAATGTCAAATCATCAGTTAAATCTAGTGGATCCACTGTCAAAACGTGTATTGGATCTCTGACGTACTTCTTTAATAATGAGATATGAAATACATCATGCACACTTGACATAGATGGTGGTAGTGCTAACTGGTAAGCCACTTTTCCACGTTTGGCTAAAATCTCATATGGCCCGACATATCTCGGACTTAACTTCCCTTTCTGTCCAAATCGTTTTAAACTTCGCATAGGTGATACTTTCAAGAATACCTTGTCACCTACGATAAATTCAAGGTCTCTACGCCGAGTATCTGCACACTGTTTCTGACGAACTTGAGTTGTTCTAACTCTTTCCTTGATAATGTTGACTACTCGACAAGTCTCTTCAACAAATTCTGGTCCAACGATGCTACGTTCTCCAATTTCATTCCAAAACAGAGGGGTTCGACACTTCCTTCCATAGAGTGCTTCATAGGGTGACATCTATATAGTACCTGATAGCTGTTTTATAAGCGAACTCGATCAAGGGCAGTTTCTCGTCCCATGAGCTTTTAAAATCAATAACATAGGCTCGAATGATGTCTTCTAAAATCTGAATGGTACGCTCCGACTGTCCGTCTGTCTGAGGATGGAATGCAGTACTGAACTTCAACGTTGTACCCATTTCCTTTTGCAATCCTTCCCAAAACTTTGAAGTAAAGCGTGGGTCTCTATCGGACACAATGCTTTCAGGTGCACCATGTAATCTGACAATGTGATCCACATATAGCTTGGCTAAGCTCTCCAGGGTTTACTGTGGTCGTATAGCTATAAAGGAGATGTCATAGTCAGACGATCTACAATCACCCAGACCGCATCAACTACTCGAGGAGTCAATGGTAACCCGGTGACGAAGTCCATAGTGATGCAGTCCCATTTCCATGCTGGTTCTGGCAGTGGCTGCAACAGTCCTGCTGGTCTTTGTCATTCAACCTTCACCCTCTGACAATTTAGGCATTGAGACACGAATTTAGCTACATCTACTTTTATTCCTCTCCACCAATATAATTTCTTCAAATCATGTTACATCTTTGTACTTCCAGGATGTACCGAATAGGCGGTGGTGTGAGCTTCCTTCATTAGTCGGTGTCTAATGTCAAAATTTTCTCTTTCAGGAACATATACTCTTCCTTTGTACTTCAGTACCTTTTCATCGTCTAAGGTGAACTCAGGAATAGTCCTATCTTTTTCGATGTCTTCTTGTACCGTTCTTAGATAAGGGTTTGATTTAATAGCTGCTTTCACTTCATCAATTATATCAGGTACAATCTTCAACTAATGGTATCCTGACCGAAGATTGATCTTGGAGAACACCTTGGCACCTTGCAACTGATCGAGCAAGTCATCGATCCGAGGTAATGGATATCGATTCTTGATTGTTAGCTTATTCAATTCCCAATAGTCTATACACAGTCGAATGCTACCATCCTTCTTCTTTACAAATAATACTAGCGCTCCCCATGGTGATATGCTGGGTCTGATGTAACCCTTGTCCAAAAATTCTTGTAACTGTACCTTCAATTCCTTCAGTTCAGTAGGAGCCATTTGATAGGGTGCTTTAGATACTGATGCGGCTCCAAGTATCAGATCTATAACGAACTCTGTCGCTAGGTCGGGTGGTAGTCCTGGTAGTTCTTCAGGAAATACATCTGGAAAGTTACGGACATCATCAATATTCTCCATTTGTGGTGCTTCCTTGGTGAGGTCTACCACTGATACTAGATACCCAACTCCTCCTTTCTCGAGGCATTTCCTAGCCTATAATGCAAAGAGGATGAGTTTTCATTTACGGGGAAGTTTGGTTCCCGCAAAACTAAACTCTGCTCCTTCCTTGTCTTTAAATGTCAGATTCTTTTCTGCACATAATAAGTTTGTAGAATGCCAAGCTAACCAGTCCATTCCCAAGATGACGTCAAAGTCTGTCATCTCAAGTTGAATCAAGGTTGCATCCAAAGTCTTCTCGTCAATAAGTACTGGACATGGTCCATAACCTTTTTCTAATTCCACTTCTAATCCCATCGGCGATCGTACAAGCAATTTGTAGTCTAACGATCTTAGGGGTAGATTCAGCTTCTTTCCAAATGACACAGATATAAAAGAATGAGTAGCTTCAGAATCAAAGAGTTCTCTAGCGGGTATGCCATTAATAAGTACAATACCTGTGATTTGTTTTAGTTTTAGTCTAGATGATCACACAATGTAACACAAAATGAAAGGTTCAGGTCATTCCTGTGACCACATCAGGCGATGCGGCAGCATCCTCAGATGTAACAGCATAAACCTTCCCTTGCTGTAGCTGTTTTCTGGGTTTAGAACACTCTCTTGAATAATGTCCTATTTGGTTGCAGTTAAAGCATTTTACTCCTTCATTGTTTTTCTTTTGTTGCGGTTGAGCTGTTGGAGTAGTCTTGGCTGCAGCATTAATGCTTTGAGTACGGAAGGGTTTGAATGTCCTTGTATTTCCTCCGTTATAAGAATTCCCATTTGGCCTCTTGATACCTCTATTTTGAGCAAAGTAGCTCTCTTTCTAGCTCGACTCTATTACTCGAGCAATTTGTACTGCTTCATTGTAGACTTTCTTCTCCAGTCTCAGAACATGCTCACGGATGCTTCCCCTAAGTCCCATGACGAACCTTCGGGTCTTTGTATTTTCTTCCTGCATGCTGGCGGGTGCAAAGAAAAATAGCTCCTCATAACGTTGTTGGTATGCATCCATGGTCATTTGCCCCTTATATAAACTCAGAAACTCTCTCTCCATAAAATCTCTAAAACTTCTAGGGAAATACTTCTCAAAGAATTCCTCTTTATATATAACCCAGGTCAATTGGGTGTGCTTTGTTAACAGATAAGTCCGTATAGAGTTCCACCAGTGGTGTGCATCTCCTTTCAGCATGAAGGTTGCACACAGCACTTTCTCCTCCTCATTTACTATCATCATCGTAAAATTTCTTTCCATTTCATCAATCTAGTGTGCTGACCACAAAGGATCTGTTGGCTTATCATTATATTCCTTGGGCTTCATCTTCAGAAAATGCTCAATCAGTCGGGAGTGGTCCAGCTGATACGGAGCATAGGCCCCATACATAGGTGGTTGATATTGGTAAGTGCCTTGAGCTACCTCAGGATTCTACACTTGAGTCGGCATGACTGGTGTTTGAGGTGCGTGGGGTACCGTGTTGCTTCCCCCTGGTACTGTGCTAGCTTGTCCTGCTGGCATAGGTGTCATATCTGCAGCTGGAAAAGCCATGCCTATAGCAGCCTGTATATTGGCTTGTACCTACTGTATTTGCTACAGCTGTTGTGCCAAGTTCATTACCGCTATAGCCAGATCTGTAGGTGGGGCTGGCAAGTTTGTAGGATTTTCCTGGCCATTAGCCACTGGTGGTGCCATATTCAGATTCTCTTGTGCTTTATGATTTACGTGGCTGTCTTCCTCCATAGGTGGGTGGTGGAATTGGGTTACGGCCTCGTCTGGTCACCCTTCGCCTAGCCATTTCCTATTATGGTGGTGGTAGTGTCTGAAAACAATCATAGCACATGTGAGGCAATCAATATAAGTTGTTCTCAAGTACAATCCATCTAATCAATATAAATTTCCAATTTTTCAGATCATTCTGACAAAATACTATATTTTCCATCGTAGGGTCGATGGTAGAGTCGATCCTTATGCGACCCTAGGGTATGCTACCCTAATAAACCCTATCAGCTTACCGAGAGCCTAGGGTCGATTGTAGGGTCGGTATATGTCTGACCCTAGGTCCGACCCTAGGCTCTATCAAACCACCGAGAGCCTAGGGTCGATGCTAGGGTCGGTAATTGTCCGACCCTAGGTCCGACCCATGATTCTCTATCAGATCACCGAGAGCCTAGGGTCGATGGTAGAGTCTAACGTAGGGTCGCACATTTTGGTCGAATTCTGCGACCCTACGGTCCAAAATTAGGTTTTTAAACCCGATTTTGGATTCATTTCCCATTCTTTCTCCTTTCTTCCAACTCAACCCGTTTCCTTGAGTTGCTACAGTATCGACCCCTAGTGTTTGGTGATCTTTCCTCCCATTTGCGACTTCCGCTCCTTCTCTTCAGGTATGCTCTCTACTGTTTCCCATTTTAAGGTTTCTAAACTAGGTTTTTGTCCATTTACATCGTTTTCTTCAAATTAAACTTTTTCTAATCGTAAAAATTTAATTTTTATTGGGGGCTTTTGCTATTGGTTACCCAATGGACGAAAGCCCTCAAAAATATTTGAGTTTCATCGGTTGGTTATCGAGAAACTTGAATTTTTCCATTTTTGACCTAATTTTCGAGAATTTTTGAATTTATTGAAATTTCTTCAAATTCGATCTTTCTAGATTAAATTTCCAACTGTATGAGCTTTGCAGGATGGTTTGGAACCTATGTAAGTCCTCCTGCCTAGTTGTTTGGGTGAAAATTAAGGCTTTTGACCAAATCATATCGTTATAATGCCGAAATTTTGAGTTTTTCACCATTACTAATATCTTGTTTGTTTTTCTGTGTCTTGACAGATAGTATGGCTCGTACCAAGGTGCCTAGGGCTCATGACCCAGTTCGTTTTCGCTCCAACGAGGCCGAAGCTCAGTATGCTCGCTATGAGCGTAAGAAAGTAGAGGGGGGTCACTGTGTGAACTTGGCTAGTCTGGCCTTGTTCAACGTGGAGGGTGCTTTTCGTGACATGGGCTGGCTCCCTGTGATCACCTATGAGGCTTATACCCGTCCTGATCTGGTGAGACTGTTCTATTGCAATATCTAGGTAATGGGGGATCGCAATGACACAGAGAGAGGTAGGGAGCTCAAGATCACGAGCTACATCAAAGGGGTAGAGGTTTCATTTGACTACCAGCAGTTGGCTGATCTTTTGGGCATATCAAATGATGGCCCTTTGGTGTACTGTGCTCCCAAGGAGCCCTAGTTCCTATCCTTAGAGATGCATGCTGAGATTGATAGTCAGCTCATCAGAGATGATCGTCGGGAGATAAAAGCGATCAACCTACGTCCAGAGCCTCGGGCGTACTGTAAAATTATCCAGCACAACCTGATACCCCAGAGTGGACATTATGAGAGGATCTCCCAGTTGACTCAGTATGTCCTCTACTATATTTGCGCCAGGCAGCCTGTCTACCTTCCTTATATCATTATCCAGACGATGATCCGTGCTACGCTGCCTAGTCAGTTGGGCAACCTACCCTACGGACGTATGATCACCACATTGCTCACCCGCCTACACATTAACTTAGTAGATGAGAGGATTCAGGAGAAGACCTTCTCATCGGATCTTGATTGGGAGGCCTATGTAAGATGGGTTTGCAGGATGCTGTGATGATGAGAGGAACGCTCTGGTGCGTCCTCATAATCAAGTAGAGGTAATAGATACTGCGGTGGCAGCAGCAGCAGCAGGAGCAGGGGTCCCTGGGGGTGATGCCGAGGATGATGATCGTATGTTTATGGATGTAGATGCCAACCTCCTCCATCACCTCTACATTCTACTGGAGCTGGTCCATCTCAGGCTCCTTCACACATGACTGGTCCTTCACACCCACCATCTGATGATATGATGGGATTACTGCGTGAGATCAGAGAGGCTCAGCGTGCGATGGACTTGAGAATGGAAGAGCTTCTAGATGCTCAATGCACGACAGATAGGAGAGTAGGAGAGCTTCTAGATGCTCAACGCACGACTGATGGGAGAGTGAGCGAGCTTCAAGATGCACAGCATGCGCCTGATCAGCGGATGGCCGAGTTGACAGCTAGTCTCCATACGACCCAAACTCAAGTAGCCTGGTTGACTAAACTGTATGCTGAGGACTACGACAGAGATCGCAAGGCACCTCCTCCTCCATCACCTCTAGCTCCATGATGTATATTTTCTTTTTATCCTTTTTTGTATTACAGAGTAACTGTCTGGGTTGTGGACTGTACTCTGCTTTGGATATGTAAAACGAGCTTTTTATTTGATGTATATGAAACATGTTTCTCCTTTTATATATGCATTATTCTCTTTCTTAATTTTGTCTCAAACAACACAGGTGCTTACAGTGTGTTCTTATTAAAGCTTTTAAATTTTATCCTAACTCAGTTCACGAACTTTTATGGAAGTATACTGGTTTAATAGACAGGGCCTGAGAGCTCTGATACCAAGTTGTCACACTATTCAGAATGGTGTGATGAACCGCAATAAACCAACGGTTCAACCAGGATCTCAAATAGGCTGTGTCCGTTTACTTAAACCATACACATCCACAACCATAATCAGAGTAAATAAACAATAGCGGAAGTCTTATATATTAAATGAACTGAGAGTCTAACTGTGATAGAGTAAATAAATTATCCAATTATCTCCACAAGGACTAAGACATAAATTAAAATAATTAAATCAATTACATTGTCTGTATAATTTAAACCAAATCTAATAAAAAAACACAAGAGTTGCACTCGCATGACGAATCATGCAACTCCATCATAACTTCAGCGTCCATCGCCGTCGCATGTCCATACATCGGAGCATTTATATAATCTTCTACTATGGTACCTGCAGCATCAACTAAAAATATTCGACGTCGAAAGGGTGAGCACACATTACAGCTCAGTGAGCAAACAAAATAATGCAACAAACATATGCATGCATTCAATTCATATCTTTGGTTTGGTTCATAAGTTTGCAATGTGCTATAGAAAGGATAGGTGGCCGCCGCACCTCTATACACGAATGTGAGGAACCGCCCAATGGATCAAACACCATTGTCACCCCCACATGCACCCACCATGGAATAGAGATAGAGCTAAAGTGCTTAGGACCGCACCGCATCACACTTCCCCTGATGCTCTACCCATACCAACACGTAAGCCCCTATTGGCAAGGGCTTGCAAACTGGGCTCGCAACTAACCAATCCTAATGTCAAACAGTGTATCCAAGGCCTCACCCCAGCATCCCTCAATACGTCTATAGAGAAAGAGCTATGGCCCCCCGACAGAGTCAGAGACTACACGGTCTGAGACCACCTCCCTTGATGCCCTACGACGTAATAGTTCTACTAAGATAATGGTGATACGACGATGTTAGTGGACAAAACTTGAGTAGAGATAGAGCTAGAGTCTGGTGACCAGGCTGAACCACAGTGTCACGTCCTCCCCCTGATGTTCCACTCGCATCAAGCACACTAACCACACACATACATTCACATGCCTATTCTTAGCATCACCATCATCATCATGTTATAATAAATAAAATTAAATATGCATGAACAGTAATAACAGGAATAGTAGATGACATGTGATATGTACATTACAATCATACAATCATAGAATCATACATGGTATTGGACTTAATAAACGAAAATAGTTTATTATTAGTCAATTAGTTTAGGTCTTGTTCCCTCACCTTTGATTGAGCGTAGATCCTCGTTCAAGCTTTATGAATCACTTTTAAATCAGTAGAAAGCCCTAACAAGTTGATAGATTTTAATTAGAATTAATTCCAATAAATTTAGACTAACCTAAATCGTAGGTCGCAGGTAAGGTAGCACCTAAGGTAGCAGTTTTCTGTGACCCTAGGGTGTAGGGTCGGACGTGGGGTCGGATACCATTCGACCCTACGTATGACCACACCCTCCCTGGAACTTCCCTAGGACATATGGTCGATCCTGTGGTCTTGTAGGGTCAGATATCATTCGACCCTACGTGCAACCACACGTATTCTGAGTCGACCTTTCATTCTAAAGTCCATTCTTTTATGTTTGGATCCTTTGGCTTACTTTCATGGTCCATTCTAAGATTGTTCTATGGCTCAAAACTACAAGTTATACACTATCCATAGTCCATAATGATTTCCTCTATGGAATCTCTTGAAACTTATCCATGGATGGATGATTTGGGTTTCTCCTAACCCTATGTTCTTCATAACTATTCTATGATCTCTTATTCAGGTAATGAATTAGGTTCATACCTTTATTCAGAGGTTTCTCTGAACTTTCTCCTCTTCCTTAGTCTTTTCTTCAAGTTCATTCTCTTCTTCTCTTCCTTCTCTTTCTCTTTCTCTCACTTTCAATTAGGGTTGTAAAGGAGTGAAAGAGACTAAGGGACGTCCTATTTATAGAGGAAAACCCCCCATAATAAGTCCCAATGAGTTTAGGAAAGATCCCCTTAGAATTAGGAAAGTTTCCTAATTTTTGGTTTCTGTCTGTCATCGTAGGGTCGGACGTAGGGTCGCAGGATCCGTCGACCCTACACTTCTTAGTCATCCAACCCTACGACTAAAAAGTCATGGGTTGGACTTCTATTGAGGTGGGGTCGACCCTACCTGTTTAGGCATGCGACCCTACCCTCACATTTATTATTTTTGGGTTAGACTTCATACCTGGTCTTGCGATTTCTTCACGCACTTGGTCCACTTGGCTCGACCATGATAAGTAGACCTGGTACAAGGGGGTAAGACCGGTTAGTTCGATACGGGTCTTACAAGTTGATATGCCACTTTCTCACTTTTCTTCAAAATCTCATAAGGGCCAATGTATTTGGGACTGAGTTTCCACTTCTAGCCAAAGACGAATGCCTCTATGGGGTGACACCTACAAGAAAACTTTGACTCCAACCTAGAACTCTAGATCCTTACACTATACGTCAATATAACTTTTGTATCTGCTTTAGGCTGCTTTGATCCACTCTCGAATTAGATCTACCTTATCACAGGTATCATAGATAGTGTTCGGTCCCAGAATTCTCCGCTCACCTACTTTATTCCAATATAATGCGGTTCAACAATGCCTCTCATATAAAACTTCATATGGAGTAGCATCTATAGTAGCCTGGAAGCTATTGTTATAGGTGAACTCCATCAAGGACTAGTACTTATCCCAACTACCTTTGAAGTTCAAGGGGCACATGTAGAAGCCGAAAAGAACACATTTTACTGTACAGGCCTTGAGCATGTCCTCTAAAATATGAATAATGCGCTCAGATTATCCATCTGTATTTGGATGGAAAGCAATATTGAACCTCAACTGTATACCCATAGCTCTCGGTAGGCCCTCCCATAACTTCAACATAAATCTTGGATCCCTATCTGACACAATACTAGCTGGCCCCCCATGAAGCCTCACTATGTTATCGACATATAGCTTAGCCAGTCTGTCCATGGTATAATGGGGTCTGACAGCTATGAAGTGGGCAACGTTGGTGAAGCGGTTAGCAATTACCCACACTGTGTCGATGGAGTTCGACGTCATGGGCAACCCTGTCGAAAATCCATAATAATGTGGTACCATTTTCATTCTTGCACTAGAAAGGGTTGGAGTAAACATGGTGGTATTTGACAATCTTCCTTCACTTGTTGACACGTAAGGCACTTGGAGACGACGTTCACTACATATGCCTTCATGCCTCTTTACCAAAATTCCTCCTTTAAATCTTGGTATATCTTTATTCTGCACGGATGTATGGTGTAGGGAGAAGAGTGAGCCTCAATCATGATGGACTCCTTCAAGGACTGTGTAGTCTCCAGTACACATACCCTCCCTTTGTATTCGATGATCCCCATGCCAACCACTGAAAAATCTGGATCCTGCTTCCCTTTCTCAAGCTCTTATTTGAGAATCTTCAAGTAGGGGTTACTATCAACAGCTCCCTTGATCTCATCCAATAAGGTGGGCTGTATATTCAAGGTGCTCAATAATCCTGTTACTGTCTCTACCCATTCTGACACCAAGGCATTTGTGGCAGATGCCTCAATGGCCAGGGGAGGAGTGGTAACCAAAGTATGGGCCATATAGTGCCCTTCAATGAACCCCACTGACTCTAGACCTCTGATGGTAATGAGACCAATGCTTTCCTGCTCAAGGCATCAGTTACCACATCGGCCTTCCCCTGGTGTTACTGGATATTGTAATCATAGTCCTTCAATTGCTCCAGCCATCTCGACTTTCTCATATTTAGCTCCTTCTGATTGAACAGGTGCACCAAACTCTTATTGTCTAACATTATGCAAAACGTTTTCCCATATAGGTAGTGCCACCATATCTTTAAGGCAAAGACAACCGCTACCAATTCTAGATCATGTGTAGGGTGGTTCTTTTCATGTGTCTTTAACTGTTTGAAGGCATATGCTACCACTTTATCAAATTACAAGAAGACATAACCTAGCCTAAACTTAGATGCATTAGTACACACTGTAAATGGGGTCGTCCCTGATGGGATGGTTAAAACTGGTGTGGAGACAAGCTTTTGTTTGATTATTTAAAAGCTCTCTTCGCATTTATTAGACCACATGAACTTTACCCCTTTCTTTGTCAATCCTGTCAGTAATACCGCTATCCGACAGAAGCCCTCAATGAATCACTGGTAATATTCAACCAGTCCAAGAAAACTCCTAATCTTTGTAACTGTCTTTGGTATGTTCTAGTCCATCATTGTGCTGGCCTTAATTTGATCCATTGCTATACCTTCAGTAAAAGCTATATGACTCAAGAAGGCTACCCTATTGAACCAGAATTCGCACTTCTTAAACTTGGCATATAATCTTTCCTATCTTCACTTCTGTAATGCCATCCTAAGGTGGCCCGCATGAGTGGTGTTACGTGGTGAGTAAATAAGTATGTCATAAATGAAGACAATGACCACCCGATTCATCAACTCCATGAAAGATGCCAATGCATTTGTTAACCCAAAAGACATCATCAAGATTTCAAAGTGGCCACACCTTGTCCTAAATGCCGTCTTGGGGATGTTACTTCCTTTTATCTTCAACTAATGGTAGTCCGATTAGAGGTCTATCTTGGAGAATACGCTAGCACCCTCCAATTAATCAAATAAGTCATTGATCCTGGCCATGGGACACCGGTTCTTGATGGTGAGCTTGTTCAACTCTTGGCAATTGATCCATAAACAAATACTTCCATTCTTCTACTTCACAAACAAGACCGAAGCTCTCAGGGTGAGCTACTCGGCCTGATAAAACCCTTATCCAATAACTCTTGGAATTACACCTTTAGTTCCTTCAACTCTGTGGGAGCCATCCGGTATGGGGCCTTAGAGGCCGGAACCGATCCAGGGACTAGATCAATTATAAAAATTGTCTCCCTCTCTAGGGGGTTAGGCTGGTAATTCTTCAAGGATTACATCTAGAAATTCATTAACCAAAAACAAATCTTTCAACTGGGTGTCCGGCCTTGGTATCCAAAATTGACACCAGATAGCTTTTACAACCTTGTTTTAACAGCTTAGAGGCCTGAAGGGCTAACAGGAATAGTTTTCATTGTCTCTAGGTCTTGTCACCCATGAATACATACACTCCTCCATTGGTGGGCTAGAATAAAATCTGGCGCTTAGAACATATGACATTGGCTTGGTGTTCGGATAACTAGTCTATGCCCAAAATTACGTTGAAATCATTCATCCCAAGACTGATGAGATTTGTCTCCACCATCTTATTGTCTATTTAAACTTGGCACGACCTAAAGTAAGTGTCCAATTCTACTTTGGATCCCATGGAGGTGTGCACTACCAGGAAGTGATTTATTTTACTGGGTGGTATTCCTAATTTTTTGGCAAATCCAAGAGACACGAATGAATGAGTTGCCTTGGAATCAAAAAGTACCCGTGCAGGGACTCTAGAGATAGAAAGTGTACCTACACATGCATTGAACCTATGTGTCATTACATGGCATACAAATGATACAATCAACTATAATTTTAAAATACCTGTAACCACTCAGGGGGAACTCTCAACATCCTCGACTATCATAGCAATGACCTTGCCTATCATTGGTAATGGTCTTCTTTGACGTACTACGGGGCACTCCCATCTTAACCATAGGTCATCAATTGAGCACCGAAAGTGGTAGCTCTAGGTTGAATGGCCATAGGTGCTGATGCTGCAGGCCTTGCCTGGATCAGTGTCGGGATACTGGTCGTTGGTCTGACCATAGTAAAAGCAAAGGAGGTGGTGGCTAAAGAGCTAGGCTACTGTACCCAGAAGGGCCTGGTAGTAAGACGGTTCTCTAAGAGCGGGCTGCCCTCTTTCGCTATGGTAGCTCTACTTGTAACCATCCTTGGTGGTCTTTGCCGCTTACACCACATCGCTGTACTCTATCAGTTTCATGCTGTCCAGTATCACGTTAAGTTCTCCCCTTAGACCTTGAATAAACCTTCTCAACTTAAGTTCCTATTCTCTCATGGATGTAGGAAAGAAATAAAACAGCTCCTTGAACTTCAATTGATAAATCTCCACTGTTAGATTCCCTTAGGTATGGTTGAGGTATTCCACCTCCTTCCTATCCCTGAAGCTCTAAGGAAAGAAGTTCTTAAATAATGCCTCTTTGAAAACCTGCCATGATATTTCTCCATGGTGCCTCAGTAAGGTCAAATGGATCCTCTTCTACTAATCATAAGGTACCCCTTCCAGTTGAAAGTTAGCACACAGGAGATTCTGTGCCTTAGAGCACATGAGAGTTTCCAGTGTCTTTTTCATTCCTTGAATCCACAATGCAGGTTGCATAGGGTTTGTTTCCACTCCTGTGAACTTCATGGGCATCATCCTTTGAAAATTGTTCACCACCTTGGATCCGTCCAAAGGTGGCTGTACTGGTATTCCTACCATCGTGGGGTGAGTCTGAACTGTAAGCGCAAGCAGATCTACTGGTAGGGGAGGCGGTAGAGGATGTGGTGGTGGTATTATAAGTACACCACCCACGTGATGTACTGCGGGTGTCCCTGCGGCAACTAGGGGTGCTGGTGTAAGACCCGCACACCACAAACCCAGTCTAACCTTATGTTCTCATGTCGTAACCGGTCCGCCCATCACAATTGGCTCAAGTGAACCAATTGTATGAAGAAATCATAAGATGAGGTAAGCAACAAGTCAAATTTTGTTGGTGTGGTTGACTGTTTAAGTTTATGTGAGCAAACCAGTAAAAAATTAAAAACCATTGAATTTGGTTTATATGGTCGCATCGTATGGTCGACCGTATGGTCGACTAAGTTATGACCGCATAACGTATGGTCGCATGTTTTGGTTGTATGGTCCACGGATTATGCGACTGCACGATCCATCGTATGAACCCAGAATCGACTCCGTGTTTAGGAATCTTTTCTAATTTGAGGAGGACTCTTTCCTAATTAAAAGATGACTCTATATGAAGGTTTTCCTCTATATAAAGGACGTCCCTCAGCCTCTCTCACTCTTTTAGAACCCAAATTGAAAATCTAAACCTAAGAGAGAAAGAAAGAGAGAGGAAGAGAAGGAGAATGAGATTTGGAAAAGAAGGCTAAGAGGAAAGTTTTTGCAGAGAAGAGTTCTATCTCTCTATAGCAAGCTTAAGGTATGGACTTGACTATGTAGGGTAAATAAGATAGAATAGGTTCTATTCAAGTTGATATGTGGAACCTAATACAACGATTTTGGTTATAGGTTTTCTATGGGAAACCATAGAGAATAGGTTAGGTATAGTGGATGAGGAAAAATTATGATTTAATGATATAGAATGACCGTAGGAGGAACTTTATTGTTGAGCCCAAAGGAGGAACTCATATTGGAAGTAAAAAAAATTAACCTAACTACGTATGGTCGCAGCTATGGTCGACCACAAGTTGAGAAGAGAGTCAACCATAGCCATTCGGGAAGAATTCAAGAAACGTATGGTCGCAGGTACTGTCGCATATAGTGCCACCATAGGGTATCGACCGTACTGTAAGCACCCCATTTTTGCCATCCCCAGTTGAACAAAGTCTTACGGGAGTGTATACAACAAAGTAGGAGAGATGAGAGAAAGTTTGAAAAGTACAAAGGAGGCTAGTGAAACTCTCTAAGAAATTATAGTTGATTAGCCCCGGTATGCTCTCTATAGTGTTTGAGAGTAACTAAGAAGATCATCAGTGTGTAGAAGCCTATGTGAAACCATATGGTAAGTTGGTGAATACCAATGCAAGATTTGGATTTTGATTGCTACTTCGAGATGATTTTCAACGAGCCCCATAGTAAGGACATGGGCTGCAACCTACATGGATGAGCAGGTCTTGAAAATACCTTTGAAATGATATCTAAATTGCTCAGTTTCGAGGTCGAAGGAAGAAGATATGACGATTTTAATCCGGAAATAAGAATAAGGGTATTTTCTGAAGATTAATAATATCCAAGGGACTGCATGCAAATTATTGTAAGTTTAATTATTTAAACTTCATCTTCTTATATCTTACTCATCCGATGTCCAAATAAAGTGATTCCAGTGCCATTATTCTTTATTTTTTGTGCTTTACAAAGTGGAAGTGGAAAATTTGGAGCAGAGGTCTCTGAGGATCCCATAAGGAGCCACAAGCCAATATGCCCGCTTAAACTTTAATTCCTCATAATTTTATTATCCGACGTCCAAATCAGGTGATTCAAGTCTCAATATATTTCATTTTTTATGCTCTACAAAGTGGATGTAAAGAATTTGAGGTAGAGGTCTCCGAGGCATCCCATGCAGAGTTGCTAGCTGAATTATCGTAAATTGGCCTTTTTTAAACTTCAGAAATTCATAAGTCGACCATTTTACATCCAAATGAGGTGATCCAAGCTTTAGTATTTCTCATTTTTAGTGTTCTATAAAGTAAACATGGAAAATTTTGGATAGAGACTGTCGAAAGTTTCCATGCTAAATGGTAGCGGAAATGGCCCATGAAATGATAGAGAGAGAAAAACCAATCTTGGTCCAACCCAGCTCAACCCATATCAGTTTAACCCAGTCAACTCATGTCGGTCCAACCCAATCAAGTCAGTTTGGCTCAGTCAACTTTGAATCAGATCAATCTGGACCAAATTGATTTAATCCATGTGCATGTGTAAAGTGTATATCATATATATTGATACATTACATATATTAAGCATTACATATATATATTATATATAATATATTGATATTATAAGGAAGGGAGAGAGAGACAGAGCCATGGAGCCCTAATCAGGGGGCCCACTAGAGTTTTCGGTTAGGCAAGAGAGAGAGAAAAAGCCACCTGGCCGTGGGTACCATTGGCAAAAAAAAGAAATAAAAAAAAGAAAAAAAAAGGGAATTCAAAGAGAGAGTAGTGAGGAGAAAAAAAAAAGGAAGAAAAAATAGAAAAAAAGAGACCGACCTAGAGATAAAAGGAAAGAAAAGAAAAAGAAAAATCTAATAAAAAATGAGAGAGACCCAATAATATGGAAACAAAATAAAAAAAGGGGGAATGTGTTGGGTCAGTGGTCACTCAAGCCGAGAATAAAAAAATAAAAAAAAAATGGAAATGAAAGAGGAAAGAGTGAGCCATGAAAAAAAGAAAAAACTATAGAAAGAGAGGAAAATCGATTAAAAAAAAAGAAAAAAGGAAAGAAAAAAATCGATTGAGATGGAAAGAGAGATGAGGTACTCGTGTCACACCCCAATTCCGTACACTTTAGAATGGTGTGATGAACCGCTAGCAAACCAACGGTTCAACCAGGATCTCGGATAAGCAGAATCCATTTTATCTAAACCTCATACATCCACATTCATAATCAGAGTAAATACACAATAGCGGAAGTCTTATAGTAAAATGAATTGAGAAATCTACTGTGATATTAATATTTAAATAGTAAATTATTCTGTATCAACTAAGACATAAATAAATATCAAATACATGTCTTTATTAAATCCAAATAAAGAAAACAAAAAAAAAATCTAATCGAATAGACATGAGTTGCACTCGTAAAAGGAGTCATGTGTATCCACTTCATCTTCAACTTCCATCGTCGCCACGTGCCTATACACTGGAACATTCACATAATCTTCGACGGTTGTACCTGCATCATCAACTAAAAATATTCGACATCGAGGGGGTGAGCACACATCATGGCTCAGTGAGCAAACAAAACAATGCAACAATACATATGCATGCAGTCAATTCATATCTTTGGTCTGGTTTAAAGTTTGCAATATGCAATAGAAAGGTTTAGGTAGTCAAAGGTTAACGTTTATTGACCCCGCCTCTATACACAAGTGTGTGACACCGCCCGAAGGTAACGTTTATCGTCGACTCACAAACACCCAATTCATGAACATTGTACAACAAAGGTTAACGTTTATTACAGTACAGTGCCATACCAACACGTAAGCCCCTGTTGGCGAGGGCTGCAAACCGGGCTCGCAACTAACCAATCCTAATGCCAAAAAGTGTATCCAAGGCCTCACCCTAGCATCCCTCATAACGTCCATAGAGATAGAGCTAAAGCCCCCCGGTAGAGTCAGAGACTACAAGGACCGAGACCACCTCCCCTGATGCTCTACGACGTAATAGTTCTGCTAAAGTAATGGCGATACGACGATGCTATTGCACAAGACTTGAGTTAGAGATAGAGCTAGAGTGTTGAGGCCCAGCCTATGACACCCCCCTGATACTCTCTCGCATCAAGTACACCAACCACACACATACATTCACATGCCTATTCCTATCATCATCATCATTATCATGTTATAAACAATAAAGTAAATATGCATGAACAAATAATAGAAATATTGGATGACATATTTTATGCACATTACAAACATATTCGCATAGGATCAAGCATAGCATTGGACTCGAGAAAAGAGAAAAAAATAGTTTATTATTAACCAATTAGTTTAGAGTTCTGTTTCCTCACCTTAGCTTGCTAATAGATCCTCTTTCAAACTTTAAGATCACCTTTATATTGTTATTATATTGCTAGAAAACCTAACAAGTCGATAGAATTTAATTAGAACTAATTCTGAATTCAAAAACCATGCCATTAACTGGGGGTCGAATGCTAGGGTCGGAGTTATGATCGACCCTGGGTGCGACCACCCTTATTATGGGCTTCTCGAACAATGGGGGTCGATGCTCAGGGTCTGGTAGGGTCGATTGGCCATCGACCCCCCATGCGACCCCCTATGGGTTTTGGTCAATTTTCTTCCTTCAGTCCATTCTTCATGTTTGGGGTCCTATGGCTTGCTCCTACAGTCCATTTCGCACATGTTCTATGGCCTAGAATCATGATTCATTCACCTATATGGCTTTCATGATATCCCCCATGGTTTTCATGAAAACCTAACCATGGGTTGATGGTTTGGGTTTCTTCGAGATCATACTCTCTTCATTATCTACCCTAAGGTCTTTAGAAACTCATGGAAATAGTAACCATACCTGAGAAGAATACTCCTTCTCTGCAACTCTTCTCCTTTTTGTCTTCTTCTCTTCTTTCCTTCTCTTCTTCTTCTCTTCCTTCTCTTCTCTTTCTCTCAATTCAATTAGGGTTGTAAAAGGAGTGAAAGAGGCTTAGGGACGTCCTATTTATATAGTAGAAACTCCAAAAATAAGTCCCATTGAGATTAGAAAAAAAACCCATTGAAATTAGAAAAGTTTTCTATTTTCTGTTTTTACCGAGTACCGGGGGTCGATAGGGGGGGTCGGAGATCCCGTCGACCCCTGGTTCCTAAAGTGTCCGACCCCCCATGTAAAACTAGGGGTCTGACTTCTGTCTTGGGGGGTCCGACCCTCCCTTGCTGGGTATGCGACCCTCCCCTTAATTTAAGTGTTTTTGGGTCAGTTTAATACCTGGGATCGTGATCTCCTTCATGCACTTGGTCCATTTGGCTCATCCATGATGGGTAGACCTGGTTCAAGGTGGTAAGACCGGGTTAGTTTGATACGGGTCTTACAACTCCCCCCTACTTATAAAAATTTCGTCCCCAAAATTATTCATACCTTTGGAGTCAAATAAATGAGGGTATTGCTTTCGCATAGCACTCTCTTCTTCCCATGTAATTTCTTCCATGTCTCTACTTCTCCAAGTGACCTTAACATAATGGATATCTCGGTTGCGTAGTCGTTGAACCTTTCAGCTAGTGATTTCAGTTGGTGTTACTTCAAAGGTCAAATCATCAGTCAAATCAGGTAGATCTACTGTCAGAACGTGCATTGGATCCTTGACATACTTCTTCAATAAGGAAATATGAAATACGTCATGCACACTTGACATAGATGGTGGTAATGCTAACTGGTAAGCCACTTTCCCACGCTTAGCTAGAATCTCATATGGCCCAACATATCTTGGGCTTAGTTTCCCTTTTTGTCCGAACCGTTTTGGACCTCGCATAGGCGATACCTTTAAGAATACTTTATCACCCACGACGAATTCAAAATCTCTGCGTCGAGTATCTGCATATTGCTTCTGAAGATTCTGGGCTGTTCTCACTCTTTCTTTGATAATGTCGACCACTCGACAAGTCTCCTAAACAAATTCTGGTCCAACAAGACTACGTTCCCCAACTTCATTCCAAAATAAAGGAGTTCGACACTTTCTGCCATACAGTGCTTCATAAGGTGACATCTGTATAGTAGCCTGATAGCTATTATTATAAGCGAACTCAATCAGTGATAACTTTTCATCCCATGATCCCTTGAAGTCAATTACACATGCTCGAAGCATATCTTCTAAAATCTAAATTGTACGCTCCGACTATCCATCTGTCTGTGGGTGGAATGCAGTACTAAACTTTAATGTTGTACCTATAGCCTTTTGCAATCCTTCCCAAAACTTTGAAGTAAATCGTGGATCTCTATCGGACACAATACTTTCAGGTACACCGTGTAATCGCACAATGATATCCACATACAACTTAGCTAACCTCTCCAGTGTATACTGGGGTCGTATCGGTATAAAGCGAGCTGTTTTAGTCAGGCGGTCTACAATCACCCAAACTGCGTCAACTACACGAGGAGTCAGTGGTAATCCTGTGACGAAGTCCATAGTGATGCAATCCCATTTCCATGCTAGTTTCGGTAACGGTTGTAACAGTCCTACGGGTCTTTGTCGTTCAGCCTTTACTTTCTGACAATTTAGGCATTGAGACACGAACTTCGCTACATCTGCTTTCATTCCTCTCCACCAATATAGTTTCTTTAGATCATGATACATTTTTGTACTTCCAGGATGTATCGAATAGATGGTAGTATGGGCTTCTTTCATCAGTCGGTGTCTAATGTCCACACTTTCTGTTTCGGGTACACATATTCTTCCTTTGTACTTCAATACCTTCTCTTCGTCCAAGGTGAACTCAGGGTTAGTCCTATCTTTTTTGATGTCTTATTGTACCGTTCTTAGGTAAGGGTCTGCTTTGATGGCTGTCTTCACTTCATCAATCATATCCGGTATATTCTTCAATGCAGCGAACATATTTAAAAACCGATGAATAAACCCTTGGTTGGCTGATCCATCCGTTGTATCTATCACATATTTCTCATTGCCGTGATTGAATACCATTCCGATAGTACACATTGTTGTAGTTGTGCTAACCTCCCCCTAAGATTTTATCATTGCCTTTCTGCTCAACGCATCCGCTACTACATTAACTTTTCCCGAATGATACTGGATATCACAATCATAGTCTTTCAATAGTTCCAGCCATCTTCTTTGTCTCATATTCAACTCCTTTTGATTAAATAAATAAGTAAGACTTTTATGGTCCGATTTAATCTGGAATTTCTCTCCGTATAGGTAATGTCTTCATATCTTGACAGCATGTACTACTGTCGCTAACTCCAAATCATGAGTGGGATAATTTTTCTCATGTGTCTTTAACTGTCTTGAGGCATAAGCAATTACTTATTCTCCTTGCATAAGCACACATCCTAATCCCAGTCCTGACGCATCAGTGTATAGGGTAAATGGCTGTCCGAGAACAGGAATAGTTAAAATCGGAGCGGATATCAATCTGGTCTTCAGGGTTTGGAAGCTCTTCTCGCATTTATCCATCCACACAAACTTTTCACCTTTCTTAGTCAGACTGGTGAGAGGTACAGCAATCCAGGAATAGTCTTCCATAAATTTCCGATAATAACCAGCGAGACCCAGAAAACTTTTAATTTCTGTAATGCTCTTTGGTGCTTCCCACTTTACAATAGCTTCGATTTTACTGGGATCCACTTTGATTCCTTCAGTGGATACTACATGGCCTAGGAAGGCAACTTCACTTAGCCAAAACTCACACTTGATAAATTTGGCATATAGCTTCTCTTTCCTTAAACGCTGTAGGCTGGCGTTTAGATTCTTAATATGAGTTTCCTTGTCCTTGCAATATACCAATATATCATCAATAAATATAATAACCGACGTATCCAACATATCATGGAAAACCCAGTTCATAAGTTCCATGAAAGTTGCTGGTGCGTTTGTTAATCTAAAAGACATGACCAAGAATTCATAATGTCCATATCTGGTCCTGAAAGCTGTCTTAGAAATATCAACATCCTTAATCTTCAACTAATGGTAGCCTGACCGAATATCGATATTAGAAAATACTTTTGCTCCTTGCAACTGATCGAACAAGTCATCGATCCGAGGTAGTGGATATCGATTCTTGATTGTCAGTTTGATCAACTCCCGATAGTCGATACATAATCGAACGCTACCGTCTTTCTTCTTTACGAACAATACTGGCGCTCCCCATGGTGATATACTGGGTCAAATATAACCCTTGTCCAGCAGTTCTTGTAGTTGTACTTTCAATTCCTTTAGTTCAGTAGGAGCCATTCGATAAGGTGCTTTTGATACTGGTGTGGCTCCAGGTACAAGATCTATCACAAACTCTGTGGCTCGGTCGGGTGGTAATCTTGGTAGTTCCTCAGGAAATACATCGGGGTAGTCCCGCACGACATCAATATCTTCCATCCGTGGTGCTTCTTTGGTGAGGTTGACCACTGATACTAGATATCCGACTGCTCCCTTCTCAAGGCACTTCTTAGCCTTTAGTGCTGAGAGTATGCGCTTGCGTTTACGGGGAAGTTTGGTTCCCAAAAAACTGAATTCTGTTCCTTCTTTGTCTTTAAATGTTAGCTTCTTTTCGGCGCATAGTAGGTTCGCAGAATGCCGAACTGGACATGGCCCATAGCCTTTTTCTAACTCCACTTCTAACCCCATCGGTGACCATACAAGTAGTTTGTAGTCCAATGTTTTGATGGGTAAATTCAGCTTCTTTCCAAATGACACAGATATGAAAGAATGAGTAGCTCTTGAGTCAAAGAGTACTCTGGCGGGTATGCCATTTATAGGTACGATACCTGTGATTTATTTTTCTTAGCCTACATGCTCATACAATGTAATACAACTTAAAAGGTTTCAGTCATACCTGTGACCACATCGGGTGATGCGGCAGCATCCTCGGATGTAATAGCATAAACTCGTCCTTGATGTAGCTGCTTCTTGGGCTTAGGACACTCCCTTGTCATATACCCTGCTTGGTTACAGTTAAAACATTTTGGGCCTTCAGTATTTGGCTTTGGCTGATGTTGAGCTACTGGAGTAGTCTTGGGTGCAGTAGCAAAGCCTTGAGCACGGAAGGGTTTAAATGTCTTATTATTCCCTCCATTATAAGCATTTTCGACTGGTCTTTTCATACCTCTGTTCTATGTAAAATAGCTTTCCTTCTGGCTCGATTCTATAACTCGAGAAATTTGCACAGTTTCATTATATATTTTCTTCTCCAATCCTATAACATGCTCTCTGATGCTTCCTCTAAGCCCCGTGACAAACCTACGGGTCTTAGTGTCTTCTTCTTGCATGTTGAGTGGTGCAAAGAAAAACAGCTCCTCATAACGCTGTTGATATGCATCCACGGACATCTGTCCCTGATATAAACTCAGGAACTCCTTCTCCATAGAATCTTTGAAGCTTCGGGGAAAATACTTCTCAAAGAAAGCTTCTTTATAAATAGACCAGGTCAATAAGGCATGCTTGGTTAATAGATAGGCCCTGGTAGATTTCCACCAATGATGTGCATCACCTTTTAGCATGAAAGTGGCACATAATACATTTTCTTGTTCTGTAACAGTCATCATAAGAAAATTCCTCTCCATCTCATCGGTCCAATGTGCTGGCCATAAAGGATCAGACGGTTTACCGTTAAACTCCTTAGGCTTCATATTTAAGAATCGCTCAACCAGTCGGGAGTGGTCCATCTGATTCTAAGGGTATGCCCCAAACATAGGTTGTGGATACTGGTAATTAGCCTAAACTGCTTCAGGACCTGGTACTGGAATCTATGCGGCTGGTGGTTGAGGTGTTTGAGGTGCTGGGTGGTTACCCACCGGTGTTGTACTTGTTTGTCCAGTCGGCATTGGTGTAGCACGTACTGCCTGAAACATAATGCCCATTGATGTATGCATTTGAGCCTGTGCGTGTTGCATTTGTTGAAGCTGTTGCACTAGGTTCATAACCACAGTTGCCAGCTCCGATGGTGGGGGTGGCAAGTTTGTAGGATTTTCTTGGCCCAGATTTACTGGTGGTGCAACCTGTGGATTTCCCTGTACATATACATTTTCTTGGCTGACTTCCTCCACAGGTGGTGGTGGTGGAACTGCGTTTTGGCTTTGCCTGGTTACTCTACGTCCAGCCATATTTTCCTCTGATAATGGTGATGCCTGAAAATCATTAAAATACGTGAGACAATCATTTATACTTCATGTAGGCATGCTAATCGATGTTATTTTCAAAATTTTCAGATCATTCTGTGAAAAAAAAACTATCTTTTCTATGCAGGGTCGATGGTGGGGGTCGATGGTATGTCCGACCCTCAGTATCCGACCCTGGGAATCACCTAATTTTCCCGAGAGCCGGGGGTCAATGCGGGGGTCGATGGATGTCCGACCCCCAGGTGCGATCCCTGGTTTTCTGTCAGGTTCCCGAGAGCTGGGGGTCGATATGGGGGTCGATGGTCCTGGTCGAATTCTCCGACCCCCGGACCAAAATCAGATTTTTAAGGTCTGATTCTAATTCATTTCCCATTCTTCCTCCTCTGTTTCGACTCGTCTCTCACCTCTGAGTTGCTACAGTGCCAACTCCGCTACATTGGTCATTTCGGTTCCGTCTTTCGACGTTTACATCATTCCTACAGGTATGTCTTCTCACTTTTACCTGTTTTTAGGTTTTCATTTCTAGGTTTTTACACTTTTATCTTGTATTTTTCAAATTAAACTTTTTTCAACCGTAAAAATTTGATTTTTATTGGGGGATTTTGTTATTGGTGACTCGAGGAACGAAAGCCCTCAAAAATATTTGGGTTTCATCGGTTGGTTATCGAGAAACTCGAATTTTGCTCTTTTTGCCCTAATTTGCCAAAATTTTCAATTTCTCGTAATTTCTTCAAATTGGATTCCATTAGTTAGGATTTCCTACTGTATGAGTGTTGCAGGATATATAGAACCTACGTAAGTCCTCCTGCCCACGTGTATGGGCGAAAAATGAGGCTTTTGACCAATTTACGTCGTTATAATGTCCAAATTTTGGATTTTTCTATCCTACTAACATATTATCTGTTGTTCTTTCTTATTTGCAGATACCATGGCTCGTACCAAAGTACCCAGAGTTAGCGATCCTCTTCGGTTCCGTTCCAACGAAGCCGAGGCATAGTATGCCCACTAAGCTCGCAAGAAGGTAGAGGGAGGTCGTATGGTGAACTTGGCTGAGTTAGCCCTGTTTAATGTGGAGAGAGCATTTGGTGATATAGGATGGCTCCCTGTCATCACTTACGACGCGTGCACCCCTCCGGATTGGGTACGCCAGTTCTATTGTAACCTTCAGGTGGTGGGGGATTACAATGATGTTGAGAGGGGTAATGAGCTGCGTATTACGAGCTACGTCAAAGGGGTTGACATCTCATTCGATTATCGGCAGCTGACCGACTACTGGGCATTTCCTATGCTGGCCCCATGGTTTTCTGTGCTCCTGGAGAGCCACAGTTCTTCTCTCTTCAGATGAGAGCCGAGATCGACAGTCAGCTCATCCGACTTGATCGTTGGCAGATGAGAGCGTGCTATCTGCGTTCGGACCCACGGGTATATTGCAAGATCATACAGCATAACCTGATACCACAGAGTGGTCATTACGAGAGGGTCTCCCAGCTGACCCAGTAACTCCTATACTGTATATGCACTCGGTAGCCCATCTGCCTTCCATACATCATTATGCGTACCATGATCACTGCCACGTTGCCCAGTCACACCGGCAACCTTCCTTACGGACGCATGATCACCACCTTGCTTACCCGCCTAGGGGTTGATTTAGTGGATGAGAAGATTCAGGAGAAGTCCTTCTCATCGCCTCTAGATTGGGAGGCTATTTGCAAGATGGGCATGCAGGATGCTCAGGTCATTGATGAGGAGAGGAACGCGATGGTGCGCCCTCGCACTCGCGCACTCGCGTAGAGATAGCTGACGCTGAGGCAGCTGCCGCCGCCGCTGGAGTTCATATGGAGCCTGCTGGTGATGATGACCGTATGTACATAGATGTAGACTATATACCACCTCCTTCACCTACACATGTGGCTGGAGCTAGTACTTCATATGCGGCTGGTCCTTCACATGCGGCTGGTCCTTCTCATGCGGCTGGTCCTTCACACCCACCTTCTGATATGATGGAGATATTGCATGAGATCAGAGAGGCTCAGCGTAGATCTAATCTGAGGATGGGGGAGTTACTAGACGCTCAGCGGGTGAGAGTGGATGAGCTATTAAACACCCAGCGTACTTCAAACATGAGGATGGGAGAGCTCATAGAGGCTCAGCGCCGAACTGATCAGCGGGTAGCTGATCTTACAGCTAGTCTGACGACCCAGACTCATATAACCTGGTTGACTAAAGTCTACGCTGAGGATTACGACAGAGATCATGAGGCACCGCCCCCTCCTTCACCTCCAGCTTCATGATTGTACTTATTTTCTTTCTTTGTACTACAGAGTAACTGTCGGGGTTGTGGACTGTACTCTATTTTAGCTATTTGTACATGTTCGTTTATCTTTCATTGTATTTAAAATTGTTCTTCCTTTAATAGATGCATTATTTTCTTTTCAAATTTGGTCTCAAACATCACCTGTGCTTATAGTGTGTTAATATTACAGTTTTTACTTTTATCCTATCTTAGTTCACAATTCGTCATGAAGGTATGCTAGTTTAGTGGACACGGCCTGAGAGGCTCTGATACCAAGTTGTCACACCCCAATTCCGCACACATCAGAATGGTGTGATGAACCGCTAGCAAACCAACGGTTCAACCAGGATCTCGGACAAGCGGAATCCGTTTTATCTAAACCTCATACATCCACATTCATAATCAGAGTAAATACACAATAGCGGAAGTCTTATAGTAAAATGAACTGAGAAATCTACTGTGATACTAGTATTTAAATAGAAAATTATTCTGTATCAACTAAGACATAAATAAATATCAAATACATGTCTTTATTAAATCCAAATAAAGAAAACAAAAAAAAATCTAATCGAATACACATGAATTGCACTCGCAAGAGGAGTCATGTGTATCCACTTCATCTTCAACTTCCATCGTCACCACGAGCCCGTACACTGGAGCATTCACATAATCTTCGACGGTAGTACCTGCATCATCAACTAAAAATATTCGACGTCGAGGGGGTGAGCACACATCATGGCTCAGTGAGCAAACAAAATAATGCAACAATACATACGCATGCAGTCAATTCATATCTTTGGTCTGGTTTAAAGATTGCAATATGCAATAGAAAGGTTTAAGTAGTCAAAGGTTAACGTTTATTGACCCCGCCTCTATATACAAGTGTGTGACGCCACCCGAAGGTAACATTTATCGTCGACTCACAAACACCCAGTTCATGAATATTGTACAACAAAAGTTAACATTTATTGCTGTACAGTGCCATACCAACACATAAGCCCCTATTGGCGAGGGCTGCAAACTGGGCTCGCAACTAACCAATCCTAATGCCAAAAAGTGTATCCAAGGCCTCACCCCAGCATCCCTCAGAACGTCCATAGAGATAGAGCTAAAGCCCCCCGGTAAAGTCAGAGACTACAAGGACCGAGACCACCTCCCCTGATGCTAATAGTTCTGCTAAAGTAATGGCGATACGACGATGCTAATGCACAAGACTTGAGTTAGAGATAGAGCTAGAGTGCTGAGGCCCAGCCTATGACACCCCCCCTGATACTCGCTCGCATCAAGTACACCAACCACACACATACATTCACATACATATTCCTATCATCATCATCATTATCATGTTATAAACAATAAAGTAAATATGCATGAATAAATAATAAAAATATTGGATGACATGTTGTATGCACATTACAAACATATTCGCATAGGATCAAGCATAGCATTGGACTCAAGAAAAGAGAAAAAAATAGTTTATTATTAACCAATTAGTTTAGAGTTCTGTTTCCTCACCTTAGCTTGCTAATAGATCCTCTTTCAAGCTTTAAGATCACATTTATATTGTTATTATATTGCTAGAAAACCTAACAAGTCGATAGAATTTAATTAGAACTAATTCTGAATTCAAAAACCATGCCATTAACTGGGGGTCGAATGCTAGGGTCGGAGTTATGATCGACCCTGGGTGCGACCACCCTTATTCTGGGCTTCCCGAACACTGGGGGTCGATGCTCAGGGTCTGGTAGGTTCGATTGACCATCGACCCCCCATGCGACCCCCTGTGGGTTTTGGTCGATTTTCTTTCTTCAGTCCATTCTTCATGTTTGGGTCCTATGGCTTGCTCCTATAGTCCATTCCGCACATGTTCTATGGCCTAGAATCATGATTCATTCACCTATATGGCTTTCATGATATCCCCCATGGTTTTCATGAAAACCTAATCATGGGTTGATGGTTTGGGTTTCTCCGAGATCATACTCTCTTCATTATCTACCCTAAGGTCTTTAGAAACTCATGAAAATAGTATTCATACCTGAGAAGAATACTCTTTCTCTGCAACTCTTCTCCTTTTTGTCTTCTTCTCTTCTTTCCTTCTCTTCTTCTTCTATTCCTTCTCTTCTCTTTCTCTCAATTTAATTAGGGTTGTAAAAGGAGTGAAATAGGCTTAGGGACGTCCTATTTATAGAGTAGAAACTTCAAAAATAAGTCACATTGAGATTAGGAAGGAATCCCATTGAAATTAGAAAAGTTTCCTATTTTCTGTTTTTACCGAGTACCGGGGGTCGATAGGGGGGGTCGGAGATCCCGTCGATTCCTGGTTCCTAAAGTGTCTGACCCCCCATGTAAAACTGGGGGACTGACTTCTGTCTTGGGGGGTCAGACCCTCCTTTGCTGTGTATGCGACCCTCCCCTTAATTTAAGTGTTTTTGGGTCAGTTTAATACCTGGGATCGTGATCTCCTTCATGCACTTGGTCCATTTGGCTCATCCATGATGGGTAGACCTGGTTCAAGGTGGTAAGACTGGGTTAGTTTGATACGGGTCTTACAACTTGACCAGCAACTTAGAAAGAAACAAAAGAAGGGAAAAAAAAGGGAAGAGGAATAGAGAAAGAGAGAGTCAGTGGGGATAATTGGAGAAAATAAGGTAAAAATAGAAAAAAGGAAAGAAAAGAGAGAAAGGAAGCTCAATGGACTCTAAAAGAAATAGAAAAAAAATCACAAACAAGAGAGAGAAATCTAAAAGGGCTGGAGAGATTGAGGGAGATCGGGGGAGATTGAGGGGAGAAGAGAGGAGTGAGATACTGAGAGGAGAGAAAAGAGAGGCAGTGGGAGCTGGGGGAGAGATCGAGAAAGAAAGTGGAGAGGAGATCGGGAAGATAAGAAAGAGAGCAGATAGAGGAAGAAGAAGGAGAAAGAGAAAACAAGTAAGAATCCTCCTACCTGTTACTGCCCCCTCACCACCTTCACATCCGCATACTCTATCAAACCCAGCATGCACCATATCACCACCCCCCACTGGTCTCCTTTAATTCTCTACATAACCTCATACCTACCTATCAATCTCTCCACCGACCTTAACCAATACCTGCAGCAACACTTACCTCATCACTCACCTGCATTACAACACTCATATATATTTACTTGATCAGCAATCCCTATTCATCCAATTCATATTCATCTGATCAGCATCACTACCCTCCATCAAACCTGAGCCTTTGATTGAAATATATTCTTGATGATGTTAATAAGTGATAGATCTGGCTATTGAATTATTTAATTTAATGTTTATTGTGAACCATTGATCTGAATTTTATGAGATTGGTCCAGCCATAGTCTTGAAATTTAACTTGATTGATCCATGTGATCTAAATTTTAATATGATGAAATTGATCCGATCATATGGAATTTGATGAAATTGAAATTAATTATATGAAATTTTGATGAAATCGATCATATGAATTTTGATTAAATTGAAATTAATCAGATCATATGAATTTTGATGAAATTGAAATTGAAATTCATCCGATCATATGAATTTTGATGAAATTAAAATTGATCCGATTATGGCATTGTGGAAATTGATTGAAATTGATCCTATTATGGCATTGTGAAAATTGATTAAAATTGATTCGATTATGGCATTGTGGAAATTGATTGAAATTGATCCAATTATGGCATTACGGAATTTGAATGAAATTGATTCAATTGTGGAAATTGAATAAAATTGATCCGATTGTGAAAATATGATGAAACTGATCCTATATGTTTGGAATTTGGTGATGAAATTGAAATTGATCATATGAAATTTTGATGAAATTGAAATTGAACATATGGAATTTTGATGAAATTGATCCGATCACATGAAATTTTGACGAAATTGAAATTAATCCGATCATATGCTTGGAATTATGATATAAATCAAATTGGACCATTGATCTCTGAATTTGATGAGATTGGATTATGGTCATTGATCTTAAATTTAATGTGAATAAATCATGGCCTTTGATTTAGGATTTTTAATGTGAATGAAA
This sequence comes from Protea cynaroides, assembly GCA_028583415.1. NCBI lineage: Eukaryota > Viridiplantae > Streptophyta > Magnoliopsida > Proteales > Proteaceae > Protea > Protea cynaroides. Next base: position 19,684,438 of record CM053276.1, read on the forward strand.
TCTAGACAATTGATGATTGAATTCAATGTGACTAAAAATATGGCCATGTGATGTTGAATTTTTATATGATTAATCTGGCCATTGATCTTGAAATTTGATGTGATTAAAATCTAACCATTGATCTAGAGTTTCTAATATGATTAATTTTGAGCCATTGGAAGGTTGATTTTATTTGGATCATGAGAGAATATTAATTATGAGACATTGGATGTTTAATTTTAATTTGGATCTTGTAATGAAATAAATCTAGCTATTGATCATAAGTGATATGAAATATAGATCATCAGATCTTGATCATGAACATCTTATCGATCTGAACCATTGGATTGACATCATGAGTGATATAAATGAATCTAGACCATCGGATTGTCTTGATAATTGATGTAAATGAATATGAACCGTTGAATTTTGATTATGAATGATTTAGAGGAATTTGGATGGATAGATTATCATTTGGAGTGATATGAACCGTTGTATCTTTATTGTGAGTGATTTTGAGTGATCTGAATGATTGGATTACCATCTTGAGTGATTTGCACCGTTAGATTTTCTTATTGAGTAATTTAATTGAATTTGAACTGTTGGATTGACCTCATGAATGTTTTAAGTGAATTTGAATCATCGATCAAATATGATCTTGATCACATTGATGATGATCGATTCCATCAAATCTGAGTAGTCGATCAAATATGATCTTGGTTACATTGTTGATGATCGATGCTTGATCAATGCTCTCACATGCTTCTTGCTATATTTAAGTTGCCATGCTTTATTGCTATACTTGAGATGAAGTATGTTTTTTGTTGTCATATTTAAATGATATTTATTGTTGGTAATAATTTAATTTCTACAACACTCTAGTCGAACTGACATATCTGTACACCTAGAAGACATATTAGGTGTGGAGACGTGCATGTAGGCACCCACATTCACGGGAAGGGTAAGAATGAAAAAATAATAAATCTTAATCAAGAATCAGAAAGTCCAGTCCAACAAATGCCAAATTAGGATTTTAGGTCAAGGGTAGCTCATGACGATCCCTATCCCCTCCGCTCATCTCCCCTAGGATATAAAGAACTAGATAGGTGTAAAATGAATCAAACCATAGAGCATTTAGGTTCCACACTTTGATCTTAAAAGTACACATTAATGAATCCGCATTCCGAACTACGTGGATCCTAATTCTTAGGACAAAACCCTATGATATGTAGGCAGTTTGGTGAGACACCCAAATACGATTCTCACATTTCAATCTGTATAGATTAATAAATTCTAACCTTCCTAGACCAAGGTAGAGGACATCTTAGTGGTTTTAAGTCAGCAAATTTTAGTATCCCTAAACCAAGGTAGAGTACACCTGAGTGGTTTTAGGATAATAAACTCTATAGGCTTCCTTAGACCAAGGTAGAGGACACCTGAGTAGTTTTAGGTTAACAAATTTTAGTATCCCTAGACCGAGGTAGAGTACACTGGAGTGGTTTTAGGATAATAAATTCTAGCCTTCCTTAGACCAAGGTAGAGGACACCTGAGTAGTTTTAGGTTAGCAAATTTTAGTATCCCTAGACCAAGGTAGAGTACACCTGAGTGGTTTTAGGATAATAAATTATAGTCTTCCTTAGACCAAGGTAGAGTACACTTGAGTGATTTTAGGTCAGTAAATTTTGGAATCTCTAGACCAAGGTAGAATACACCTGAGTAGTTTTAGGATAATAAACTCTATAGGCTTCCTTAGACCAAGGTAGAGTACACATGAGTGGTTTTAGGTCAGCATATTTTAGTATTTCTAGACTAAAGTAGTGTACACCTAAGTGCTTTTAGGATAATAAATTCTAGTCTTCCTTAGACCAAGGTAGAGTACACCTGAGTGGTCTTAGGTTAGCAAATCTTAGGCTTCCTAAATCGAGGTAGAGTACACCTGAGCGGTTTTAGCCATCCCTTTTGTCTTCCTAAACCAAGGTAGATTACACCTGAGTGGTCTTTGACATACCCTTTAGTCTTCTTAGATCAAGATAGAGTACACTTGAGTGATCTTAGAATACTATCCATTTTGGCCTTCTTAGATTAAGGTAGAGTACACCTGAGTGGTCTTAGAATACTATCCATTTCATTTCCTAAACCAAGGTAGAGTACACCTGAGTGGTTCTAGAAAATCCATATCCACAATCCATCACAACGAACTATGTTGTACTTGATTTTTAGGACCTCTGAAATACATAGGTAACTTGGAGGACTCTCCAAGTATGGTACCATATCTTAGTATCCTTAGGTCCTTCATATCCATATTCACTTCGACCCATATAGACTATCTCTAGATTCAATCTCAATCATCATCAAGCATAAACTTTAACTTTAACAATTGAATCTAATGAAGTTTAAGTATAAATCACATCCATAAACCTTAATCACAATCCATTTGAACTACGTTATGGACTTGATTTCTAGGATTGGAATACGTAGTTAATTTGAGATGTCTTAGATGTCTCAGATTCAGTCCATCACCAAATCATCTTCGGTACGATTCACTGAATATTATTTTGTTTGTTCATTTATTTTCAGAACATGTTTGGTTGAACCTAAGTTAAAAGAACTTAGCAACTTGACATAGGATCCCCCATGAGCCCTAGTTATCATCCATTGATCATGAACAGTCAGAACCATAGAGTCTAAGGAAAGTAAAATCACATAAGAGGCTAATTTTTGGATCGGATAGTTTTAGGTGCCTAACACCTTTCCAAACTGTACTTTGAACGCTTACCCGTTCTCTGATAGATCAAAGCCAATATATTGGGTCAAATGAGTCAATAGAAGTCTTTTCTTATGATGAGACTACATTTTATAGGTCCTAGACCTTAATCTAGGTGGTGACTCCATAATCATTTAAAATCCATCAGAGATGGGTGGAAGAGATCATTTGTCCTCATACGTACGTCGTATGGTCGCATATATTGAGACAACAAGGTCGACCATAGGGTATCGACTATATGATAATAGCAAGTATATTTTGAAACCAGACAAAGTTTTCAACTACTGTAACTTGGTAAACTTGAATTCTAACTTAAATACATTAATTATTTAGGTTCTCAATAAATTCAAAGTGACTTCCAAAGCTTGGGAGAGGAACAAGCATCAATCAAAGGTGAGGAAACAAGATCTAAACTAATTGGATAATAATAAACTGTTTTATTTTATTTATCAAATGCAATGAATGTTTTATGCTTGTATGCTTATAATGTGCATCTCACATATCATCCAATATGTACTGTTATTTCTGCTCATGCATATTTATTTCTATCTATTTATAACATGATGATGATGATGCTAGGAATAGGCATGTGATTGTGTATGTGGTTAGTGTGTTGGATGCTAGTAGAGTATCAGGGGAAGGACATGGTATTGTGGTTCAGCCTGGTCATCAGACTCTAGCTCTATCTCTACTCAAGTTTTGCCCACTGACATCATCGTATCGCCATTACCTTAGTAGAACTATAATATCATAGGACATCAGGGGAGGTGGTCTCAGACCGTGTGGTCTCTGACCCTACCAGGGGGCCTTAGCTCTCTGTCTATGAACGTATTGAGGGATGCTAGGGTGAGGCCTTGGATACATTGGATGGCATTAGGATTGGTTAGTTGCAAGTCCAGTTTGCAAGCCCTCGCCCACAGGGCTTACGTGTTGGTATGGGTAGGGCATTAGGATTGGTTAGTTGCGAGCCCAGTGTTGGCGGTGTGTGATCCGGACACTTTAGCTCTATCTCTATTCTGTAGTGGATGCATGTGGAACGGTAATGATGTTTGATCTATTAGGCAGATTCACACTCGTCTATAGAGGTACGGTGGCCGTCAATCCTTTCTATAGCACATTGCAAACTTAAAAATCATACCAAAGCTATGAATTAAATGCATGCATATGTTTGTTGCATTGTTTTATTTTCTCACTGAGCTAGATTGTGAGCTCACCCCACGGTATCATTTTCTTTTAGTTTCTATTGATGCAGGTAATACCGTTGAAGACTACATAAGGGCGCCAATATATAGACATGTGGTAGATATGGTCAAGCAAGTTGTGGAGAACGAATATGATTCATCAAGCGAGTGTTTCAACGATGTTTATGCCTAGTGTTTAACTGTTGTATTTTGAAAATTGTAATAGTTTAATATATTTATGTTTTTGTTACATGGAGATAACTGGTTTATTATTTACTTATCATTGTAGACACTCAGTTCATATCAATAAGACTTTCGCTGTTTACTTTAATATCTCTGATTGATGTAAAATGTATCTTGGTTTAACATAGTTGGCACGATCTATAAGAGATCCTGGTTTGAACCATTGGTTCTTATGACGGTTCATCACACCACTGGTTAGTCTAGAATTGAGGTGTGACAGCTGACCCCCCTTTCAGTGCGGCCACTAATTTTGTTAGTAGCAGTTGTTGGTGCATGGTGGAAGCTTTCTATTTATCTTTCAAATTTTTAACTAGCCCACCCATCACCACCATCATGTCTGCCATCATTAGCACTTGAGGTGCTGATGGAAGAATTAGAGGTGGTAGCAGTTATGGCGGGGGTTGAGGTGGTGGTAGAGGGTGAGAGGAACTGGAGGACCTATCACCATCTTTGGCTTCACCTGCCACTAGCAGTTATAAGGGCAAACACCTATGAGCACAGAGTTTATTTCGCCTCGAAGGCATTGCTTGTGGTCATTAAGGGCGAATCTAGAAATCGATGCCCAAGCTTTAGTACAAGCAACATAAACCAATGATTAATGAGAAAAATCTTAATTGATCATATAATAGGTGGGAGAATAATGCTGAATATATAAGCGTAGAATTCAAATTTTCTCCCAAGGTCCCTTGCCTGAGGCAGCAGGAGGAACTGGGGGTAAGAACCATTGGCTTGGATTAGCCAACTAGGCTCCCCCAAACTCATGGAGCTACCAACGGAAGGAACTCAGTGAAAGGATCCACTAGCTCAAGCCTCTGGCTCTGACTTGAAACCCTCTGTGACTGAGGTAGCAAAAAGTGGCAGCTGTTTACCATCCCTGTGATTCCTCCAATTCACATCAGGCCAACATGCTAAGCTTCCCAAGAGTAAGGCAATGGCGTGGCGGATGGATGTTCCGCCGGCTAGCCACTAACTCCACACTTAGTAAATTTCCCTAAGTCTTCCTAGCTGGGGCGGCGGAAGGGACCCAGTAGTGGGTGCCACTATTTGGTTGCTGGGTAATGCCCGAAAGGTCTCTGTAAGTAAGGTTGTGGCACCAAGAGATTAACGGTACCGTTGGTACTGTGATCTGCTGGCTCCTTTACTGAGCCCTATTTTGCCTATTCAGTGAAATTGTGCCAACCCCAGGTGCGTAAGTGGCCGGTCTGTCATTTCCCTCATTTTTGAACACCCAAGTGTTCTAACCAGAGGAAAGCAACCCCATTTTTCCGGCTGAGGCTAGGGATCCCTCCCTTGGTGTTTGGAGAGCCTTCTAATCTTCTCTTTCACTCACATTCTATACTCCAGGTAAGATTTTTCTTTCTCTTTAGTATGTTAGAGTTTATTTTTCCAAGTGATTGGGTTGTAGGGAAAAACCTAGCGTTTGGGCTTCCTCCTCATGAACCATAATTCTACAAATCTTCCCAAAGTTGGGGGCCCACCGGCACAAAATCTTGGCACCGGTTGGGCAAGCTAGCAGCTCACTTTAGTGGTGTTGGATGGTTTCTCCCACAATGCCCTTAGATTTCCCTAGGGTTCTCACTACTACCGGCCACTTCTTGGTGTACCAGCACTTAGGCATTTGGTTGAGCTTTTTAACCAATCGTTTTCATTCGATTTCTTACAAGAAACTATGGCCCCACATAAGAGAACAGTGCCTACTACAGATCAATGATATGATTCATTCTGGATTCCCTCTTACCAGGAGAGTTAGCATTGAGCCAAATATGGGCTAAGGAAGGTAGAGGCTGGTCGGTACGTTGTTTATGACGATCTGGCCTGCTTCGACATACAAGAATATTTTGATAGTGTTAGTTAGGCCCTGCACTCTGCCTTAAAGATGATGTCTACCCCAACTTGGTGCGACACTTCTACTATAACCTGACGCACGAGTCGGAGGAGGACAAGGTTGCGTCCTACCAATCTGGTTAAAGGTTTGGACATAACCCTAGACATCAAATGTTTGGCTACACTATTGGGCATATCCAGTTATGTCTAGTAGATGTATAGTGGGCCACACAAGGGCATTGACTACACCACAGACATGGGACAATGTGCGGAGGACCCTGATTCATCCAAAGAGGCTAAATGTTCCAGAAGGCAATGTAAAGCTGAACTTCAAGCTTATCCGTAGAGTCATCAGTCGTATAGTCCAGCATGACATCCTTCCCAAGGCAGGGTATCTGGATGAGTTGAACTCCTTCGCAATATATGTGACTTACCACTTCTTCAAGGAGTAGCCTCTATGCCTTCCGTATATCATCATACGGACCATCCTTTTTACTACCTAGCATTTGGGTCCAGAAAAGTTGCCTTCCAACTATCTGATAACCCGTATCTTCATGGATGTTGACATGGTCCTTAACGAAGAGGCCATTGAAAATGGCCTAGAGTCAACGAACTTCGGTTGGGGCTCCATAGTGAGGAAGAAACTCCTTGAGATCGAGATGACCGATCCAGAATTGGAGGTGCAATCACCACATGCAAGAGGTATGCATCGTCGCAAGCACCCAACTGTTGATGGTGTTGTCATAGGGGCAAGCCATAGTACGATGGTCATTAGGGACAACGCTGGCCCTAGCAAGATTGCTTCCAAAGGGAGTGGCAGTAACAGTAATAATGGGGAGGGTGATCTTGAGAGACAAGAGGCCTAACCCGCTATTAGGATAGCTAGATCTCATAGTAGCATGGCCCAGGTACGCAAGATGTTTTCTTCACTCCAGACTCAGTTAGATGGACTACAGAAAGGGCAATGCTTCATCGTGACTGAGATGGGGCACATGCGGCTCAACCAGCAGACTATCATGATCGGGTAGATCTCCATGATGTCCAAGATAGAGCGTCTATAAGCTCGTGTAGAGGGGAGACTTTTAATGTGAGACCACGGTCTCCACCACATCCTCATCATTAGCCCCTTTGTCTTTCCTGCCCGAATATGCATATTTATTAACTTATGCACATCTGGGATAATTGTCCGTGTTGTGGACCATATCCCCTTTTTGGTTGGTTATGTTGTGCATCCACTGATCTATGGGTAACTGTCCGAGTTGTAGATCGTACCCAAATTTTGTACCTACAACTTGATTATAATGAAATGATTATCTTTACTTTACATGTATTATGGTCTTCATTAATTCTCGTAATGTGGTGTACCTTTAACTACTATCTTCACTAACTTACTAATATTGGTTTGCACATGCCTTTTTTTTTAACTCCTAGGAAACTGTCATTGAACTTATGGAAAAACACATGCGGGGAAAATTATTGGTAGAACAAAGTAGTTGTGCTCTGATACCAGTGTTTTCATAGCCCATTTTTGGATACAGGCATGATACTCGGGTCGACCAATAAGGCGACCCAAATCCACCCAAGATCCACAAACTACATTGAACTATTAAATAATTTCCATAGTCTACAATAGCAATATCCACAATAATCAATAAAAGAAATTAGAGTAATAATAACGGAAGTGATACAATATATAAATATATGCTAACTATCTAATAAATTATCATAAGTAAAGTACTTGTTATGCCATTTAACCATTGTCTTCTCAAACTATTACATTGTACCACATATACAAGTATCCAAATCAAAATAGTAAATCTATGTTCATAAGAGTCTAGATAGACTGTACACATCTATCTATAAAATAATCAAAAGAGAGAGAGAGAGAGAGAGAGAGAGAGAGAGAGAGTAAGGTAGGGCAGAACTGCGTCAAGCGTAGACGTAATCCCTGCACATGAAATCCTTGCCATGCTCGCCAGAGTAATCCTTGCCTACTGAGGCATCACCCGTGAAAGGAGACTCCATGAAGCCAGCAATAGAGAAATCCCCTGCATCAGAATCTAAAAAATATATCGATACGAGGGGTGAGCTCCCATCCCAACTCAGTGAGAAAATTGGGTATCACATGTCATGAATAAATGAGTATGATGCTGTTATAGAATTAGGTCAAAGGTAGTAGGTCTATAGGTACCTTATTGATATGTCCACCGTAGGTTTCAGCCCTGCCTATGGCTCAACGGCTTTCACCTCTCACAGCGAGCTAAGGTAAACACAGGATACCCAAGTCTCTTTTGCCAAATTGCTTCTACAAGTGGATCCCTCCTTAGATTTTTTGTCCAAGGCGTGCCACCTCCCATTTACTGAAACCAAGGGAAATGCAACCACCTAATGCCTAACATGTGCATAGTATGAAATGTAATGAGGTAGCATCCCAATAGAAATCCCTAGTCCCCTATCCCCTAGGCCACAGTGTGCTTGCTAAGATGCTAGCAATATAACAAGGTCTATGTGACCATGCGTTATCGTCCCTTAGTACCCACATGTCCCAATGACCAATCACAACCAACATCCATCCATAGCATACATAGTTGTTATTATACAAATGTATGCTCAGGTATAACAGATAAAGTATGGCATGTTATCACAGTTTAATATCCATAGACACAAATAATGTCCTAGTTCTATGGACCCGACCCCTCACCTGTAGGCACCACTAGTGCTGCAGAACCTAGAAGTTAGCGATAGGCTTCATCAATAATTGCATGGTTTACCTATTAGATTACATAAATTACATTAGGTGTGTTCAACATCTTTTAAACCAGCTTGGGCATGTTCTAAATGCCCCAATGTGGGTCCCAAGACAATCTGAGAACCCAATAGTTCATCCCTGAAAGATCTAACTAGGTAGATAGGCTACTGAGGCAGCGAATGGGACCGACTGTAAGTGCCTCCAGAATTATCCATTGGCAGAGCCTTATAATTACAGTAAGCCTTCTATGAGTAAAGCAGTGGCATAGGCAGTTGGTTATGCCGCCAGCTTGGTGCCTCCACCTCCCATAGGCTTAGCTGGCCCCATGGTAGAAGGCAGTCCCATGAGCGCACCCTAGGGATGCTACTCGGCAAATCAAGCCACCGGCTAGCCCACCAGCTGAGCTCAGCCCAAAATATTAATATAAGTATTGAGTCTAGAAGAGAATGAGAGCCATGCCGGCCCCATCCACTAACCAGACCACACATGGTCTCATAGTCGAAGCTAGGGGCAAGGGTCTTGCCTCATCCACCATGGGTCCTCCGGCTAAGTCTGAGAAACCAAACTTAGCGGGGACAATGAGTTCCAAATGGGGAGCTTTGTCTCTCCATTATCTCCCGACTTGGTTTGCATAGTAGGTAACATTATTCCCACCCTTATTAAAGTTTATAAGCCATAAATATCTCCATTGGAGGTGTGGGTGACAAATCTTAGATTCTAGGGTTTGGTGACTAACCATGAATGGTGGCCAATCACCACCATCAAGGTGAGCATCATAAATACCCAAGGAGAGTTTGAGGGACATACTTCAAGAAGATGAGAGTCCCAACTTGTGCTCCAAGCCTTGAGTTCCAACCTGTTCACTATTTCTCCCTAAGTACACCCAATACCAACCTTCAATGTCTAAAAGGTTAGAGTGAGGGTTGGTCTTTTATTTATAGGAAATAAAGAGAGAGAGTATGACACCCACATCTAAGCTGACAGTAGAGAGCCGTGTGCCTCATCCACTGGCAGGGCCTAAACATGGTCCCGACATCAATTCATCATGCCCCATGCACTGGAATATACGTCGGGCCCATCTAAGGTCTACTATTACACTTAGGGTCCATATAGTAAAGCTTACCTAGGCTCCGAACGAATCCATCTAGTCCCATCAGGTACGTCAACTGTCGGCATGGGAAGACCTGACACAGAAGAAATTGGGGTAAGTAGGAGATTTTGAGTGTAGGTCTTAGCCACCTTACTAATAGTAAGGTGGTGGTTACAAGCTGGAGGTACATTCATCTGGTTCTATATTCACTGGTTACTCACAGAAAGTATATACCTTGTTTATACAAGGATGTAGATATGTACCCGGTTACACCCATTCTCTAGTTCATTTCCTCCGGCTCCTCTCAATACTTATGAAAATTCTTGTGAAATAAAGTGGAAACTGTACTTATAAATTAACTCATGGGTTCTTATTTTAGAACTCATATTTGTTCAAGTCGGTGGACATACCTCTCTAAGCTACCGGGTGAAATCCAATAGTGTTCCTAGGGCATTTCGACTCATTTTCGTTCTACCTTCGCATGGAACATCGATTGGTAAGTACCCAATGATTTTATCCTTTATTTCCTTTCTTTTGATTTGCTTCACTCCTTGTACCAAAAACCCTAGGTTTCTTTTTCCTTTCTCTAGGGTTTGATGACCAAGAGCTAGCCTAATGGTTGTAGCCCTTGTCTCACTCAATTGGTCATCATCCCTTGCCCGCACACATACCCATGGGCAAGGTGGTGAACGTGGTTTACCTAATGCAAGTCTTAGGGTTCACAGATTTGGTGTACATGGTCGCATTTTGACCCAGTAGGGTTTGTGCACATTACACTTAGGGCATGGTGCTCGAGATGGTGAGCGGCCCACATGCCTCACCTACACGCTTACGCACTTAGTCAAGAGCGTTAGGGAAACCCTGGGTATTTTTTAATTTTGACTTATCTAGGGTTTGTATTGTAACTCACCCTTTTGTCTGCTTTTTATTTTAGGTACCATGGCCTAACGAAACCTACGCGTAACAGTCGTGTGGAGTACGACCTGGTTTGGTTCCACTCACAAAGCGGGGAACTGTGATCGGTTTGCCACCAAAAAGGTGGAGGTAAGCTGTTTTGTATTATTCAAGGAGTTGGTTTGTCAAGATACAAGAGGCCTTTAAGGTGGGGGTGGGCCAATGCCCTACGCACCAAGGAGGATGTGTACCCCAATCTAGTGGGACACTTCTACGATAATCTCCGATTCGACACCAGGGATAACTACTTTGGGGATGGCAGCAAGCTGCACATATCCAATATGGTTAAGGGAGTTGACATAGTTATGGACGTCATCCACCTAGCAAAGTTGCTAGGAGTGCCACGAGGGGGGAAAAGCTATTTGTGGGCCCCTGAGTTTCTGACTCTATCCTAGAGGATGATAGTGATGAACTATGGGAGACTCTGCTCTTGGTTAAGAAGGTAGGAGAGCTAGTTCATGTGGAGTAGTACTATCAGCCCGTGCTTATGCCTGATCAGTTACATCATCTAGCATGACATCCTGCCCCGTGCTAGCCACCAAGATGAGTTAAAGCAGTTCAATGTCTACATGACATTCTGCGTTTATTTTGGGCAGCCTTGAACCTACCCTTATGCTTTTATACAACATGCTCTTCACCTCTGATCACTCTTGGACCAGTAAGCTACCTTATGGGAGACTTCTATCCCGTATTTTCTCGGAGGCCGGCGTGAATGTTGAGGAGGAGGAAATCAACAAAGGGTCAGAGTTCTTAGATTTTAGATGGAGCATGATGATGAAGATGGGACTCCAGATACCGTGATGAGCGATCATGAGATGGAGGCCCATCCTTGGTCGGTACATATTGTACTTTGCCACAAACACATAGTAGGTGTGGGGGCCAGTCGCAAAGGATAGCAGACTGTTGTTAGTGCTAGCTTACACACTGATGATGCTTCTAAGGGCTCAAATGGAGGAAAGGGCTTTATGGATCAAGATGCTCTACTAGTGCCTAGGGCTAGTAGTGGTCGAGGACAGTAGCACGAGGTGCTGGCTCGTATGCAAACCCAACTGGACACGATTCAGATGGGTATGAGGACAAAGATCGTAATTTGTTTGGAAGTCGCCACCTAGATTAAGGTCTAGGACCTTAGAAATGTGAAATCTCACCCTAAGGTAAAACTTCAATTGACTCATGACCCTTAGATTGGATTTCTGGTCCATCAGAGATTGGGTAAGCGTCAGGTTACGATTATGGGGAGGGGTTAGGCACCCAAACCACCCGATCGAAATCGATCTCCTATACCTTTCCTATGCTAGACTCTATCTATTAAACCAAATTAAACCAAGTGGCTTGATATCATTGAACCAAATCTGTATCCATCAGATTTCCTACATATCATGGAATTATTCCGAAAATCAGGTTCACCATCGTAGTTCAGGTGTGATTAAAGTTTATGGCTATGATTTATGCTTGTGCTTGATTAAGTTCATTGTTTAAGTTGAAGTTTATGCTTGAAAGGCTGAAAAACCCTATGGGTTAGGATCTGGATAGTCCATGCGAGCTAGTAGATAGTCCTAGTGGATCTAAGAATGGATAATCCTTTCTGGGTCTGAATGTGGATAACCCTATTTGGGTCAAAATATGGATAACCCTTTCTGGGTTGGAATGTGGATAACCCTTTCTGGGTTGAAATGTGGATGGATATCCTAGTGAATCTATGGATAGTCCGAGTGGACTAAGGTGTGGATCCGAATTTGGGATTCTCCCAAATAGCCTATGTATCCTAGGGTTTGCCCTAAGAATCAGAATCCGTGTAGTTCGAAAAATGGCTGAAATAACCTATTCTATGTTTATGATTGAGAACCTATTCTAGGTTTAGGATTTAGAACCTATTCTAGGTTTAAGATTTAGAACCTATTCTAGGTTTAGGATATGCTGAGGGGGAAAATCGTTCTGAGCTACCCTTTCATCCTAAACTCTAATTTTGGAAGGTTTGGCAAAGCATTCTCTTTCTTTGTTAAGATTTTTATTATTTTCCATTATACCCTTCCCAAGAATGTGGGTGCCTAAATGCACGTCCCCATGCCTAGATTGTCTTCTAGAAGTGTGCATACATGGCAGTTCAACTAGGGTGTTGCATAAATTAAATTATTATCAAAAATAAATTATTCATCTAAATATGGCATATAATACATTTATAGCAAAAAATACACATTTAGTAAGATTGTTAAAAATCTCCTGATATGGCATGTATTTCAAATAAGGCAAGAACCTATATGGCAAGATCTAGTATGCTAATCTAAGCATGGCAAGACTTAATATGAAAAGAAATCAATATATGCATCTATATGTCAATATGGCAAGTACCAAACATAGAATGCAAATATGGCATGAATTTTTCAAATAAGGTAAGATCCTATATGCTATTTTCTAAGCATGGTAAGATCTAACAAGGGCAAGAAATTAATATGTGCATCTATATGTCAATATGGTAAGTACTAAACATAGAATGCAAATATGGTATGAATCATCCAAAAAAGGTAAGATCTTATATGCTATTTTCTAAGCATAGTAAGACTTAAAAAGGTAAGAAATTAATATATGCATCTATATGTCAATATGGTAAGTACCAAACATAGAATGAAAATATGTCATGAATCTTTCAAATAAGGTAAGATCTTATATGCTATTTTCTAAGCATGGTAAGACCTAACATGACATTTTTATGCATGAAAAGGCTAAAATTAATAAGATATCACAATAGACATGTGACAAGCATCAATTATAGCATGTATATACATGGTAAGAAACATCCATCATACCACGTATAGAAACAAAATATAAAAACAATAATGGCAAGTAATCTAGAGATTATTATGCCAAATATTGCAAAATATAGTCATAGCATGGCATGCATGACATATTGAATGGAAACAAATAGAAAAACACTTTCATGGCCATTAACATCAATTCAATGTTAAATTCATTTTAATGTTATCATAAGGCCATTAAAATTCATGTTAAATTCAATGTTCATTAAAATTTAAACCACAGCAACCTACATGATTTTTCATGGTCTTCCTAGATTCAAATAAATCCAAACCTTTCAAGAGGTTCTTTCTGACTCATAGATGAATCTAGGGTAGCATTTAGAGAGTCATTGGATTAATTTTTGACATATTGACTGAAACCCTAATTCGAGTTCCAAATCAGGTGTTTCAAATCTAGTGTTCCACTCATGGATTTGTTTGGCTAAGCAAACCTCCATGGATGGAGCTTAGTTTTGAACCAGAGGAATCTCCTCAGTTGCAGCTTGCTTGAAGAGGATGACGATGGTAAGTACTTCTTTCTTCTCTTTTCCTCTTTCTCCTCTTCTTTTCTCCTTTCTCTTCTTCTTCTCTTCTTCTCCTCGACTTCTTCTCCTTCTTCTCTCTCTCTCCCACGGTTTCTCCCTCTCTTCTCTTCTTCTTCTCTCTTCTCTCTCTCTCAGCCTCTCTTCCTTTCACATTTTTCTCTTTTTCCTTCTTTTTTTTGAAAAAAAATCCTCTCTCTCTTTCTCTCGGCCTTTTTATCCTCTCCTCTCTTCTTCTATAAAATCCCTTCTTTCCTTTTCTTCTTCTTTCCTTCTTCTCTTCTTTCTTTTTCTTCTAGAAAATCCTTTCTCTCTCTCTCTTCTCTCTCCTTCTCACGGCTTATCCTTTTTCACGGCTTCCCCTTCTTCTCTTCTTTCCTTTTCTCCTTTCTTCTTCTAGAAAATCCCTTCTTTTCTTTTCATCTTCTTTCCTTCTTCTCTTCCTTCCTCTTTTTCCTTCTTCTCAGCGGCTTCTCTTTCTCACGGCTTCCCCTTCTTCTTTTCTTTCCTTTTCTCCTTTCTTCTTCTAGAAAATCCCTTATTTCCTTTTCTTCTTCTTTCCTTCTTCTCTTCCTTCCTCTTTCTCCTTTTTTTACCACGTTTTTCTTCTTTTCTTTCCTTTTTTTTGGCTTCTTCTCTTCTCTCCTTCTTACGGCTTTCTTCCTTTCTTTCCTTTTCTCCTTCTTCTCGGCTTCTTCTCGGCTTCTATAATAAATATAAATATAATAATATATATAATATAATACATATGTATATAATAATATAATTATACACCATATAAATATATATATATATATATATATATATATATATTAGAAATGCATGCATATGGACCGACATGACTTGATCCAGATTGGTCTGAGTTGGGCCGGGCTGAGTTGGACTAAGTTGGGTTGAACTGATTTGGACCAAAGTTGACTTTTTTCTATCATTTCATAGTTCATTTCCACCGTCATTCCATATGAAATTTCGATAGCCTCTACTCCAAATTTTCTACGTTTACTTTGTAGAACACTAAAAATGAGGAATATTAAAACTTGAATCACCTCATTTGGAAATAAAATGGTCAACTTATGAATTTTTAAAGTTTAAGCAGGCCAATTATCGATAATTTAGCTAACCATTCTGTATGGGATCCTTCGGAGACTTCTGCCTGAAATCCTTTACGTCTATTTTGTAGAGTACTAAAAATGGAACATATTGAAACTGAAATCACCTGATTTGGATGTGGGGTGACCAAAATATGAATTTTCAAAGATTAAACGATCATTTTGATATGTAATTTTGCATGGGACCCTTCGGAGATTTCTGTACCAAATTTTTCACGTCTACTTTGTAGAACACCACAAATGAAGAATAATGGCCTTTGAATCATCTGAATCGGACGTAGAACGGCAAAGATATGAAGCATTGAAGTTCTATCAATAATTCTGCATGAAAGCTTGCATGGGGCCCACCGGTGACCTCTACCCAGGATTTTTCACGTCCACTTTGAAGATGATTGAATATAAGGAATATTGGCCTTTGAATCATCTGATTCGGATATCAGATGACCAAGATATAATGATTTGAAGTTCAAACGATAATGCATGCATCATATGATAATTATGTAAATGCCCCTGCACTTTCAAACTGTGATACCTTCCTTGTTTGATGTCAGAATTTGAGGATTTCAGTCTCATTTTGAAGATAATTATATGACCTATACATCCAAGTAGGTAATATCTTATGATCCTAGTGTGGGGTTCATTAAAGAATCACAAATCTTTGGGTTAAAAGCCAGAAACCTGCCATGTGGATTCACTTATGTTGGGGATGGCAAAAATGGGGTGCTTACAACGAGACAGCAGACCCTCTTCTCCCAGTAGGCCGTGATGCTAGCAGAGTAGGATCTCATGCAGGCTGCTATGGTTGCTGCACGTTTTATCATGTACCTCTACCACCGAGACCCTCTCAGCACATAGGCCAAGATATCAAAGGTTGGGGCATCATGCTTAGCAGCAATACGTCTGACGTCAGGCCCCTTCTTTAAATGACCAATAGATTTAGGTCTTTACTTTTCATTCTGATGTATATACACCTTTATTTTTTTTTTCCTTTGATGTGTGATTTGGGTACCTGTCCAGCGTGTGGAATGTACCCACCTTTTGTACTTAAACCAATAATATTGATAAAAATTATTTTAATACTATAGTTTGGTGTAACTTTATGTATTATCTATCCTCTTACTACTTGTTGGTTTGTATAAAGCTTTTAATTAGTCCTAAGCATCAGTTACTTCACTTATGAAAATGCACATGCATGCGTAGTGGATGATAGTTTAGGGCACGATTGCTCTGATACCAATGTTGTCACCACCCATTTTTGGATACGGGCATGATACTCGGGTCGCTTACCAGAGACTCAAACCACCCAAGATCGAACAAATGCTGTGAATTATCAAAACCACCACACAACAGCTTACATATGCAAAATCCAACATAATCAGAGTAAAAAGGCAATAAGATAACATCAAAAGCATAAATATAGATCAACTAAAGTAAATTGGTGCCAATTGATTAAAATTTATTAATAAAACTGTTAATTATCCAACATACATTATGTTTCAAAATGTAACATGTATATTGTATATACATGTATAGCCAAAAGAATATATTAGCACAAAAACCTATAAAGAATAGACTATACAGTTTATCTATAGATCTAAAATCAAAAGAGAGAGGGAGACACCGCATCAATGGCCATACATGTAGTCACTGCAAATACAGCCCTCACTGTGGTCCTCTTCTAAGTCTTCCCCAACTGCACTAGCATCCATAGAAGGGGAGTCCATAAAGTCAACCATCGATAGTGTACCTATGTCAGAATTTAAAAACAAATATTGATCTAAGAGGGAGATTACATCCCAGCTCAGTAAGGAATCAAGTCATAATGCATATGTACATGAATGCAGTAATAAAGTTCATTAATTAAGTCTGGTGTAATGATCTAATAGTGTCATCTCGTGATGTCACCACAAGCTAGGTTTACATGGATTACAACGATCATGAACAAGAGAGAGATACAAGGCCCACAGTCCTGAACCATGACCCCATATCCTCATGGATGAACCACTCCGATAGATCCCTGATCTGTGGCTCATCATACCCAATATAGGCTCCGTTCTAGCATCCACAGTCTTTAACCTTCTAGACCCATCCCATCGCCAATCCTTAGGCATATTTGGGGAAGTTTAAGCCAACAATCCCTGACGACGACCTCTCTCTCTTTATTAAGCCTATGCCAGTGCGTAACCCCTTACTGGCAAGGGTTCAGACCATGATTTGTATATCCTTACCACATGCTTCTAAATGTAAATAAATAAGTAAAGGGGCCACACCCCAGTAAAGATCCCCTACCCCAGTCCCGTCGGGAGTTGTGCCCCCACTAAAGTGCCTAGCTATGCTAAGCAGGGTCCATATGGCCATACATTATTAAAACTTTGGTGTCTACATGCCACATAGACTAAGCAACCATCCATACATCATTCATAATAATGTGAGGATAAATAAGAGGTGATTCGCATCCTTATGGGTATCAAAAAATCTGTTGGAGTCACCACCTAGATTAAGGTCTAGGACCTAAAAATGTAGTCTCACCATAGGATAAGACTTCTATTGACTCATAACCCATAAGATTGATTCATTGGTCCACAAGACATCGGGTAAGTATTCAGGATACAATTTTAAGAAGGTATTAAGCACCTAAACTGCCCGATCCAAAAATTGACCTTCTATACTTTCCTTAGACTCTAATTCTAATTGTGCTTGGTCAACTGGATGACTAGGGTCTAATGGGGGGATGTCCTAAACCAATTTGCTAAGTTCTATAAATGTAGGGTTCAGCCAATCATGTTATGAAGTAAATAAACAAGCAAATGTACATTGTAGAGTCAATTGGACTAAATGATTGTTCGATCTTAGACTGAATCTAAAACATCCATCTCAAACTGTCTATGTATTTCATCCTAAAAATCAAGTCCAAAAACATAGTTCGAACAGGTATTCTATGTGCTTAAAGTTAACGGATGTTGTTTATTCTTGTGCTTGATTAAGTTATTTATTCAAGTTTAAAGCTTATGCTTGATAAATGGTTCAGATTGAATATGATGGCTTATGTATGCTTTGGTACAGTATTTGGGATGTTTAACCCAAATTATCCAAGTATTCTAGGGTCTGCCCTGGAAACCAGGTACGAAATAGTTCCAACATTTTTGTGAGATTTTTTTTATTAAGCTTTTTAGGGTTCTGCCTCCCTATTTCATTTTTAGGCTTTTTAGGGTTGTGCTTCCCTATCTTTGAAATTTTTTAAGGTTATGCCTCCCTATTTGGTTTTCTTAATCCTTTTTTCAAGTTGTTACTCCCTGTATTTTCATCTCTAAGCTTTTTAGGGTTCTACCTCCCTATTTTATTTGATTTTTCTAAGCCTTTATTAGGGTTATGCCTCCCCACTAAGAATTTCTTTTAGGCTTTTTAAGGTTGTGCTTCCCTATTTAAGGATTTCTTTTTTGGTGGTTTTTAAGGATTTCCTTCCATATTGTAGGCTTTCCCAATGCTAGAAGAAAGGAATAAAGTTGTTGTTAGCGACAAGGAATTTCTAAAAATCTCACCTCTGAGGGGATTAAAATTCTTCGGCAAGAAAGGGAAGCTAAACCCTAGGAACGTGAGACCCTACGAGATAACAAGAAGATGTGGAGCCATGGCATATCAACTTGCATTGCCACCATTCCTATCAGGTGTACATGACGTATTCCACATTTCCATGCTAAAGAAGTACGTCCGGGACCCGTCCCACATATTAAAAGCTGATCCTCCTCAGTTAAGTGAAGACCTAACATTAAAACTTAAACCTCAGATGATTTTGGAGAGGAAAGTACAACATTTGAGGAATCGAGATGTCCACTACATTAAGGTGATGTGGAAAAATCAACATGTGAAGATTTATCTTGGAAGAAGAATAATATATGAAGAAGAACTACCCTCACTTGTTCGAGGCCACAGGTGAGTAGAAATTTCAAGGACAAATTTTTTTTAAGGGGGGTGGGGGAGTTGGAAAACCCACACCCAGAAAACCAGGCCTAACTCAATTTTTCTTCCATGCTAGGGCTTTCCACTGCTGACAAACCCTACACAATACCAACCTAAAGACCAACACCATAGGTACCAATCGACAACCCAAGCAAAATCTAACATTATGCTGGATAAAAACCAGGTGGTACTGATCGCGGCTGCCAGTCGGGAAATTTACAAACCGGATTCATGATCAGCTAGGCCAAAAAGGCCTACTCGTGGAATTTTAATTTGAATCTGATCTATTGGGAAGGAAAGGAATATTCCCTAGGACCCATCACCAAATCCAATGGGTCCCACATCCCTACCAATAGTCTCCCACTCTAATCAAAATTCCCACTCCAAGGAGGAGACTCCAGTTAACTAAACCCTGGCAAACTCCTTCTCTTTGAGTACGTATCATTTACGAGGAAACTCTAATGCATTCTCAGAAATGGGAAAAAGTTAAAGGAGAAGGAGACGAGTACATGGAAAACCATCGACGCTGTTTTTAACCTGGCATCACCGCTCAAACTACCATCGGTAAAACCTCTTAAACTCTACTGCTGCATTCGATATACATAGTACTGAGTTCTTCATTGGATTAGACCATCCATTCGTGATGAAACTCTGCTCTCCATTAATGGCAGAGTAGGGTAACGTCTTCCGGATCTCAAAGAGGTTTTCCTCGACGAGCAATTCAGGGTAAACCCTGAATCCACCCTTGGTCTAATCTCTAAATAACAATGCCTAGACCCGGGAGGTACACTCAGTAAGTTACTAGACGTAAAGCCAGACTAGACACTGAGCGACCGGAAACTGGCAGATAGCTTCGGATATCAGTCGGATGCGAAGTCGATCTCGATCCTGTGCGATCGTATTCATGACTGGCTAGTGCCAGAAAGCCCTAAAACACTGTGTAATGATATGGCCAACTAAATGATACTTCTACACACTACCCAAGTGTCGTATGCAAAGAAGATATCAACTTTTGAGGTGTGATAGATCTTAATTACAAAACCTCAGGTGAGAAACGAAACCCTGATTAATTTTTGGAGTGTTTCTGATCTTGCGTGTGTTTGTGCCGTATGCTTGTTGTGAATAACATGTCATCCAATAACTGTCTTTTTTGCATGCATTTGCATTTATGTATATGTTAGATGTGAATGTATGTTATTGGTACTTGGTGGGCAATGGTGAAACAGTCGAGGACCACTGGATCAGACCTGCCAGGAAGACTCCTGCCATGCATTGTCTCAGTGTCTTAGTGGGATGATAGTGTTTAAGGGGAGAACTGGATAGACTGTGATTCCTAGTGGGTTACTGTGGGAATGCATATGATGACATGTAGGACTCAGTTAGTGGCATTACCCATGTATGCAACCCCGGCTAGTAGGGAGTCAGGTATTGGTATGGATATGGGATCAGGGAAAGGTGGTGGAATGTTCGTTGAGTGTCATTGGCCAGACCTTTGCCCTATCGCTATCATGTAGGAGACGCATGGCTCTACCAAGGCTATTAGAGCAGGCTGGCGAGGGTCTATTCTCTCTTGTGCATGGAAGTCTTGGTCAGCTTTGGTGAGTGTGCCCAGGCTTTACCTTAGCACTAGCACACATTATACCAAACTCTTACATTTCGTTTGTGTAATAAAACTATCATGCATTTGCTTCCTTGCTTGTATGTTTCTCACTAAGCTCAAGTTAGAGAGCTTACCCTCACGTACTGTAAGACCCGTGCCAAACTAACCGGTTTTACCACCTTGTACCAGGTCTACCTATCATGGTCGAGCCACACGGACCAAGTGCGTGAAGGAAATCACAAAATCAGGTATGAAATTGACCCAAAAATAATAAAATGGAGGGTAGGGTCGCATGCCTAAACAAGTAGGGT
This sequence comes from Protea cynaroides, assembly GCA_028583415.1. NCBI lineage: Eukaryota > Viridiplantae > Streptophyta > Magnoliopsida > Proteales > Proteaceae > Protea > Protea cynaroides. The sequence continues at coordinate 19,705,534 of CM053276.1, forward strand.
CGACCCCACCTCAGCAGGGTCCAACCCATGACTTTTGAGTCCTAGGGTCGGATGACTTGAGACCCTAGGGTCGACGGATTCTGCGACCCTAGGATCGACCCTAGGCAAACTGACAGAAACCGGAAATTAGGAAACTTTCCTAATTCAAAGAGAACCTTTCCTAAACTCGTTGGGACGTATTTTGGGAGGTTTTCCTTTATAAATAGGACATCCCTTAGGCTCTTTTAGTCCTTTTGAAACCCTAATTGAAAGTGAGAGAAGAGAAGAGAAGGAAAATTAGAGAAGAAGGCTAAGGAGAAGAGTTTCAGAGGAATCTCTGAATTTAGCAAGACTAAGGTATGAAAACATTCTCCATAGATTGTGTAAGACCCTAGAATAGTATATGAAGAGGGTAGGATCTAGGAGAAACCCAAATCATCCATCCATGGAAAGATTTCAATGGAATCCATGTAGGGAATCATGATAAACAAAGTAAAGGAAGTAACTTGTAGTTTTAAGCTATAGAACAATCATATAATGGACTATGAAAGTAAGCCAAAGGATCCAAACACGAAAGAGTGGACTGTAGGATGAAAAGTTGACTCAATTTACATCTGGTCGCACTTAGGGTCGACTGGTAACCGACCATATCAGACCACAGGATCGACCCCTAGCTCTCGGGAAGTCCAAGGAAGCTACGATCGCACCTAGGGTCGATGGGTAACCGACCCTATGATCGACCCTATACCCTGGGGTCTCATATCCTGCGACCCATCCTGCGACCCAACCTGCGACCCTAGCAATACAGCAAGCTTAAAATTATTGGAATAAATTCTAATTAAATTCTATTGATTTGTTAGGTCTTTCTAGTGATATATCAGTGATCCTTAAAGCTTGAAAGATGACCTAAGCTTAACCAAAGGTGAGGGAACAAGACCTAAACTAATTGGCTAATAATAAACTGTTTTATTTTATTGAGTCCAACACTGTGAATGATTCCATGTTTGTATGCATGTAATGTGCATTTAACATGTCATCCAATATTTCTATTATTACTGTTCATGCATATTTACTTCGTTGTTTATAACATGATGCTGATGTTGATGATAGGAATAGGCATGTGAATGTTTGTGTTTGGTTAGTGTACTTAATGCGGGTAGGGGATGGTGCAACCGGTACTTCAATGCCGTTTTCATTGGGTATATTGTGCCATAGCTCTACTCAAGTCTTGTCCACTAAGTGAATGTTGGTGTATTTGATGCGGATAAGGGATGGTGCAACCGGTACTGCAATGCTGTTTTCATTGGGTATATTGTATCATAGCTCTATTCAAATCTTATCCACTAACATCGTCGTATCGCCATTACCTTAGCGGAGCTATTACGTCGTAGGGCATCAGGGGAGGTTGGCTTGGACCGTGTAGTCTCTGACTCTGCCGGGGGCCTTAGCTCTATCTCTATGGAGATATTGAGGGATGCTGGGGTGAGGCCTTGGATACGCTGTTTGACATTAGGATTGGTTAGTTGTGAGTCCAGTTTGCAAGCCCTCGCCAATAGGGGCTTACGTGTTGGGATGGGCAGCCGGTACAGTAATGCCGTTTTCATTGGGTGTATACTTATCCATGGTGGGTGCATGTGGGACGGCAATGCCGATATTCATTGGGCGGCTCCACACACTCGTGTATAGAGGTGAGGCGGCCTCCGAACCTTTCTATAGCACATTGTAAACTTATATACCAGACCACAGTTATGAATTGAATGCATGCATATGGTTGTTGCATTGTTTTGTTTGCTCACTGAGTCGTGATGTGTGCTCACCCTTTCGAATTTGAATATTTTTAGTTGATGATGCAGGTACGACTGTGGAAGATTATATGAATGCTCCCACATACGGGCACGTTGCTGCAATGGATGCTGAAGATATAGTGGAGACACATGACACATCATGCGAGTGCAACTCATGCATTTTTTATTAGATTGTTATTTGAACTATTAAGGAAATGTAATTTGATACTTTATTTATCTATGTCTCGGTTGATACAACATAATTGGATATTTTATTTATGATTATCACATTTAGATTCTCAGTTCATTTAATATTAAGACTTCTGTTATTGTGTATTTATTTTGATTATGGTTGTGGATGTATATGGTTTAAACAAACGGACACAGCCTATTCGAGTCCTTGGTTGATCCGTTGGTTTATTAACGGTTCATCACACCATTCTGAATAGTACGGAATTTGGGTGTGACAACTTGGTATCAAAGCTCTCAGGCCCTGTCTATTAAACCAGTATACTACCACAAAAGTTTGTGAACTAAGATAGGATAAAAATTAAAAGCTGTAATAATAACACACTATAAGCACCTGTGTTGTTTGGGACAAAATTTGAAAGAGAATAATGCATCTATTAAATGAGAAACAAGTTCATATACACTCGAGTGAAAGACAAATGTATATACAAGTCAAACCAAAGCAAGTTTATGTACATATCTAAAATAGAGTACAGTCCACAACCCGGACAGTTACTCTGTAAAACAAAAGAAAAGAAAAATACATCATGAAGCTGGAGGTGATGGGGAAGGCGGTGCCTCGCGGTCTCTGTCATAATCCTCAGCATAGACTCTAGTCAACCAAGCTACCTAAGTCTGGGTCGTCTGGAGACTAGCCGTCAACGCAGTCATCCGCTGATCAGACGCACGCTGAGCATCTAGAAGCTCTCCCACCCTCGAATCCGTCACATGCTGAGCCTCCCTGATCTCACGAAGTAATCCCATCATATCATCAGATGGTGGGCGTGAAGGACCAGCCGTGCACGAAGGAGTCTGTGATGGACCAGCTCCAGTAGAATGCAGAGGTGATGGAGGAGGTATGGAGTCCACATCCATGTACATACAATCCTCATCCTCAGCATCACCCCCATGAACCCCTGCTCCAGCGACTGATGTTGCTGCCTCCGCATCTGCCACCTCTACCCGAGTACGAGGACGCACCAGAGCGTTCCTCTCCTCATCACTGACCTGGATGTCATGCATGCCCATCCGACAGATAGCCTCCCAGTCCAGCACTGATGAGAAGGTCTACTCCTGAATCCTCTCATCCACTAAATCAATACCCAGGCGGATAAGCAGGGTAGTGATTAGACGTCCATAGAGTAGGTTGCCTATCTAACCAGGCAGCGTAGCACAGATCATCATTCGCATAATAATATAAGGGAGGAAGACAGGCTGCCTAGTGCAGATGCAGTAAAGCAAGTACTGGGTCAACTGGGAGATCCTCTCGTAGTGTCCACTCTGGGGTATCAGGTTGTACTGAATAATCTTACAGTACACCCGAGGCTCTGGACGGAGGTTGATCGCCTTCATCTCCCAGCGATCCTCTCTGATAAGCTGACAGTCTATCTCAGCCCGCATCTACAAAGAAAAGAATTGGGGCTCTCTGGGAGCACAATATACCAAGAGGCCATCATATGAAATGCCCAAGAGGTCCGCTAACTGTCGGCAGTCAAAGGAAATTTCTACTCCCTTGACGTAGCTCGTGATCCTGAGCTCCCTACCCCTCTCAGTGTCATTGTGATCTCGCACCACCTGAAGATTACAATAAAACTGTCTCACCAAATCCGGACGGGCACAGGCGTCGTAGGTGATCAAAGAAAGCCAGCCCATGTCACCAAAGGCTCTCTCTACATCGAACAAGGCTAGGCTAGCCAAGTCCACACGACGACCTCCCTCTACCTTCTTACGAGCGTAGCGGGCATACTGAACCTCAGCCTCGTTAGAACAAAAACGAACTAGGTCGTGAACCCTAGGTACTTTGGTACGAGCCATATTATCTGCAAAAAAAAAAACAAAGAAAAAGAGATAATAGCTTAGTAATGGTGAAAAACCCAAAAATTTTAGCATTATAACGGCATAAATTGGGCAAAAGCCTCACTTTTCACCCATACACATGGGTAGGAGGACTTATATAGATTCTAAACTATCCTGCAAGACTTATACAGTTGGAAATTTTATCTAAGAATATTAAATTTGAAGAAATTTCAAGAAATTCAAAATATCGACAAATTAGGTCAAAATTGGAATTTTTCAAGTTTCTCGATAACCAACCGATGAAACTTGAATATTTTTGAGGGCTTTCGTCCATTGAGTCACCAACAGTAAAAGCCCCCAATAAAAATCAAATTTTTACGGTTGAAAAAATTTTAATTTAAAGAAAACGATAGAAATGGGCAAAAACCTAGTTAGGAAACCTTAAAAACATGCAACAGTAAAGCACATACCTGAAGAGAAGGAGTGAGAGCCTCGGAAGTATGATAGAATCACCAACGGGTCGGAGTTGTCACTGTAGCAACTCAGAGGAATGAGCTGAGTCGGAAAGGAGGAGAAAGAATGAGAAATGAATCTAAAATCGGAAATTAAAACCTGATTTTGAGTCCTAGGGTCGCATAATTCGACCAAAACATGCGACCCTACCTCCGACCCCCTCATCGACCCTAGCCTCTCGGTGATCTGACAGAAAACTAGGGGTCGACCCTAAGGTCGGACATATACCGACCCTACCATCGACCCTAGGCTCTCGGTAAGTTGACAGTGATTCTCAAGGTCGCATACCCTAGGGTTGCATAAGGATCGACCCTACGATGGAAAATACAGTATTTTTGACAGAATGATCTGAAAATTTTAAAAATTTCCTTGATTAGTTGGATTTTTTACTGGAGAACAATTATATTAATTGCCTCACATGTGCTATGGTTACTTACAGGCACTAATATCTTCAGAACGGAAAAATGGTTGGGCGAAGAGTAACCAGACAAAGCCAAAACTCTATTCCACCACCATCACCTGTGGAGGAAGACAGCCATATACATCCTGAAACACAGGAGAATCTGAACACGGCACCGTCCGTAGTTAATGGGCAGGCAAATCCTACAAATCTGTCAGCTCCACCTACAGACCTGGCTACAGCCGTAATGAACTTGGCACAACAGCTGCAGCAAATACAACAGGTACAAGCTACTATGCAAGCTGCCATAGGCATGGTTTTTCCAGCTGCACAGACGACACCGATGCCAGTAGGACAGGCAAGCACAGTACCAGGGGGAAGTAACACAGTACCCCATGCACCTCAAACTCCCATCATGCAGGCTCAGGTGTAGAACCCTGAAGTAGCTCAAGTTGGTTATCAGTACCAACCACCTATGTATGGGGCCTACGCTCCGTATCAGCTGGACCACTCCAGACTAGTCGAGCATTTCTTGAAGATGAAGCCCAAGGAATACAATGGTAAGCCAACTGATCCTTTGTGGCCAGCACACTAGATCGATGAAATGGAGAGGAATTTCATGATGATGACAGTTACTGAGGAGGAGAAATACTGTGTGCAACGTTCATGCTGAAAGGCGATGCACACCACTGGTGGAAGTCCACACGGACCTATCTGTTAACAAAGCACGCCCAACTGACCTAGGGTATATATAAAGAGGCATTCTTTGAGAAGTATTTTCCTAGGAGTTTCAGAGATTCTATGGAGAAAGAATTCCTGAGTTTGTATCAGGGGCAAATGACTGTGGATGCATATCAACAGCGTTATGAGGAGCTGTTCTTCTTTGCACCCTCCAGCATGCAAGAGGGAAACACAAAGACCCAAAGGTTCGTCATGGGACTCAAGGGAAGCATCCGTGAACATGTTCTGGGACTTGAGAAGAAAGTCTACAATGAAGCTGTACAAATTGCTCGCGTGATAGAGTTGAGCCATAAAGAGAGCTATTTTTCTCAAAACAGGGGTATTAAAAGGCCAAATAGAAATTCTTACAATGGAGGGAACACCAAGGCATTCATACCCTTCTGTACTCAAGGCTTCAATGCTGCAGCCAAGACCACTTCAGCAGCCCCACCACAACCAAAGCAAAATGGTGAAGGAATAAGATGTTTTAACTGCAATCAAGTAGGACGTATCTCAAGAGAGTGTACTAAGCCTAGAAAACAACTACAGCAAGGGAGAGTTTACACTGTTACCTCTGAGGATGCTGCCGCATCGCCTGATGTGGTCACCAGTATGACCTGAACCTTTTCATTTTGTGTTACATTGTGTGAGCATGTAGACTAAATTAAAACAAATCACAGGTATCATACCTATTAATGGCATTCCCGCCAGAGTATTCTTTGATTCTGGAGCTACTCATTCTTTTATATATGTGTCATTTGGAAAGAAGCTAAATCTACCCCTCAAATTTTTAGACTACAAACTGCTTGTACCCCGATGGGATTAGAAGTGGAATTAGAAACAGGTTATGGACCATGTCCAGTCCTAATTAATGAGAAAACTCTAGATGCAACCTTGATTCAACTTGAGATGGCAGACTTTGACATCATCTTGGGAATGGACTGGTTAACTCGGCATTCTGTAAATTTATTATGTGCCGAAAAGAAGCTGACATTTAAAGACAAGGAAGGAGCAGAGTTTAGTTTTGTGGGAACCAAACTTCCCCGTAAACGAAAGCTCATCCTCTCTGCATTATAGGCTAGGAAATGCCTTGAGAAAGGAGGAGTTGGGTATCTAGTTTCAGTGGTCGACCTCACCAAGGAAGCACCACGAATAGAGGACATTGATGTCGTGCGTGACTTTTCAGATGTATTTCCTGAAGAACTACTAGGACTACTACCTGACCGAGCCATAGAATTTGTTATAGATTTGATTCCCCGGAGCCACACCAGTGTCTAAAGCACCTTATCGAATGGCTCCTACTGAACTAAAGGAATTAAAAGTACAGTTACAAGAACAACTGGACAAGGGTTACATCAGACCTAGCATATCACCATGGGGAGTGCCAGTATTATTCGTAAAGAAGAAGGACGGTAGTGTTCAACTGTGTATAGACTACCGAGAACTGAATAAGCTGACAATCAAGAATCAATACCCATTGCCTCGGATCAATGATCTGTTCGATCAGTTGCAAGGCACCAAGGTGTTCTCCAAGATCGATCTACGGTCAAGATACCATCAGTTGAAGATTAAGGATGGTGATATTCCCAAGACAGCATTCAGGACCAGATATGGACATTATGAATTTATGGTCATGTCTTTTGGATTGACGAACGCACCAGCAACTTTTATGGAACTTATGAATCGGGTATTCCATGATATGTTGGACACGTCGGTCATTGTATTCATCAATGATATATTGGTCTACTCCAAGGACAAGGAAACTCATATTATGAATCTAAGCACCGCTCTACATCGATTACGGAAAGAAAAGCTTTATGCCAAATTTACAAAGTGCGAGTTTTGGCTAAACGAGGTTGCATTCTTAGGCCATGTTGTATCCGCTAAAGGAATTAAAGTGGATCCTAGCAAGATTGAAGCTATTGTGAAGTGGGAAGCACCGAAGAGCGTTGCAGAAATTAGAAGTTTCTTAGGGCTAGCTGGGTATTATCGACGATTTATGGAAGACTATTCCCGAATTGTCGCACCTCTCACCAGTTTGACTAAGAAGGACGAAAAGTTTGTTTAGACCGATAAATGTGAGTAGAGTTTTCAAACATTGAAGACAAGATTGATATCAGCTCCGGTTTTGACTATTCCTATACCCGGACAGCCATTTATTTTGTACACTGATGCGTCAGGACTGGGTTTACGATGTATACTTATGCAAGGGGAACAAGTAATTGCTTATGCCTCAAGACAACTGAAGACACATGAGAAAAACTATCCCACTCATGACTTGAAATTAGCGGCAGTGGTACATGCTGTCAAGATATGGAGACATTACTTGTATGGAGAGAAATTTCAGATTAAATCAGATCATAAGAGTCTTACTTATCTCTTTAATCAGAAGGAGTTGAATATGAGACAAAGAAGATGGCTGGAACTATTGAAAGACTATGATTGTGATATCCAGTATCATCCGGGGAAAGCTAATGTGGTTGCTGACGTGCTGAGTAGAAAAGCGATGATAAAATCTCAAGGAGAGGTTAACACAACTGCCGCAATGTGTACCACCGGAAAAGTGTTCAACTACGATAATGAGCAGTTTGTGATAGATACACCGGGTGAATCAACCAACCAAGGGTTTATCCATCGATTTTCAAATATGTTCGCCACATTGAAGATTATACCTGACATACTTGATGAAGTGAAAACAGCTATTAGATCAGACCCTTATCTAAGAACGGTACAAGAAGACATCGAAAAAGGTAGGACTGTCCCTGAGTTCACCTTAGATGATGAAAAGGTATTAAAATACAAAGGAATAATATGTGTACCTGAAATAGAAAGTTTGGACATTAGACACCGACTAATGAAGGAAGCCCATACCACCGCCTATTCGATACATCCTGGAAGTACAAAAATGTATCATGATCTAAAGAAATTATATTGGTGGAGAGGAATGAAAGCAGATGTAGCTAAGTTCATGTCTCAATGCCTAAACTGTCAGAAGGTGAAGGCTGAACGACAAAGATCTGCAGGACTGTTACAGCCGTTACCAGAACCAGCATGGAAATGGGACTGCATCACTATGGACTTCATCACTGGGTTACCATTGACTCCCCGAGTAGTTGAGCGGTTTGGGTGATTGTAGACCACCAGACTAAAATGACTCGATTTATAGCTATACGACCTCAGTATACACTGCAGAGGTTAGCTAAGTTGTATGTGGATAATATTGTTAGATTACACGGTGTACCTGAAAGCATTGTGTCCGACAGAGATCCACGATTTACTTCAAAGTTTTGGGAAGGATTGCAAAAGGCTATGGGTACAACATTGAAGTTCAGTACTGCATTCCATCCTCAGACAGACGGACAGTCGGAGCGTACCATTCAGATTTTAGAAGACATGCTCCGAGCCTGTGTAATTGATTTTAAAGGATCGTGGGATGAAAAATTATCACTGATCGAGTTCGCTTACAACAACAGCTATCGGGCTACTATACAAATGTCACCCTATGAAGCACTGTATGGCAGGAAGTGTCGAACTCCTTTGTTTTGAAATGAAGTTGGAGAACGTAGCATTGTTGGACCAGAATTTATTGAAGAGACATGTCGAGTAGTCGACATTATCAAGGAAAGAGTAAGAACGGCCCAAAATCGTCAGAAACAGTATGCAGATACTCGGCACCGAGACCTTGAATTTGTTGTAGGTAATAAGGTATTCTTCAAAGTATCACCTATGCGAGGTTTGAAACTATTCGGACAAAAAGGAAAACTAAATCCGAGATATGTCGGACCATGTGAGATTCTAGCTAAACGTGGAAAAGTGGCTTACCAGTTAGCACTACCACCATCTATGTCAAGTGGGACTGAAATCCTCTCCCGCGACAGGAGGTTCCTACCGCTGATCCAAGGGCTGGGGATCAGTCGGCCCGCCTACCAATACATGAGGAGGTGGGCAGGCTGAAATCCCGCCCTTGGCCGGCGGCAGGTGGGCGGGAGAGGATTTTTTTGCTGTCAAGTGTGCATGATGTATTTCACATCTCCTTACTAAAGAAGTATGTCAGAGATCTAACGCACGTTTTGACAGTAGATCTACCTGATTTGACATTTGAAGTAGCACCAACTGAAATCACCAGTCGAAAGGTTCAACGACTATGCAACCGTGACATCTATTATGTTAAGTCACCTGGAGAAGCCAAAATATAGAAGAAATCACATGGGAAGAAGAGAATGCTATGCGAAAGTAATACCATCATCTTTTCGACTCGGAAGGTATGTGTAAATTTCAAGGACAAAATTTTTATAAGCAGGGGGGAGTTGTAAGACCCGTGCCAAACTAACCGGTCTTACCACCTTGTACCAGGTCTACCTATCATGGTCGAGCCACACGGACCAAGTACGTGAAGGAAATCACAAAACCAGGTATGAAATTGACCCAAAAACAGTAAAATGGAGGGTAGGGTCGCATGCCTAAATAGGTAGGGTCGACCCCACCTCAGCAGGGTCCAACCCATGACTTTTGAGTCCTAGGGTCGGATGACTTGAGACCCTAGGGTGGACGGATTCTGCGACCCTAGGATCGACCCTAGGCAAACTGACAGAAACCAAAAATTAGGAAACTTTCCTAATTCAAAGGGAACCTTTCCTAAACTCGTTGGGACGTATTTTGAGAGGTTTTCCTCTATAAATAGGACGTCTCTTAGGCTCTTTTACTCCTTTTGAAACCCTAATTGAAAGTGAGAGAAGAGAAGAGAAGGAAGAGAAGGAAAATTGGAGAAGAAGGCTAAGGAGAAGAGTTTCAAAGGAATCTCTGAATTCAGCAAGACTAAGATATGAAAACATTCTCCATAGATTGTGTAAGACCCTAGAATAGTATATAAAGAGGGTAGGATCTAGGAGAAACCTAAATCATCCATCCATGGGAAGATTTCAATGGAATCCATGGAGGGAATCATGGTAAACAAAGTAAAGGAAGTAACTTGTAGTTTTAAGCTATAGAACAATCATAGAACGGACCATGAAAGTAAGCCAAAGGATCCAAACACGAAAGAGTAGACTGTAGGATGAAAAGTCGACTCAATTTACATCTGGTCACACTTAGGGTCGACTAGTAATCGACCCTATCAGACCACAGGATCGACCCCTAGCTCTCGGGAAGACCAGGGAAGCTACGGTTGCACCTAGGGTCGATGGGTAACCGACCCTATGATCGACCCTATACCCTGGGGTCTCATATCCTGCGACCCATCCTGCGACCCAACCTGCGACCCTAGCAATACAACAAGCTTAAAATTATTGGAATAAATTCTAATTAAATTTTATTGATTTGTTAGGTCTTTCTAGTGATATATTAGTGATCCTTAAAGTTTGAAAGAGGACCTAAGCTTAATCAAAGGTGAGAGAACAAGACCTAAACTAATTGGCTAATAATAAACTGTTTTGTTTTATTGAGTCCAACACTGTGAATGATTCCATGCTTGTATGCGTGTAATGTGCATTTAACATGTCATCCAATATTTTTATTATTACTGTTCATGCATATTTACTTCGTTGTTTATAACATGATGATGATGATGATGATAGGAATAGGCATGTGAATGTTTGTGTTTGGTTAGTGTACTTGATGCGGGTAGGGGATGGTGCAACCGGTACTTTAATGCCATTTTTATTGGGTATATTTTTCCATAGCTCTACTCAAGTCTTGTCCACTAAGTGAATGTTGATGTATTTGATGCGGATAGGGGATGGTGCAATCGGTACTGCAATGCCGTTTTCATTGGGTATATTGTACCATAGCTTTATTCAAGTCTTGTCCACTAACATCGTCGTATCGCCATTACCTTAGCGGAGCAATTTTCTATTTAGTATATCAAAATTTTTAAATTTATTTTTTATATCTAATTTCATAGCTTTGAATTTCTAAATTCTTTATTTGCGATTTTCTTTAGTAATACTATTTTTTTTACAAACATCTAAAAGTTCTTTTTTCCGATACTTCAACTTTGAATTCTATCATTTCAGTCTCTTTGTTTTTGTTCTCCTCGGGTTTTGTCCACATGTTCACCTTATATGCTTTGTTTTATATGGGATTTTTTTTTATTGAAGGTGTATATATCAAATACTTAACATAGTTTGTTACTGTTATAGCAATTGTTTAGGGTACAGTAGATTTATTATGTTAATTACTCTGGTGGGGACATGCTATGTGAGCACCCACGTTCACCATGCGGGGTTGAGAGAAGCCAGATTTGTGTGGCTGGTCGACCAACCACCTTTAGCTTAGGATATAGGCCAGGTTAGTGATATATGGCTATGGTACCCTCCTTCATGATGTAATGATTTTAGGGGACTTTAATGAGTCTGACCTGGCACAGGATCTTGTATCTCATGCCAACCAATGTGGGCTCATTTAGGTTGAGGCCTACTCATGCCCTAGGTTTGGATTCATGAGAGGTTCGCATTCATTTGGATAAATGTGATGAATGTTAGGCTTATGGTTAAGACTGATTTGTGGCCTTGGGGCAGTTCATTTTTCCCAGGTCGGGGATGTGCATGAGATTAGCGAACCCCTATCGAGTGTGGAGAGCTAAGGTAGTAGCCACTTGAGTGTTGCCATGCAGGATCCAATAACCCGTCAACTGCTGGGAACTATATCGACTTGATTCTCATTTTTGAGATACGTAGGTAGTGGGAAGCCACCTCACTTCGCACCCAGTCATCCAAGGTAAGTCCATGTGTTATGGGATTACCTCCATCGAGAGGATGTCCTTATGATAGGACTACCTCAACATGAGATGTGTTCCACGATTGTGGGAGCATCTTACCTCGAGATGTGTTCAACCATGGGGGGAGTGTCTCATCATTTTTGGATGCATGTGTTCCATCACTTGGAATATCCCCGCTTCGATGTGTTCCTTAGTTATGGGAGCAACTTCACACACTTTGTATACATAACCCTGTCTGTTACATTTGGCCTGATTTCCACCGCGTAGGAATACGTAGGCAGTTTGGGATATTTTCCAAACTCAAGCATAACCTTTTTTATTTTTTATTTTTTATTTTTTTATTTTTTTTAGCTTTGCATGTCGTTGTTTACATTGTAGTTATTCATTCTTTACTTCATTTATATATTCATTTCCTGTATATTCATTTGTATATTACTTCTTGTGTATAAGATTCCAATGATAGAATTGTAAATTCATTAGTGCAATATTAATTAGCCTAGTGAGAATTAGAGACTCAAACTAGGATCCCCCCTTTGTATAGCGTAGCATAGACTAGATAACCCCAAAGCGTGCATAAACTGTAGGAAATGATAAAACATAGGGAGACTAGTCAATGATTGGGTGAGTTAGGTGCCTAACACATTTCCAACTCGTAAATTAGCATTTACACGCCTTTTGTGAGATCATGTTGGCCAATCCATTTGAGTCCACTTAGTCATTAGAGTTTCTCTAAGTAAGAAACAACATTTATAGGTCATATTCCTTATCTAGGTGGTGACTACAAATTTTACCCTCCACTAGCGTGAGTATGGAGAGATCTTAAGGTGAAAACCTTTCGATCTCCATTGTGTGTTGAGAGTAAAAAACTTTAACAATTTTAGCAATTAAAAAAAATGAAAATCCAGGATCATGAAAGGGGTTTTATCCCAATTTCCAAGCCATTATCCTCACAAAGGGTTCTTTTCCCTGAGGTGCTTTGGGGTTCACACGTCGGCTCACCATTGTTGTGGTAGGTTGGTTCTTCAACGTTATCTTTCAATGGCCCTATGGTAGGTGCCAATCTATTGCTACTAGAATCTGCCAAGACCTTCTGAGGTGGGATCTATCTGTAAAGGACAAGGGAAAAGGACAACGAGGTCAGGCTTTTAGCCTTGTGATCAATCAGATGCTTAAGTCAAAGACTCCGAGAAGCAAACAATAAAAATGAATGAGCAGTAGATAGTAAGAGCTAGTCAAGATTTTTTAACCTTGAGATTCAAGCCCTATTTAATTATAGGGATCTGGTGTGGGTCTTGTTCGCCTTTGCAGTACAAGTCCAAAATAGCTGTGGTCGGTTGTGCCCCTAAGTTTATAGATAATGCTAGATATACCCCTAAGTGTCCTTTTATTGAAAAGATGGTTATGCCCCCAATGGCTGGGGATTAGAAATGGCCGCATGTCGCGCTTCCATTGGCTGATAGTATTTAGACCCAACACTTAGGATAAAGATCTTTTCGGAAAATGGAATGCATATTGTATTCTTCCTTGACCCAAAAGATGAAAAACCATTATCGAGCATGGAGATGGTGAAAACAATAAGCCTGCATGCACTCAAGAATCTTCTTGACCACCAAAAATAATGTTCTCTTACCAACAAAGAACATAGTTGCAGTAGTAGTCCGTAAAATAGCATGATTAATTGGTAACCTTCAGTGGGGGGAGCGGTGCTGCTAACCTTTGCAGCCCAAGACTGAGCGAGGATAATAAGGGAGGTTGAAAGAGGTGCATTATCAATTGAGGAAAGGGGGAGGGGAAGGAATTGTAGGCAGCAGAGGGGACAAGAGGAGATAAATCATTGGAGGGTGAAAAAAAGTAGGAGGGAGTTTGCAGAAGGAGGGGGTGAAGGAAGAGGAGGAGAGGAGGACTGGGCTATAGCGATAGGGGGCTACCAGGGAGGAAAGTCCACCCCCGGTCAGAGAGCACAACGACCACCATTTTCATTCTTCAAGTGCTATGCTTGGGAAGGACTTCTCCAAGTTGGATCAGTATAATCAAACAGTAGTGTATGAAAACCTTTATAGTGCCTATTATTTCTCTAGTTGTAAACAGGTTTTTTTTTCTTTTATTTTTCATAATTAGATAATTTATTAAGCCCAAAAAAGAGTACATAAACAAGCTAGACCATCAAAAGATGATAGCCAAAGCAAAAAAAAGATAGAACAAGCACTCAGGCCAACACCCACACCCTAAAGAATGGAAACCCCATCACAATAAAATAGTAAAACACCAAAAAAAATTCACACAACTTGGAGACAACTTTTGGGGGGGGGGGCGCTCTTTCGCATATCTAAGTCCATGGCCTCAATGTCCACAACATGAGAAGTTCTAGAATTCTCTTTAGAATACTTTGCAAACAAAGCATCCATCTAAGCCACGATGGTCCTCGGCAGTGAGAGGACATTATTGTCAAAAGAATTCCCCTCCTCCATAGGGAGACTCCATACTTTCCCCTCCATCTCCAGTTTCTAAGTTTCTATTCAACAAAATTGGTCAGTCTTTTATCTCCTGAACAGGTTATGCAATCTTGAGTTAACTTAGCCGAGTAGATCTACAGTTTCCCGATGATTGAAATAATTAAAACTTGCATAGTATATTAGAAGCAACAGTTTTTATTTATTTTGGTAGTTATCCATGTAACAAAGAAATGTGATATTTTCGAACATCAATAGAAAATTCTAAGCCATTCAATTTTAAACTTGAACCATTTGCTTTTTGGAGAATGCATGGTAATGTACTACTAATACACTTGTATAGACATACACGAGGTGCATGTCAATAAAAATGATGGGATATTTAATTGAATTATACCTTAAAATTTGACATGTAGCTAGTCCAAAACATGTTCTCTCTATCCAATGTTTGGAATCAACACTTCATCTGCCCATGTGCCAATATAAATGGATTAGGATGTTTACAAAAATAACAAACCCTTGTGATTATAATGATTTATCTATATATAAAACCCTTTACGTAAGGCTTTATCAATGCAGTTCATTATCATTGCCTCTAGATCACAAGTGAAATCCGACCATCTACTATTAATATGCGATCACCTCTTCCCAGTTGATGTTCCACATATTGAAGCTACATTTGATTTCACAAAAAAAAAAAAAAAAAAAAAAAAAAAAAAGCTTATGACTATTCAAATATAGGGGAAGTGCTTTTTGCCTATTTATCACTATTTCAATATGTAGCAATCCTTTTTCCCCTATTTTGATGGTAATATACCATTCAATGTTTCTCGTTCCAAAATTGGCTTTTACATTCTGGACACCAATGTCTCCTTGAGTTTTCTTCTAAGAATTTTCCCTGCAGGAGACTTGGGAATGGATGTCGTGAAGATCACCTTCCTCACCTTCTTGTATGGGGCAACCTGCAACAACAAATAGACGTAGTTTTCTTGAACTGTAATTTTGGTGTTGAAAGTTTATGAAGAAAAGATAGATATTCTTTTGGCTCCATTCGTTTCCATGTAAAATGGTGGAAAAAATAAATTTTATTGTAAAATATAATTCTTATAAATGTAAAATGCCAAAAAAAAATTGGAAGATTTTACAAAAAAATATTTCTTGTAAAATATCATTTGCATAGAAAATTTTACAATGAAACAAATAGGGCCTTGAAGAATAAGGAAAAAGAAGGGTGGGACCTTTCCAGCAACAAAGGTGATCACATCAGCTTCAGAAAGTGAACTTCCTGGTCTCTTGACAACAAATGCAATTGGAATTTCCCCAGCTATTTCATCAGGGGCTCTATGTAATTGTATGGATGATATAACAAATAACCCAAGAGCAAATCAAAGAGTCAAACTCTAGATATTTAAGAAAACAAAAGTTTCCAAAACTAACAAGTTAATGAAGAGCTAATTAAAACTTACGCTGTTATAGCAGCATCAACTATATTTGGATGGGAAATCAATATAGATTCTAGATCAGCTGGAGCAATCTGGCATAATTAAGAATACCAATAAAACAAAAATTAGGAATCATATATGCATTTCAAGTCCTAATAGCAAAGTTTGCCTAGTAATTATTACCTTCTTAAGCTAAACATTGTATGAGAATAGTCCATGTCTTGTCCCCTATTTAACATAGTTACAATATTCTAATTGAGGAAAGTACTTAGATAACGATGAACAACCTTATTTTCTCATTCATTGCAGTGCCTTCATCAATAGGGTATTTCAACCCAGATGGTGAACAAGTTAACTTGGTCATGTATGTGATCAATATCAGTAAATAAATTTTGTAATAAAGATGTTGAGTATATACATTGTTTGGGTCTTATTAACAAGTTCGAGCTTTAAAGATAAATAGTTTCAACATAATATCAGAATAGGGGAGGTCGAGTGTTTAAACCCTAAGAAATGCAAAGGAAAAAAAAAAGGGAATATCATTACATTTTCTTCTCTCTTTGTAAAGTTCTAGGTCTTCTATGCGGACTGCACGTGCAGAGGAGTATTGAGTATGTACATTGTTTTGGGTCCTTACTTACATGTTTGAACTTTAAGATAAGTAGTTTCAACAGAAAACATTGAAGTTTATAATTTGACGGCACTCCTACATACGGCCCTAATATGGTAGATCAAGACGGTTGCAAATTTTGTGGATACGTGTTGCCCAGGTTCTCCTACTCAAATGTCAAGTTTCAGCCTTGGACTTGGGTGCCAAGTAAAAGAAAAAACCTGAAATCCATTAAAAGTTTCCAAATAACATTTGAAAAACAGATGAGTGGCTGATATTTCAAGGGAATTACCAATACATTAGGGGATGATATGGTAGCATTTGGCTCTGAAATTTGTCAAGAGGTGAATCTAGACCATATTCTATACATTTTAAATTTCTACATTGCTTCTCCATGAAACATGATATCTAAAAAGGACAAGGCATAATGGGGCAAATTAACAACAATTTTGTTAAATGAATTTGGTTTCCACTTTTAGAGGTTAATTATGTACCTGAAACCCTTTGTATTTGATTATCTCCTTCAAACGATCCAGTACATAAATGTATCCATCTTGATCAAAGCAGGTAATATCACCAGTATGTAGCCAACCATCCTTATCAATTGTATCTTTTGTTGCATCTTCATTGTTTAAGTATCCTAGATTTAAAAAAAAAAAAAAAGAGTGTAGTAAGTATGCATAAAAATCATAAATATATGTTATAAATTAAGTATAAAGAAGACAAGACTGCTCAAAGTGAATTTTCAAGAACTATCAGTGTACTCAGATTCCTACCAAAAAAAAAACCACAACCCGATTAAGGAGGTCAAATCCTTTCGTGATGCCTTCATGTTTTGCTCTCTCTCTGGTAGTGAATCAGTTTATAGAATTGTTAGATTTTGCTTCTAGTGCAAATCATCTGACCATTGGTTCATATTTCAACTACCATAGTCAGTACAGGTAGATTAATTTGAACTGATCAGATGAAGTAACTAATTGATAAGCACTATCTTACAAGCTAAAGGAACTTATATTAAGCTTTCAGAAAACCTATCTCGGATGGAATTCTTAAGCTGTGTTTGGTATTGACTTTTGGAATGTATTCTTAAAAGTATGAGAATGAATAAAAACAAGAAATTTCTGCAGTAGGCTCAAATTGCATAATGGTCTTTGTTAGATGATGCATTTCTTGATCCAAGAATGAGATTCCATATCAAACAGTGTTTTTTTCGTCTCAGAATGTGTTCTTGATCTAAAATTCATTCTAAGAATGCATACCAAACACGACATTAGTCTCAAACTAGAAAAAACCATATACAAATAAAACATCCTTTATGGGAGTGTATACCTATACCGTTAGGGATGAAACTTGGTAGGATGAACTAATGGTCTCATCAACAAAATCAAATCCCTTTTTTTTCTTTTTTTCTTTCTTTTAATAGAATAGATAGGCCGAAGGAAAATTGAAACCATGACATCTTTGAAGTGTTGGTCTCTATTCTTTACCAAATGAGCTACACCTTGGGACTAATTTTGAAGAAATAAGTAACTAGTGAAATGGGCATAGGCTCTTCTCACATGGATTCCTATTGTCAAATGTTGTGGTTGCTCTTATAATTAATTAAGGGCGTGGGTGATCTTACCTTTCATAATACCAGGTCCTCGTAGCCATAGCTCACCACTTTTTCCAGGAGGCATAGAGAAACCAGAGATTGGATTTACCACTTTAGCTTCCATGTTTGGAGCCAATAATCCAATTGAAGTATACTTAATTGTGTCAGTGTTGAACCCACGAGTTCCTACTGCAGTTGTCTCAGTCATGCCATAACCCTGAAATCAACAATGTTCATATGCAAATGAAACAGATACCCACGAATAAATAATTGTTACAGTAAAACAACAATTTTTTTTGTAAAGTTCTCCGTCATACCAAACAATTGCATTCCCGACAAGTAACCTTGGTAGCTCGGATCCACATCGTCTTCTCCCTGAGATTTGGGAGGAGAGACAGCGGCCTGAATAGATAGCCGACACCTGGCTCTTGGGTGAATCCAAGCCATTCATCCAAGCCGACACAATTTGTTAGCTGGGTTGTCGATTTTGATGGATGGTTCAGATTCACTCAAGAGCCAAGTGGTGACCATCCATCCAGACCACCATCCCTCTTCCCGAAATCTGAGGGAACGAGACGATTTGAAGCTCACTTACCAGTCATATTGTCATAAATGCCTTACATGCATGCTACAGTAGGTGATCCAATCATTATTCTAATTTCAGAAGGAAATGGGTGTGTGACAGCCAAGCCCAAGGCTTTGGTTGTAACCCTTGTCCAGTTAAGAGCAATCCCATCTGGTTGAGGTTTGAGATTTTTGATATTTTTGAGATCTTGTAGGGATTTAAAAAATCTCACTGACACACTGTCTTTTTTAAACATATAAAGATAAAAATTTCTAAGATTTTCAAGATTTATGAGATTAGGAGGTGGTCAAGATTTCCAAAATATCTAATATTTCGCCAAGATCTCACTAAGATATAGAATTATGGCCCACAGTGAAATCCTCTACCTGACAATGCTCAAAAATGCCTGGCCTGATTGGTTCAAGTTGGTCTAGCCCTAATTCCTCCTACATTGATTTTTTTGACGTTAGAGTTCCACTATAGAACAAAATTTTGTTCGGAAAAAGTTTTCATGTCGGATCAAGCATGTGCATTTGTATGAACGTACTTTTCTTTTTTTGGTAAATATGATCGTACTTTCAACAATCGAAGGGAATGACAAAAAGTAAAATAGTGCAATTCAAAAACTGTCCCCCTAAGGGCCAAAGACCTCACATGGTCGAAATTTTGGAATTTCCATCATTATAATGAAAACGAAACTTTCCAAAATTTGAAATTTTGATTTGAGAAATCAATTATACATTTAGAAATTCAGTGAATATTAATATTACTTAAAACATTATATACTGATTGAAATAAAAAACATATATCAATAGAAAAACCGAAAACCTCATTAACAAAATATATAATATGAAAAGTTGTATAATTTACATTAAATATACAAATAAAATCATAAAGGGTGTGGTTTTCATAAACAGTCAGTGCATATGCATGGTCAGGGGCATCTTTCGTCCAGTTGTGGGTAGTTTTGAGATTATGTTATTTCCCTTTTCGTCTCATCCATGGCTGAAAGTATAACCGTGTACAATCATGACCAATGGGCACATGTAATGTTCAATTCGTTAATGGTGGTCAAAGGAGGAGAGAGAGAGTGTTAGAGAAGAGAGAAATAAAGTGGAATGCTGAAGTAATATAAAATTACAGGAATATATATATCCCAAGTAAGAGATGCAGACTAGCTCTTAAAAAAGAAAAAACCAGTAAATCTAAAATGATAGAAATTGAATTTAGCATAAGAAATGTATAAAATGATTAAAACAGAGCAATTAAGAAAAGCAAGATCTGCAGTCGCTCTGACTCAGAACAGATTAAAAAAATAAAAAATAAAAAATAAAAAAATAAAAAACAGAGGAATTCATTCAAAAGAGAAATAAGGTGTTGTCCACAAACCTGAATAAAATCAACACTAGGGAAATTCATCAAGAATTCTTCAATGAGAGACTTTCCTGCTGGTGCTGCACCAGATGAGACCTGTTTCAAGCTTGGAAATTCATGGCCACTCATTTTTAATCTCACCAGAGACATCAGTATTGGTGGAACAGCAGGTATATGTGTGACTCTGTACTTATCAATGGCTTTCACCATTTCTTCTCCACTGAACTTTCTCATCACTACAACTGTTGTTCCTAATGATAATAATCCAGTTGCTAACAGAGAAAGGCCATAGACATGAAATAATGGAAGAGCGGCTAAATACACATTCTCTGAAGCTGGGTAATCATACTGAAAAGCTTCAAATCTAACAAAGAGCTCAACTGCTGCTATCAGATTACTATGTGTCATAACAACTCCTTTACTGGGACCAGAAGTACCTGAAGAGAAGAGGATAGCTGCTGTGTCTTCCTGTTTGATTATGGGCTTTGGAGCTGAATTCGGATTACTCGAAAGAAGCTTATCAAAACAGGAAAATTCAGAGTTTGAAGGTGAATCTACAGTCTCTGGAACTGCAATAACACCAACACCCATCTTTTGAATTTCCTTGACCTTATCAACAGTGGTGAAGACAATACTTGTTCTGCATTGATTCAACTGTTTCTGTATCTCAGGGAGACTACTGAGAGGATTAATGGCAGTAAAAATAGCACCAATGGACAAGATACACAAATATATAATTGGAAAGTAAATGGTATTAGGTAATAGAATTGAAACCACATCTCCTTGAGAAATCCCAAGTTCATGTAGGCCAGAAGCCATGGATTTTACAATCTGAGGTAGTTTTGAGTAAGGAATTGTGAACCCAGATGAGGAATCAATAAGGGCCGAAACCCCATTGTGTTTGTGTGAGAAGATCAAGGAAACAACATCAAGATATGGGTTTGTGGGTAAGTGAATTGGCTTTTGCTTGCTGCTATAGATTCCTGTTTCTGGATTGAACCAATTACAGGTAGTAGAGGTTCTTATGAGGTTGGTATCATGGATCTTTCTTTGGGTTTGGGTAGTTTCAGCTTCTGTAGCCATTGTCGCAGAGATAAGGTTGTGAAATTCAGAATTCTTGGTTTCAGTTTTGGATCTGGTTTCTTGTATATATATTACCAAAAGTATGTGTTCGAGCGTAACAAGAAATTGGCATTTTCCAATTTCCAACATGCTAGCTGTAACTGCGATTTTAACGGTCCACAGTAACCATTGAAATCAATGAATATTCTCAATCATTAAGCAAGAAAATCTTACCAAAAAATAAAAATAAAAAATAAAAAAGCAAGAAAAAGTGATATATTATCTCATGGTAAGTTAGCTATAGGGGTTTTACCCAAAAAAAAAAAAATTTTATTTTTTTATTTTTTTTATTTTTTTTTATTTTTTATTCAAACAACTCAAATTAGGTTATAGTTTTACGAGTTGGATATATATAAAAATTTCATGTTAATTGGGATTTATTACTTTTTGAATGAAATCTATTAACCTATGTTTAGAAGGCAAGAAAAAAAAAGAAAATAAATAAATAAATAAAATGGAAGAGTTGTGTACCATTAGACAGTTCATCTTATAGGTTGGTGTTTTAGGGATTTCAAACAGACATTTTATGCTCATCTCAATGCATTAAATACGGTCATGGAACATGTACGGTCATATACAAAAACTTTTACCTTAAAATTTATAAAAAATATATGAGAGCAAAAGACAAAATTATAATATTTTTTTAAAGTAATAATTATCCATGTGACAAAGGTATGTGATTTTTTCTGAAAAATCACAAGACAAAAATGGAGAGAAAATGAAGAGATTCTGTTAATGTCTTTGAATTGAAACAAAAATGGAGAGAAAATGAGTGATTTGATCTTTTGATCTGATCTGGTTGCATGTAAGGTATAACACTCCCAGCTTATTTTAGCATTTAGTATATGTAATGATAACTGTGTTTTCACTGCAAGAGCAGAATCGGAGGAATCTTTTATAAAGAGAGAAAGATGGTTTTGACACAATTGACAACACCAAAAACAGAAGAAATTGTTAAACGATTCAAGAAACCAGTTCAAAGATCTCGGAAAGATCCCAAGACCTTCCAACTCAAATCCAGATTCAAAGATCTGAGAGAGAAGGACTTGGATCCACTGTAGGAATGTAGTCCTATCTGGCCGTTGGATTACATTGACTGTATATGTAGATTTGCTTTCAATGGCTCAGATGAGCTACAGGGGCTGCACGACTGCAGGGAACCCAAGCCCAAGAAAGAATCTATTAAAAAGAGATATTCATTTCGATTGCTTGGATCATTTTGAAATCTAGGGCAAGAAAAGAAGAATACTGTAAAATATAGAAAATAGAAAACTAAAATAAGAGTTTGTTCAAGCTAACAGATGCCGGAGACAAAGCAGGAAGAACAAAAATCGATTTTTTAATTTTCAGCAATAATTAGACTATAAAATCCTCTGGTCATGACAGTTCCTCGCAGAGATTAAGAGAACTCCGTTAGAGGATTAGTTCTCAGTTTCAGATTTCTAGCGTTTAGCGCAATAAACACTTGATTCTTGGAGAAGAACTTGCAGAAAAAAGGACCTAGATACGGCTTGAGCTCGAAGCCATGTGGAGGTTGAGTCAGTTAGAGTAGGGATTCGCATCGTTTCTTCCCAGTGGTTCTTGGAGGACAGTGGCAACCTGTCTTGGATGGCCGCTACGTGGCTCTCGGTGAATCCGAGACCCACGTCCGAGCCGACACCCAGCCGACAAGCCGAACCGACAGGGGGTATCGGCTCAGATGTGGGTCTCAGATTCACCGAGAGCCACGTAGCGGTCATCCAAGACAGATTGCCATTGTCCTCTCAGAACACTGGGAGGAGAGGATGCGGATCCGTTAGAGCAGTAGTTAGAGTAGAAGAAGAATAGAAAGAAGAGGGAGAAGATGGATGAAATGAAAACTAAAATCACATGCTTGAGAGAGGAAATAGGTAAAAATGGTACTTCAACTTTGTAAAAGATTAATTTGAACATTAAAAAAAATT
The DNA here is from genome assembly GCA_028583415.1 of Protea cynaroides. Classification (NCBI taxonomy): domain Eukaryota; kingdom Viridiplantae; phylum Streptophyta; class Magnoliopsida; order Proteales; family Proteaceae; genus Protea; species Protea cynaroides. The sequence continues at coordinate 19,728,770 of CM053276.1, forward strand.
AATCATTTGCATTTTAATAGTACTTTTAAAAAGCATTTGTCATTCCCATAAACATTTGAGGGCATTTATCATGCCATAAGGGAGATAATAATATTTTCCCCTCTATATATATATATATATATATAAAATTGAGAATTGATATACATCTCCAAATTTAATATATAATATAAGTAATTCTTCATTATATAATCCACGCATGATATATATAAAATTGAGAATTGATATGCATCTCCAAATTTAATATATAGTTTAAGAAATTCTTCATTAATCCACGCATGATATATATAAAATTGAGAATTGATATGCATCTCCAAATTTAATATATAGTTTAAGAAATTCTTCATTATATAATCCACGCGCGTGTGGAAAATGATTCTCGTACAAACATTACTTTCTTTCAGATAAAGAATCTAATCTCTCTTTTATTTTTTTTTTATCTTTTTTGCTAAAGTGCAGTAAATTATATTAATAAAAAAAATATATATATAAATAAAAAAAAATCAGAAATCTACCCCACCTCCTATCAGGAATATACCTCTATTCTCTTCATATTATCTAAAAAAAAAAAACATCGTATCCCCATCTGACTGGCCCCTTACACCTTATCCTAATGGGGTACTATTAAAGAACACGCAGTATTTATTATTGGCAAAGTTGTCAAAACAATTTGTTGGACAGAAAGAGGATGTGATCTAATTTATAAAAATAAAAAATAAAAAATACTGATCCCTCCAGATCCAAGTAGAATGGGGTATATTGATAACCAACATTAAATTACGTTTTGCAATTAGGAAAGAGGACCCGGATGGTTCTGCAGTCATGCAGTTCCTATAATCGAGCAGGCCATGGCCGTTAAGAGTGCGTCTATGCGAACCTCGATGCATTCCAATGGTCTGGATGCGACGACAAAAAATTTAAATTCGTGGAGGATTTGTTATGTTTGAAAAAAGAATAAAATGGTGAAAAGACCATAATGCAACAAAAGACAGTTCAACGATCAATTTGGTAGTGCAAAATAGATATTCTATTTTCATTAATTATAATCTCACTATTGTATTATAAATTGATTTTTAAAATGGTATTCATATCTTTTCATAACCTACCATTCTTTTTACTAATGTCGTTATCTCTTTATTCTCTATCCCATGATTTACTTACTATTATTATTTGTAAGAAAAAGATTTATTTATCAAATATTAAGAAAATAGGTTGGGATAAGTATGGGAAGAAAAAGATTCATTTTTTTATACTATCCCTATTGTGATAATTGATGAGCATGATGCAAGGCATCGGTGTTGGATTGACTGGATCGGTCAATTCGTATCGGTTTGGGACTTGGTCAATTCTTGATTCGATCATCAATCCCAACTTATTTTAATATTATTTTAATGATGATCGAACAGGTTTCATTTTCCCATTGGATCTGTACATCGAACCAATCCAGGTCAAATAGGTTTTGGACATGGCTGATACCGTATCTGATACCTAGATTTAGAACCATGGTTCAAAGTATCGTTGTCGGATCGATTGGATCGGCCAATTCGTATCGGTTGGGACCTGGTAGATCCCTGATTCGATCTTCGATTCCAGTCTATCTTAGTTATATTTTAATGAAGATCGGACACTTGTCAGTTTCCCATTGGATTCGTATGCCGAACTGATCCAGATCGAATTGGTTTTAGACATTGTCAATACCTTCATTACCTAGATTAAAAACCATGGTTAATGTATTGATATCGAATAAAGATGACTGCAATTACAATTTAACTTTTATCTAAGATAATTTATTTACACTATTACTTTTTTATACACTTTTACTTGAATTTTTAAAATGAATATGATTTTATTAAATTATCCTTAAACATTTATTCCCATTTATATTCCTAGTAGCTAGTAGTTTTAAAAGAACAGTTGATGTCTTGGATAAATAATTGACCTATGTTATGTTTATAATTCTCCATAATTGACCTATGTTATGTTTATAATTCTCCATATATATATATATATATATATATATATAAAACCCTGGGAAGATACTTGGATACATGTGATCAAATTGAATGACAACCAATTGATCACTCAAATTAAAATAATAATAGTTGTTGTTATAGTCCGTGACAGAGAAAAACACGGTAGTCACACGGTCAGCTCTATGATTTTTTTTGTTATTTATATGTTTTCGGGATTGGAATACACGTTTTTTTATGTTGGATCCAGTTAAATTCATCGAGATTCACGTATTCGCTTTTCTTTTTTCGGTAAGGATGTGTTCCAGTTTCGAGGGATGAGAACTCATCCTTGAAGAACCCAACCTAAATGTCAGCCGTTTCATTTAATGCACCTACTGGATCATCACTAAATTATTTTATCTACAGAAATGTTGCACCAACATATCAACAGAAATGTTGCACCAACGGATCTACAGATTTATTTTATCCATAGAAATGTTGCATCTAACGAAAGACAGTATCACCAACAAGTCTAAGTAGATTGTTTTAAAACATCAAAGCCACCATACAGACTCCGGGTTGATAAAGGAAGGCCTTGCAATGTAGCTTTTTTTTTTTTTTTTTTTTTTTTTGGTTTGTTTAGGTGCTTAATTTGTAAATCCATTCCAATGAAGGGTCGATGGGTAAGCCTACTTCCTTTTTTCTCCGTTGACAGCAGGTTCTGTTCTATCAATTGGTCGACTCTTCTCTTTGACCATACCACTATATTTCATATCAGGTGCTTACCAAAAATAAATAAAAAAATAAAAAAAATCTTTCAGATCATGTTGGTGAGCTTCGTCCATTGTCCTCTTCTGTACGAATACGTCATTTGGCTCGAGAAAAGTAATTCATGCCGAAAGTGGTGGGGACAGGATTTTATGGTCCTTCAAATTCTATCAATATGCTATTCATGCACGATTCAAATCTTTTTATGTGTCTCTCATTTCATTCCCATATGAAGAAATTCAAAAGCTGTTATCCACTCTGTGTGTATATATACTATTACATCAGTATATGCATACAATAATATTAGATTCGTATGACCCAGCATAAATTTATTGTGTTATTTTTATGTAATCTCTTTGGGCATCTCTATCTTTATTTTGAGGTATATATATGTAACATGTGGTTTACATGTTTTGTGGCTTATTAATTTTTTATATAGTACCATTGTTTTTTATTTATTATATTAATAGACTGGTTTTGTAGATGATTATTCAAATGGACCACTTTGTAGTCCTCGATTTGACCACACCTATCATGATGCGCTATGTGCTTACATAGGCATTTATTAGACCATGATAGGTTTGAGGGGTGCAAGTCAAAATTGCTCAGACTATGGGAGACATGGAGACTAGTCTTTCGACGATCAATGCACATATGGTCTATGAAGTCCTTCATGAAAAGACCTCGTGTACGTTGAGTGATGACCTTAGTGCCTAATGCTCATCGCCAGTGACTTGACAATTATAAGAGTGTACGCGTACCTACAAACTGTCAATTTGAATAAATTTATCGTGTTTGGTTTTGCATAAAAAAATTTTATTTATAAATATAAAATATTATTTATTTTTATTTTTCTTTGCAAAATCGATGATATTTTTTGGTTTTATAAAAAATGACAGTTTTGTATTTTTTGTCCCTATTTATTATTTAGGGACATTTGTGGTAATTGTTAAGGTATACCAAAAGATAATCTGGATATTGCATTAGGAGGCTAGCATCTCACTTAGGGTTGGACTTTATAACTGGTCATCTCCACCCTAGAGTTATAAAACATATCAAGGTCATACGGGCAAGGGGAGGAAAAAGCTCAAAATACTAAGATATGGTATACCTATCCAACTGGGATGAGCACTCTGATTGCTTGTGAGATCCTTGGACATCAAGTGGTGTCATTTGTTATAATCATCAACAGTTCTTCAACAAAAGAAAAAGTCATTCATCAAAAGAAAGCATTTTTGAACAAAAGGTAGAGTGTTTCAACAAAAAATATTTTCAAATCGTCAAAAAAATGTATGACACTCTTCTTAATTTCTTAGATTAAACAAGTGACGTGATATTCGTGATAAGTTTTCATCTTTGGTATAATATTAACAGTAACATTGAGGTTCATCTAAGATGTTTTTTTTTTCCAATAGCACAAGCATGACGGTTCTGCTAAAATTCTCCTTGTCTAAGATTCATATCCTAGAAATGTCTTTGTTTCTCATGTATGTGTTTTATCATATCAAAGATTAGTGGTTGTTTTTCTTTTGTTTTTCTTCTTATGACAAATTGTGACATCTTCATAGTAATTTTAGTTGATTGTGTTGAAGATGGTTTTTTTTTCTCTAAAGCTTTCTCCAAGAAAAAAAGTATGGAAGATGAACAATCTAAAGATTTATTTTAATAGCTATGATGAATTTACCATCATTTATGCTTATTAATAATATCTCATAAATTAAAAATGAAGTGTCTTATTGGGACTTGAAAAGTTCTTTAAAATAAAAAGAAATTTTATTAGAAACTTTATGAGGAAGATGAAAGAGTGAGTTGACACTTCATATTATAATTGATAAACTATCATGAAATTTAAAAAGAATTATCAAATGATTTAACTTGTCATAATGGAGGGATGGAGAATTAATATTCACCTTTAAAAATGAGAAAAGTTTGAGACGTTGGAAGATGAAAATTCTAAGAAGATATAAAGTCATCATTATTTAGTCATCAAGCCACTTAGTTATTAAGCCATTAAATCATCAAGCCATCAAGCCAAATAAGTAATTATGGTACATGTAGTAAAGCCATATTTATTTTCAAACTATTTTTTGCCTACTAATTAAGCCTTCATTTTTTAAGTCAAATTCATATGTACTATAATATTTATTTTTATCTAATATCAATTTTAGTGGGAGTTAGTTTGAATATTTTATGTAAATTGAGTTTGGGGTTGTTTCATTCATTGTTTTGATGCTTCGACATGATGACATCCATCGGTTAATCACATGGATAAGATAAGACTGTAGATAGACATGTAAATCCCTCGTATCACTTGTCCATCGGATAGACATGGTGATAGTTTAAATTCTTTCATACGCCCATTGGATACGGGACAAATTTAACATATCCTTATATTAAAGTTTAATTAATCCTATATGAACCTTGATTGATTGAATTCATCCCTACACCCATTGAATACGGGAGGGATTTAAAAAATCATAGGTCTCTTTGTTGTGTTGTCATAAAATGATCATTAATGTTGTATTGTGTTTGTGTAAATGAAATGGGCTTTAGTCTCCAAGCTTATTATGCATGTTGCATACTTATGACAGATGATAGGATCGTCTTGCTCTTTGAATATGTCTGATATTATGAAAAATTACATATTGACTGGACCCAATTATGTTGAATGGAAGAGTAAAATTGACTTGTTCATTGGCTTTCATAACTTTTCTCTTTGTATTCAAGAGGAATGTCCTCCTGTGCCTGATGTGCATTCTACCAAACCTGCTAAGGTTGTCTATCAAAAATAGACAGAGGCAGATAATAATGTGAAATATTTAATGTTAGGATACATGGTAGATTCTCTTATGGTTGGCTATTTGAATAGTGTATCTGCTAAAGTCATTCTTGATAGTCTTGAATTAAAATTTGATAAGAAATCTAGTCAGCATATTAAAGGATTATAGAAAAAATTTATCAGAACTAAATTGCTAGAAGGAGGGGATGCTAGAGAGCATGTAAACAACATGATTGCCATTGCTGATGAGTTAGGCCTGCAAAGAAGGTCTCTTGATGAGAAAATTAAGATATCCACTATTTTATCCTCTTTGCCTGATTCTTATGAAACTATAAGGTAAATTTATTTTGTTTCTGGTTTGGATTGGACTGTTGATGATCTCTTATCTAAAGTCACTGATCATGAAGATGCTAAGTCAAGAAAGAAGAATTTTATGGTCAATGTTATTGATGAGAATGTAGATAAGCCAAAACATGAAATGAAATATCAGAAGAAGAAAAGTTTACAAATAAAATACAAGATTGGCAAAAGAAGAAGAGCACTAAAGTAAGACAAGATGTTGAATTTAAATTCAGATAGATAGTTTGTCATTTTTGTAAGAAGCATGGACATAAGAAGGCTCAATGTTATTCTTTCTTAAAGCCTGGTGGAAAGCAAGGCAATTGTATGTTTGTCACCTTGATTCTTGATGAGATAAATACTACAACTATTAAGTCTGGATCTTGGTGGGCTGATTCTGGAGCTACTGTGCATGTTTCTAATACCTTGCAGGGGTTCAAGAAGAAACTCAGGAGAATAAGTGATATTATCAGTTTCATTTACATGCGAAATGATGATAAGACGCAGATTGAAGAAGTTAGAGTTTTTGAATTGAAACTGAATGATGGAACAAATTTTGATTTAGTTGAATGTTTGTATGCACCTAGTCTTAGAAGAAACTTGTTATCTGTTTCAACGTTAGAAAAACTTGGATATAAATTTTATTTTAGTAATGGAAGGTTTTTAATGAAGAAAAATGATAAAGTTGTGTTGCATGGTTTAAGAAATAACAATATGTATCAAGTGCAATTATGTGGTAATATTATATGTAATATTGAACTTGATATAAAAGATAATGCTACTTATCTTTGGCATTTGAGATTGAGACATATCAATATAAATAGAATTGGTAGATTGATTAATTCTGACATTTTGACTGGAGTAACTCTAAAAAAGTTTTCAACTTATGAAAGTTGTATTTCTGGTAAAATGATCAAGAAATCCTATACAAAAGGTGAAAAATGTACTCATGTGTTAGAAAAGGTTCATATTGATGTATGTGGATCTATGAGCATTACGACAAGAGGTGGCTTTCGTTATTTTATTACTTCCACTGATGACTTTTCTAGATTTGATTTTGTACATCTGTTGAAACATAAGTCTGAGGGCATTTTTGTACTCTATCCCGTACTCCAGAGGCTAATGAAATTACAGAAAGAAGGAATCGAACTCTGCTTGACATGGTTTAATCAATGATGGCTAGAGCTAATTTATCAACTTCTTTTTAGGGAGAGGCATTATATGCAGCAATGCATATTTTAAATAGAGTTTCCACTAAAGCAGTAAATTCCACCCCATATGAATTATTTCATGGTAAGTAAGCAAGTATTGCTCATATTCAGGTGTGGGATTGTATTGCTCATGTTTTGATTTTCGACTCAAATAGAAATAAATTACTATCAAAAATCAAAAGGTGTGTCATGGTTGGGTATCTTCATTCTTTCAAAAGATACATGTTATATGATCCTGAGGATAGAGTGATACTAGAAAACATAAATGTGACATTCCTAGAAGATTGCTTTGATAGTGGGAGTTCTGATGATGTTGATAAAAGTATTTTGAAGGAGTTAGTAGACACTAATGGAGGTTATCAAGACTCTGTCATTGAAGGGTCCTCAGTTCCTATAATTTCTTCAAATACCAATCAGGATAAGCAATAGTTTGAACCTTTAAGAAGAAGTGAAAGGACATCAAAAGCTCCAGACATGTCATATATTATGTGTATTTAGGAGAATCATATGAAAGAGTGACCATTAATGAAGTTATAGATGATCCTATTACCTATTCTCAAGCTATGTCAGATGTTGATTCTCAGCAATGGATTAGTGCTATAAATGAAGAAATTAAATCTATGCATAAGAATGGTGTATGGAGGTTGGTTGATATGCTTGTGACCACTAAAGTTGTTGGTTGCAAGTAGATATTCAAAAGAAAGAATGATATGCATTGGAATGTTGATAAGTTTAAAGCAAAACTTGTAGCTAAAGGTTACACTCAAGAATATGGTGTTGATTATGATGAAACATTTTCACCAGTAGTGAGGATATAGTCTTTGCGTGCTGTGTTAGCTTTGATTGCATATTTTGATTTTGAACTTTATCAAATGGATGTGAAGACAATGTTCTTAAATGGTAATCTTGATGAAGATATTTATATGGATCAGCCTGAAAGTTTTATTTCCATTGGGGATGAAGCCAAAGTATGCAAATTAGAAAAATCTATATATGAGCTGAAACAGACTTCAAGGCAATGGAATTTATAATTTCATGATTCAGTTGTTGGCATTGGATTCATACAAAATAATTATGAATCTTATATTTATGTGAAGAAGGAAAGTCATAAAGTTGCATGTCTTACTTTATATGTTGACGATATTCTACTTGCAGAAAATGATGTCAACATGTTGATGGAATTGAAACAATGGTTATTTAATACATTTAAAATGAAAGACTTGGGTGAAGCTTCTTATATTATGGGTATCACAATTGAGCGAGACTGTCAGCAAAGAAAATTAAGCTTGTCTTAAGAGAAATATATTGATACCATGTTAACAAGGTTCCACATGGCTGATTGTTTGGGAGGACAAATTTCTTACAATTATCTCAGTTCAATTTCTCAGAATGATAGTCCTAAGTCTATAAAGGAAAAATTGAATGACTCGTTGTGTCTTTATGCCTCTACTATGGGGAGCTTGATGTATGCTATGATCTGTACTCGGCCAGACATAGCGTTTGCAGTTAGCATGATCAATTATTTTCAAAGTAATCCTGGTAAAATGCATTGGATTTCTATTCAATGGATCTGGAGGCATCTAAAGCAAACAAAAGGCTTTTAGATTGACTTATTGTTCCGATCATCTGAATATCCTTGGATATTCTGATTCTGATTACCAAGGATGTATTGATAGTCGAAAATCTACCTCTGGTTTTGTGTTTGTTTTTTGTGGTGGGGCTATTGCTTGGAAGAGTAAGAAACAAGAATGTGTTGTGCAGTTTACTATGGAAGCTGAATATATTGCATTGAATGCGACAACTAAAGAAGTTGTGTACCTTCAAAAGTTCTTATTGGAACTGCTGATAGTGGATTGTATGGAAAAATCTATTCCACTTTTGTGTGATAATAATTCTACAATAGCCATCACCAAAGACCCAAAGTATCATTCTCGGACCAAACACATTGAAGATCAATATCATTACATTCATGATGTTATTAAGAAGAATGAGGTAGTTGTTGAAAGAGTGCATCTCAATCAAACTTGATTGATTCTTTTACAAAAGGTTTACCTTTTGGTGCATTTACTAAACATGTAATGGCTATGCGATTATGTTAGGCCAAGTGGGAGACTGTTGGATTTGTGTGGCCCAACACATGTTTATTGTATTATTTTTATGTATTCTCTTTGGGCATCTCTATCTCTATTTTTATGTATATATATGTGACATGTGACTTACATGTTTTATGGCTTATAAATTTTTTATATGGTACCATTGTTTTTGGTCTATTGTATTAATAGACTGATTTTGCAGATGATTATTCAAATGGGCCACTTTGTAGTCCTCGACTTGACCGCACCTATCATGATGTGCTATGTGCTTACATAGGCATTGATTGGATCATGATAGGTTTGAGGAGTGCAAGTCAAAATTGCTTAGACTATCAGAGACATGGGGACTAGTTTCTCAACGATCAGTGCACATATGGTCTATGAAGTTCTTCATGAAAAGACCTCGTGTACGTTGAGTGGTGACCTTAGTGTCTAATGTTCATCGCCAGTGACTTGACAATTATAAGAGTGTACGCGAACCTACAAACTGTCAATTTAAATAAATTTATCGTGTTTGGTTTTGCATCAATTTTTTTTATTTATAAATATAAAATAGTATTTTTTTTATTTTTCTTTGCAAAACCCATGATATTTTTTGGTTTTATGAAAAATGACAGTTTTGTATTTTCTATCCCTATATATTATTTAGGGACACTTGTGGTAATTGTCATGGTATGCCAAAAAATAATTTGGATATGGCATTAGGAGGCTAGCATCTCACTTAGGATTGGACTTTATGGCTGGTCATCTCCATCCTAGAGTATAAAATATCTCAAGGTCACACGGGCAAGGGGAGGAAAAAGCTCAAAATACCAAGATATGGTATACCTATTCAACTTGGGTGAGCACCCTGATTGCTTGTGAGATCCTTGGATATCAAGTGACCTCATTTGTTATAATCATCAACAATTCTTCAACAAAAGAAAAAGTTTTTCATCAAAAGGAAACATTTTTGAACAAAAGATAGAGTGCTTCAACAAAAGATATTTTTAAATCGTCAAAAACAGGTATGACACTCTTCTTAATTTCTTAGATTAAACAAGTGATATGATATTCTTGATAAGTTTTCATCTTTGGTATGATGTTAACAGTAACATTGAGGTTCATTTAGGATATTTTTCCAATAAGTAAACTACAACTACAGGATTTTCTCATGCCGGAATGAGGGGCATGAGAGGATTTCTATCCATGCATAATAGGTACATTATATATCGTGGCCCTTACAAGTATAAAATGTTTATCAAAATAAATATTTTTTTTGGGGGTAGTAAAAATAAATAATTTTACATTGTAATTAAAGTTTATAAAAAAAATTTGTATGCTCTTTTTCTTTACTTCTCTATAATATATATATATATTTTTTTTGAAAATATGAGCAACAAAAATAATTTAGATAAAAAGAGAATTTACCTTTATCATGGGTTCGTTTCTCTACTGCAAGGTAATAGTTTCCCTTTGCTTCTTCAGAGGAGTAATAACTCCTAGGTCGGAGCTTGAAAACTTGACAGTTGCCTCTTGCTTCTTCGGATCCATTGTGTTCAAATAAGCAATAACTTCTAGGTCAGAGCCTAAAAACTTGATAGTTGGCCTTTGCTTCTTCGGATCCATTGGGTTCGAAAAAATAATAACTCTTAGATCGGAGCCTAAAAACTTGACACTTGCCTCTTGCTCTTGCTTCCTTGGATCCCTTGGGTTCAGAGGAGTAATAACTCCTAGGACAAAGACTAAAACTTGTCAGTTGTTCCTTGCTTCTTCAGATTCATTGGGTTTGGTGGAGCAATAACTCCTAGGTTAGAGCTTGAAGATTTGAGAGTTGCCCCTTGCTTCTTTGGATCCGTTGGATTCGGAGAGCTAGGTTGGAGCCTGAAAACATGATAGTTGCCCCTTGCTTCTCTGGATCTGTTGGGTTCAGAGGAGCCATAACTCCTAAGTCAGAGCCTGTTTGGTCCTAGTCGGCTTAGCTGGTCTATCCGATTTGGATGGTCACCAATATAGATTGGTGACGGACTGAACTAATCCGACTGCGAAGAGCCTGATTACCGCCACATGGAGCAACAGGTGGTGTAGATCCTTCGATGAAACATCGGATTGCCTCTATGTGGCTCGGGGGGTTTGAGAATATAGAACGCCAAGTCTAATGAGTTGAAACTGTCAGGTCGCATTAAATGCACCCGATGCTTGGCCTGTTTGGAGACGCAGCGTGGCGCTGTCAGTGAGAGAGAGGCCTAAGTGTTGCCGATGCCCTATAAATAGCCCCTAATTCCATTACTTCTTACACTCTGAAATTCATTCAACTACTCTACTGTGATTTTATGCTGCTTGTTGGTGTTCCAGTATCTCTTTTGTTTGCATTGGTTTTCAGTTGTTTTAATGTCAACTAGTAGCGCACAATCCTACTTCAATCAATGAGTCTTCGACCTTGCTTTTATTCTTTCATATTATGCCTTCGTCTGAGGAAGTTGAGGTCCGAAACTGGGACATGGGGGCCGAGGAAAAGTCTAAGAATTCTAAGAAGGATGTGTCCAAAGAGAATCAAAGGCCACCAAATTTGATGGGGGTCCAAGACTGGTTCAGATGAGGTGGCCAGTTGTAAAACCCACACAGAGGCTGAAGAGAGGAGGTCAGCTGGGGCTATGACCTCATAGACCAAGTCTACTCATCATAGCTATAGATCTCCTGAGGATGCTTTTTGTTCTTCCCACCCATCCTTGAGGTTTCCCAATAAGGTCTTTAACCGCCACCTTATCCAGTTCCGACTGGCTTATGAGATTCCCTTCTTTTATAGGCTTAGGGAGCTGGTCGAAGGTGAGAGGTCTTTGTTGGCCTTCATATTGTAATTGTTGATAAATTGGGCTAACTGGGTCAAGTTTGATGAGAGAGAGTGTTTGCGGACCCTACAGGCGATATGGCAGTGAAACAGGCATTGCGGCTTTGTTACAGGTGTTGTGAAGCATGAAGCATGAAAGAGGAGAGAGAATCAAAAGAGAGAGAAAGAGGAGAGAGAAAGTAGGACCCACCAAGGTGGCATGCCACCAAGGCAGCCAGCCTGGCCGAGCACCAAGGCAGCCAGCCAGCAGGCCAGCCGCATGGCACCACAGCAAGGCATGCCCAGCAGGCCAGCCGCATGGCACCAGTAAGGCAGGCCCAGCAGGCCAGCCGCATGGCACCACAGCAAGGCACCACAACAAGCAGGCCCGCATGGCACAACCCGCATGGCACCACAGCAAGGCACCACAGCAAGCAGGCCCGCATGGCACAGCCCGCATGGCACCATCGCAAGCCATGCCGTCGCATGGCACAGCCCGCAAGGCCCAAGCGCACGCGCTGGCCTTGTCTTTCCCGCATGCCGCGCCCTCCCCCAACTGTTCGACGATTTTTTAGGAGAGAGAAAACCTCTCTGGAAAATCGTCTCTGTAGACTTTTAATAAAAGTGTAAAAAATTACAGAGGCCATTTTTTAAATTCTCAGGGGTATTTTGGGCAGTTTGCAAAAGTCAAAATACCATATCAACGGCCCAGATGAAGCCACGTTGTCTCTATTCCAATCTGATGGCCAGAAATAGTACGCGCTATGGTATTTCTCAGACGAAGTCGTCAGATACTCCCGCGCATGTGCTGATTGGCCAGACGCAGTTTAATGAAATGCGCCGCATCACATGAAGCAGAGCCGTTATCCAGTGTGACGCGCCTACTGTGCTGCGGCACTATTGATCCAGATCTAACAGCTGTTGTTCAAGCTGACTTTCGGAGGCGGGATTATTCTGATCCAAGGGATCCCGTCAGATCCCGCCTTTTTGACATTGATCCGACGGTTGATTTTATTGATTCCCTCCTCAGCCAATCAGATTGCGACACCCAGACGGCGGGCATGGCTACGGTGCGTCGCAGGCGCACCAAATGGAGTTTAAAGATTCCATTTAGAATTTTTTTAGTGGCTGAACTTGTTTTCCTCATAACTTGGCCATCCGGTGGCCAAATCCGACGATCCAAATTGCTCCGAGCTAGGTTTTTCATTCTCTATCAATTGAGAATGGTTGGAGAACCTGCTGGCCGTGAAAAACAGATCTGAAAGGGGGTTTTTGAAGCAAGAAGGAAGAACTTCTTGTTTTTCGGTTTTTCTGGTTCTAGTAATTGAAGACAATCATTCATCATCCCTGTTCATGCTGATGTCGATACACTGATGTGTTTTTGAAGGCTGGTGGAGCTTGGTTGCATATGACGAGGGATAAACTGATTATCAGAAGAAGAGGAATGTCGTCAGTTGTCAGAAAAAAAAATTGGTTGTGAGATTTTCTCAACTCCCTTATTGTATATCGAATTAATGCATTGTATGCTAAAGTAGGTTGATAATGTTGAATGCCTACGTTGTCTGGGAGTCTATTGTATGCTAGCATTAGGCAAAAAATAAAAAGAAATATTGAATGCCTTGCTAGGTTGGGATTTAATTGTAGGGCATCATTATAAGCCCCAAAAAATTATTCTATTTGTGGTGTGTTCAGTGGGTGCTGGACACTGGCTTTATGCCTGAATTCTGGCGTTGTTACGCCCTCTCAGTTTTATGCTGGGAAAATTTAGGGTGAGCATCCTTGTCCTGTAAAGGGCTAAAAGTTGAGTATTGAGTAAATACGGAGCCCATTGGGCATTACTCCGTGGATTAGCCATCACTCACTGTGGTGGTGAACCACGTAATCCTTCTGTGTTGTGGTTTATTTTAATTATGTACTTTGTGAAGTGCATGGAATGAATTGTAGGATGGGTGTGCAAATCCGGTAGACCTGGCCACTGAGTGGTTGCGAGGTAGATTTGCATACGATTATGTGTGGGGCAGTCTGGTTCATCATAAGCACTGAGCAGCAAAGAAATATCAGGGAAAAAGTATTCACACTGATTCACCCCCCCCCTCTCAGTGTCATTCAAGGTCCATCAATTGGTATCAGAGCACCAGGCTCAGTAACAGCCAAATCCGCATCTGAGAGATCAGAGGGTAACAATGGCACCAGGGGAAGGTTCACATAAACCCCCATTGTTCGATGGTACAGACTTGGTTTTTTGGAAAAGGAGAATGGAGATTTATGTGGGATCACTTGGGTTTGATGTTTGGGCTGCAGTTGAATTTGGCTACACTCCACATGATACAGTTGCTCCTAGTGCAACAGACAAAAAGAATTTTGAAAATAACAGAAAGGCACTTAATGCCATTCAAGGTGGTCTAACCAACAGTGAATTGTCCAAGGTCATGGATTACAAGACTGCAAAGGAGGTCTGGGATAGACTAATAAACATCTATGAAGGAGACAAGAAGATCAAGAAAGTGAAATTGCAAACATTCAGGGCTCAGTTCAAAAACCTAAAAATGAATGAAGATGAAACTATTGATCAGTATATGAACAAAGTGAATGAAGTGGTTAACTCTATCAGAGGATTGGGTGAAGATTTAAAAGGTTCTGTTGTTTGTTAAAAAATATTGCGGTCTTTCACATCCAAGTATGAATCAAAGGTTTCTGTTCTTGAAGAAACTAAGGATTTGGATGAAGTCACCATAGATGAAATACATGGTGCATTGACAGGTTTTGAGATGAGAATAGACCTTGGAACTACTGGAGACAAGCAAGTAGCTTTCAAGGCTATGAAGAAGCTGAAAATTTTTGAAAAACAAAATGATGAAGAAAGTGAAGATGAGGCCACAGCTCATTTCACTAGAAAATTAAAGAAGGGTACAAGTAAATACAAGAACAAGCTTCCTTTCAAATGTTTCAACTGTGGCAAGGTTGGACATTTTGCTGCAAAATGCCCCATGAAGAGTAAGTTTGACAGTGATGATGAAGAAGATAGAAAAAGCAAGTTTAAAGGAAAGAAAAATTATAACTTCAAGAAAAACAAATCCAACAACCAAAAGAGTTTTATCTCTAAAAGAAGCACTGAAACTTCAGATGATGACTCTGATGAAATCTCTGAAGATGAGCCTAGTAAGGCTTTGTTCATGGTTTATATTAAAGATCAAGAGAAGAACTCAAATGAAGAAAAAATTATAAATTCTATCTCAAGTGGTGATGAAGAAAGAGACAATGAAGATAAATTTTCAAGCAGTGATGAAGAAGGTGAGATAAACTTTGAGGAAGAACTTGTGGCAGCCATGAAGGAGCTCAAGAAGGAAAGGAAGCATAACAAGCTTGCCTCTCAAGAAGCCAAAAAGCAAAAGCAAGTGATTCAAGAATTGAAAGCTCAATATGAAGAGTCCAAGAAAATTATAGAAAGTCTCAATACTCAGCTTAAACAGGCATCTGTAGACTACTCCATGGTGTTAAATGAGAATGCAAGTTTGAAAGTTCAACTTGAAGAACAAATTCCTATGGTTGATCGATTTGAAGAATTTGAGAATGATTTTGCTCTTCTGAAGACAAAAGTAGCTGTCACACCCCAATTCCGCACTGTTCAGAATGGTGTGATGAACCGCTAGCAAACCAACGGTTCAACCAGGATCTCAAATAGGCAATCCCCGCGTTATCTAAACTTACACACATCTGTAATCATAATCAGAGTAAATACACAATAGCGAAAGTCTTATAATAACATGAACTGATAAACTAAGATGATATCATTAATTTAATTGCAAATTATTCTGTTTTCAACTGAGACATAAATATTTAAATACAAAATACATGTCTTAATAAATCCAATAAAGAAACCTATAAAATATCTAATCAAATACACACGAGTTGCACTCGCAAGAGGAGTCGTGTGTATCCACTTCAGCTTCAGCTTCCATTGCTGCCACGTTCCCGTACACAGACGCATTCACATAGTCTTCAACGGTATAACCTGCATCATCAACTAAAAATATTCGACGTCGAGGGGTGAGCACACATCACGGCTCAGTGAGTAGCCAAAACAATGCAACAATACATATACATGCAAATAAAATTATATCTTTAGTCCGGTTTAAAGTTTGCAGTATGCAATAGAAAGGTTTAGGTAGCCAAAGGTCGCGTTTATTGACCCCGCCTCTATACACGAGTGTGTGACATTATCCGAAGATCACGTTTATCGTCAACTCACATGCACCCAATCATGAACATTATATAACAAAGGTTACGTTTATTGCTATATAGTGTCATACCAACACGTAAGCCCCTGTTAGTGAGGGCTGCAAACTGGGCTCGCAACTAATCAATCCTAATGCCAAAAAGTGTATCCAAGGCCTCACCCCAGCATCCCTCAGAATGTCCATAGAGATAGAGCTAAGGCCCCCCGGTAGAGTCAGAGAGTACAAGGACCGAGACCACCTCCCCTGATACTCTACGACATAATAGTTCTGCTAAAGTAATGGCGATACAACGATGCTAATGCATAAGACTTGAGTTAGAGATAGAGCTAAAGTGCTGAGACCCGCCAAAGGTTAACGTTTATTGACGTTCTCATCACACCTCCCCTGATACTCGCTCGCACCAAATACATCAATCACACACATACAAGCACATGCCTATTCCTATCATCATCGTCATCATCATGTTATAAACAATAAAGTAAATATGCATGAACAAGTAATAGAAATATTGGATGGCATGCTGTATGCACATTACAAACATATTCGCATAGAATCAAGCATGGCATAGGACTCAAGAAATAGAAAACAGTTTTTGTTATTAACCAATTTAGTTTGGAGTTCTGGTTCCTCACCTTAGCTTCCTAATAGATACTTTTCCAAGCTTTAGAATCACCTTTACAGTGTTATTATATTGCTAGAAGACCTAACAAAGTCGATAGAATTTAATTAGAATTTATTCAGAATTTAAAAACTATTCTGTTAACTGAGGGTCGGAGGTAGGGTCGGAGTCAGGATCGACCCTGGGTGCGACCCTCCCTTAACTCTGAACTTCCCGAACACTGAGGGTCGATGGTCAGGAACACCTAGGGTCGGATGGTCATCGACCCTCGGTGCGACCCTCGGTGCACTTTGGTCCAATTCCCTCTTTTAATCCATTCTTCGTGTTTGGAATCATATGACTTGCTCCTACATTCCATTCTACATTTATTCCATGGTCTAAAACCATGTATAACCCACCTAGATAGCTTTTATACACTTTCCTATGGTTTCCCATGGAAACCTAACCATAGATTTATGGTTTGGGTTTCTCCGAGATCACACTCTCAACATTAACTAACCTAAGGTCTGTAGAAACTCATGGAATTAGTATCCATACCTGAGAAGAATAATCTTTCTCTGCAACTCTTCTCTTTTGGCTTAATTCATCTTCCTTCCCTTCCTTCTTCCTCTTTCCTTCTCCTCTCTTTCTCTCAATTCGATTAGGGTTGTGAAAGGAGTGAAAGTAGCTTAGGGACGTCCTTTAAATAGAGTAGGAACATCCTAAATAAGTCCCTCTGAGATTAGGAAAGAATCCCAATCGAAAATTAGGAAATTTCCTAATTTCTATTTCGGCAGAATCCGAGGGTCGATGGGAGGGTCGATGATCCCGTCGACCCTAGGGTCTTAAGCTGTCCGACCCTCCCTTCAAAACTGAGGGTCTGACTTTCTGTTTTGGGAGGTCCGACCCTGCTTAGCTGGGTATGCGACCCTTCCCCTATTTTAAGTGTTTTTGGGTCGATTTGATACCTGGGATCTCGATCTCCTTCACGCCCTTGGTCCATTTGACTCGACCATAATGGGTAAACCTGGTTCAAGGTGGTAAGACCGGATTAGATTGACACGGGTCTTACAGTAGCAGAGTATGAAAAAGAAGAGGTTGAGAGACAACAAAAATTATCTCAACATGAGGATTTAAATTTTTCTACTTCAGTGCACCCTAGTAGTAATAAACTTAACAGGATTATCAATGCTCAAAGACCTTCCCACATCAAGTTTGGCCTTAGTTTTGATAAAGGAGAGACATCAAAAATTGCCAACTCAAAGGGAAAAGGGCCCATATCTTTTGTAAAGGAAAATGAAAAGGGTAAGGACCCTATAGTTCATTGTCAAGGTGGAACCAAAATTCCTCTTCCTAAGACTAACTATGCAAGGCCAAGACAAAATACATGGCAAGGCAAGAGAATGGAGTATGACAATTTCTACAAAGAAAATTATCCCAGTGCACCACAGAGACAGATAAGATACATGGCAACTCTAAGGTCAAGACCTTATTTTCAAGGTTACTGCTACAAATGTAACAACTTTGGACATAAAATTGCTACCTGCAAATTCAACATGAGAGATGTAAAATTTGAGAGTAGAAATCAATTTGCTCCCCTTGAAGAGAAGTTTGTTGAGTGTTACAACTGTCACAACTTTGGGCATGTAGTAAGGAATTGTAGAACCATCTTTCCCCCTATGCCACCTTTACAGAGATAGCATAGCAGAACAAGAAGAGAGGTTCCAAAGCAGAAACATGTTGAGAAGGAATCATCACAGAAAAGAGTTTGGGTTCAGAGGGACAGAATAGAAAGAGACAGCTCTTTGGTTGTGCAGACAGCTTTTAAAGCACAAGACAGCTCTACACCATGGATTCTTGACAGTGGATGTTCTAGTCACATGACTGGAGACAGTAAAAGGCTTCAGAAGCTTCAGCATTATGAAGGAGGTTCAGTTAAATTTGACAACAATGATGGTGCCAAGATAGTTGGAAAGGGAAGCATCAGCCTCATTAATGGAAATATAAAATCTCATGATGTTCTCTATGTTTCAGGTTTGAAACATAACTTATTGAGTGTCAACCAGATTTGTGATAGGGGTCACAAAATGATTTTTAATGATTAAGGATGTGAGATCCGAAAGTCTGACAGTGGAAAGTTGATGGCATTAGGAAAAAGAACTTCTAGAAATCTCTATATTTTGTCTGAAGATTTTGAAGAGAATTGTATGATGAGTCAAGAAGAGGAAACATGGCTATGGCATAGAAGATTGGGACATATTGGCTTTGAAAATCTGTCCAAAATATCTAACAAAAATGCTGTGAGAGACATTCCTTCATTGAAAAAGCCTTCCAATGATATCTGTGCATCTTGTCAAAAGGGGAAGCAAACAAGAACATCATTCAAGCCTAAGGAATACCACACTACTCAACCATTGGAGATAATTCATACAGATTTATGTGGGCCAGTGAGAACACAAAGCATTGCAGGAGAAAGGTACTTCATTCTGTTTATAGATGACTACTCTAGAATGACTTGGGTAATGTTTCTGAAACATAAGTCAGAAGCTCTGGCTAGATTCAAGATCTTCAAAACTCAAGTTGAGAATGAGACATGGAAAAAAATCAAGTGTTTGAGATCTGACAGGGGAGGAGAGTACACCTGGATAGACTTTGCAGAGTATTGTTCTGAGAATGGCATCAAGAGACAGACTTCAGCTCCTAGAACACCACAGCAAAATGGTGTTGCAGAAAGAAAGAACAGAACTGTTCAAGAGATGGCTAGGACTATGTTGATTGAAAATGACATGGGGAATAAATTCTGGAGAGAAGCAGTGCATACAACAATATATGTTCAGAATAGGTGTATGTTAAGGCCACATGAAGACAAGACTCCCTATGAACTATGGTTTGGTAAGAAGGCCACAGCAAAGCACTTCAAGGTGTTTGGTAGTAAGTGTTATATCAAGAACACCAGTCATGGTCTAGGAAAGTTTGATGATAGGGCTGATGAAGGCATATTTCTTGGCTACTCTACCTCTAGCAAAGCTTACAAATGCTACAATAAAAAACTTGGTAAAATTGTTGAAAGTGCAGATGTGAGAGTTGATGAGCACAAGAATTCTCCTACAGGATCAAATAATGAAGTTCCTATTTTTGAAGACCTGGACAGTGATCAGAATGACAATGAAATAGAAAAGGAGCAGGATGTTACAAATGTGTCAAGACAGAGAGCTGTGGTTGAGACAGAAGAAAGAGAAGAGCAGCCTGATTCAGAGGCAGATAGGCAGAATATAAGTGGCTCAAGAAGGGTAAAAAAGAATCATCCTGAGTAATTAATTCTTGGTGATCCATCTGCTGGTATGCAAACAAGAAAGGTGAGACAACCAAAACAAATGTTTTCTTTACTATCTCATATTGAACCAAAATCAGTTGCAGAGGCATGTGAAGATGCTAGTTGGCTCAAGGCAATGAATGAAGAGTTGGATCAAATAGAGAAAAATAAAACTTGGGAATTGGTACCAAGGCCTACAGACAAGAATGTCATTGGCACTAAATGGGTCTACAGGAACAAGCTCAATGAAGATGGCAAAATTGTAAGGAACAAGGCCAGATTGGTTTGTAAAGGATATGCTCAGGTTGAGGGCATTGACTTTGAAGAAACATTTGCTCCTGTTGCTAAGTTGGAAGCAATCAGGATGTTTCTTGCATTTACTGTACACAAAAATTTCAAAGTTTACCAGATGGATGCCAAGTCAGCTTTCTTTAATGGTGACTTGGAAGAAGAGGTGTATATAGAGCAACTAGAAGGATTTCAACTGAGTGAAGATCCTACACTTGTTTGTAGACTGAGAAAAGCCTTGTATGGGTTGAAGCAAGCACCAAGAGCTTGGTATTCAAGGCTGGACACTTATCTATGTCAGTTGGGTTTCAAGAAGGGACTGGTAGATAACAACTTGTATGTCAAATCTGTTGATGGTAGTCAGACAGTTGTGGTTGTGTATGTAGACGACATCATTTTTGCAGGTCACAAAGATGAGTCATGTAAGGATTTTGCTCAGAGAATGCAGAATGAATTTGAAATGTCCATGATTGGGGAACTTTTTTACTTTTTGGGTCTGCAGATCAGTCAGTTGAAAGATGGGTTCTTTTTATCTCAGACTAAGTATGTGAAAGAGATGTTGAAAAAGTTCACAATGGAGGATTGCACACCAGTGAGCACACCTATGATGACTAATTGTAAGTTGAGCAAAGATGATGACTCTCCATCAGTTGATAATACTATGTACAGGTCAATGATTGGAAGTCTGCTTTACTTGACTGCTACTAGACCAGATATTCTTCAGTCTGTGTGCATGGTAGCTAGATTTCAAGCTGGTCCAAAGGAGACACGTGTGGTAGCTGTGAAGAGGATCTTCAGATATTTGAAGGGGACAATGGAGTATGGTCTCTGGTATGCAAAAAGCAAGGATCTGGTTCTGTCATCCTACTCAGATGCAAATTGGGCAGGTTGTGTTGATGATAGGAAGAGCACTGATGGAGGTGCCTTCTATCTGGGTAGAAATTTGGTGGTTTGGCATAGTAAAAAGCAAGAGTCAGTCTCATTGTCTCGACAGAGGCAGAATATATTGCAGCCACCTCTTGTTGTACACAGGTTTTGTGGATGAAACAAATGTTGAAGGATTTAGGCATTGAGTCAGACAAGCCTATTTCAATGTTCTATGACAACACTAGTGCTATTAATATCTCTAAAAATTCAATTATGCACTCCAGGACGAAGCACATAGCCATTCGGTATCACTTCTTGAGAGAAAAAGTTTTGGAAGGAGAAGTTCAGTTAGAGTTCATTCCTACAGCAGAGCAGATTGCAGATATCTTCACAAAGCCTCTTCCTAAAGAACAGTTTGGCTACTTGAGACAGAAGTTGGGAGTAGTTATCCTCCCCAAGCATTGATGAGCTTGGAGTGAGGGGGAGCAGTGTATGGTTGTTGTTCTCTATTTTTTTTTATATAGGACTCAGGGGGAGTCTATTGGTATTTTTTCTGTGTTGCTATGGTGATGAGTTTATGTTTTGGAGTGTCCATAGGATTGGGAAGATGCAGTGGGCACTCCTATGTGGCAAATCCCTTTGTTCTTGTTGTCAAAGGGGGAGAAATGTCTGTGGATTGAGTAGGGATTGAGTAGTTGCCAACAATTCCAAAGGGGGAGATTGTTGGCCTTCATATTGTAATTGTTGGCAAATTGGGCTAACTGGGTCAAGTTTGATGAGAGAGAGTGTCTGCCGACCCTACAGGCGATATGGCAGTGAAACAGGCATTGCGGCTTTGTTACAGGTGCTGTGAAGCATGAAGCATGAAAGAGGAGAGAGAATCAAAAGAGAGAGAAAGATGAGAGAGAAAGTGGGACCCACCAAGGTGGCATGCCACCAAGGCAGCCAGCCTGGCCAAGCACCAAGGCAGTCAGCCAGCAGGCCAGCCGCATGGCACCACAGCAAGGCAAGCCCAGCAGGCCAGCCGCATGGCACCAGCAAGGCAGGCCCAGCAGGCCAGCCGCATGGCACCACAGCAAGGCACCACAGCAAGCAGGCCCGCATGGCACAGCCCGCATGGCACCACAGCAAGGCACCACAACAAGCAGGCCCGCATGGCACAGCCCGCATGACACCATCGCAAGCCATGCCGTCGCATGGCACAGCCCGCAAGGCCCAAGCGCGCGCACTGGCCTTCTCTTTCCCGCATGCCGCGCCCTCCCCCAACTGTTCGATGATTTTCTAGGAGAGAGAAAACCTCTCTGGAAAATCGTCTCTGTAGACTTTTAATAAAAGTGTAAAAAGATACAGAGGCCATTTTCTAAATTCTCATGGGTATTTTGGGCAGTTTGTAAAAGTCAAAATACCATATCAACGGCCCAGATGAAGCCACGTTGTCTCTATTCCAATCTGATGGCCAAAAATAGTGCGCGCTATGGTGTTTCTCAGACGGAGTCGTCAGATACTCCCGCGCATGTGCTGATTGGCCAGACGCAGTTTAATGAAATGCGCCGCATCACATGGAAGCAGAGCCGTTATCCAGTGTGACGCGCCTACTGTGCCGCGGCACTATTGATCCAGATCTAACGGCTGTTGTTCATGCCGACTTTCAGAGGCGGGATTATTCTGATCCAAGGGATCCCGTCAGATCCCGCCTTTTTGACATTGATCCGATGGCTGATTTTATTGATTCCCTCCTCAGCCAATCAGATTGCGACACCCAAACGGCGGGCGCGGCTACGGTGCGTCGCAGGCACACCAAATGGAGTTTAAAGATTCCATTTAGAATTTTTTTAGTGGCTGAACTTGTTTTCCTCATAACTTGGCCATCCGGTGGCCAAATCCGATGATCCAAATTGCTCCGAGCTAGGGTTTTCATTCTCTATCAATTGAGAATGGTTGGAAAACCTGCTGGCCGTGAAAAACAGATCTGAAAGGGGGTTTTTGAAGCAAGAAGGAAGAACTTCTTGTTTTTCGGTTTTTTTGGTTCTGGAAATTAAAGACAATCATTCATCATCCCTGTTCATGCAGATGTCGATACACTGATGTGTTTTTGAAGGCTGGTGGAGCTTGGTTGCATATGACGAGGGACAAACTGATTATCAGAAGAAGAGGAATGTCGTCAGTTGTCAGAAAAAATTGGTTGTGAGATTTTCTCAACTCCTTTATTGTTTATCGAATTAATGCATTGTATGCCAAAGTAGGTTTATAATGTTAAATGCCTACGTTGTCTGGGAGTCTATTGTATGCTAGCATTAGGCAAAAAATAAAAAGAAATATTGAATGCCTTGCTAGGTTGGGATTTAATTGTAGGGCATTATTATAAGCCCCAAAAAATTATTCTATTTGTGGTGTGTTTAGTGGGTGCTGGACACTGGCCTTATGCCTGAATTCTGGCATTGTTACGCCCTCTCAGTTTTATGCTGAGAAAATTTAGGGTGAGCATCCTTGTCCTGTAAAGGGCTAAAAGTTGAGTATTGAGTAAATACGGAGCCCATTGGGCATTACTTCTTAGTTTAGCCATCACTCACTGTGGTGGTGAACCACGTAATCCTTCTGTGTTGTGGTTTGTTTTAATTATGTACTTTGTGAAGTGCATGGAATGAATTGCAGGATGGGTGTGCAAATCCGGTAAACCTGGCCACTGAGTGGTTGCGAGGTAGATTTGCATACGATTGTGTGTGGGGCAGTCTGGTTCATCATAAGCACTGAGCAGCAAAGAAATATCAGGGAAAAAGTATTCACACTGATTCCCCCCCCCCCTCTCAGTGTCATTCAAGGTCCATCAGTCTTGCGATATCTCTTTGACTGAGCTGTGTGTATACAAGCAGATGTTTAAGACGGGTCTTAGGTTCCCAATCCATTCGATCGCCTTAGTGATTTTTAAGTATTACTATATAGCACTTACTTAGCTGTCCCTGAATGAGTAGAGATGCATACTTTCTTTCATTTTTTTCTTCAGCCGACTTGGCAGTGTATCGATAGTAAACCTTTTTCAGTACCTTTTTCAACTGAATGCCATGATTGATAATAATGCTCGGACCGGATGGTACTTCAATCAGTGAGATGCCAAGAAATACCCATTGATCTTTAGAAAGCCTTCGTTTGTTCAAGATTGGAGGAAGATATACTTCTTCGTGGTGCCAAAAGATGACAAGGCTGCACTACCACTGGTAAACATTTAGCACTCTTTCAAGACAGTCGCGTACAACAAGATGCCATAGTTATCTGAAGCCGAGGAGGTATCCCTCAGTCAGATGCACGCCGGGGCTACTGTCGTGGCCTCTGAATTGGTGAATCCCTTGTTCCTTGAGGAGAAGGGACTTTTTGAAGAGATTTTAGATTGGCAATGTCTTCTTATTTTCAGACTTTCTGCACTTGATTGACTGACCTCCTTATTTTTTCTTAGCAGTGAAATTTGATCATTCATCTCTGTTGAAGGCACAAGCTTCTATGACTGCTACTCGTAATTGCTGGGATCAACAGGTTTCAGCTGAAAGCGCATCAGGGCATACCATAGCAAGGGAACTAGCCGCCCTTGGGAAGCTGAGGGTAGCATTAGTCACACTTGATCTTCCTTTAAGGATTGGGGAAAGTGCCTATTCAAGGAGGGTTCAGGCACTTAGAACAAGAAACAAAAACTCACCAAGTTGGCCACTGACATGCTCGGTGCTCGAAAAGACGTCACCATCAGCGTGCCATGACCGAAGGGCTATGGTAAGATGGTGTAAGACCCGCATGCTACGAACCCGGTCTAACCTTACGTTCTAGTGTCGTGATCGATCTACCCTCATAATCGGCTCAAGTAAACCAATTATATGAAGAAACCACAAGATGAGGTAAACAACAAGTCAAATTTAGTTGGTGTGGTTGACTGTTTAAGTTTGTGTGCAAGCAACCAGTCAAAAATTAAAAACCAATAAATTTTAGATGTATGGTCACATTTTTGAGGGGTATAGTCGACCGTATGGTCGACTAAGTTGTGACCGCACAATGTATAGTCGCATGTTTTGGTTGTATGATCGACGGATTATGTGACCGCACTATCGACCGTACGAACCCAGAACCGACTCCGTGTTTAGAAAACTTTCCTAATTTGAGGAGGACTCTTTCCTAATTGAATGAGGACTCTATATGGAGGTTTTCCTCTATATAAAGGATGTCTCTTGGCCTCTCTCACTCTTTTAGAACCCAAATTGAAACTCTAAACTAAGAGAGAAAGAGAGAGGGGAAGAGAAGGAGAAGGAGATTTAGAGAAGAAGGCAGAGAGAAAGGTTTTTGCAGAGAAGAGTTCTATCTCTCTATAGCAAGCTTAAGGTATGGACTTGACTCTGTAGGGTAGATCAGATAGAATAGGTTCTTTTCAAGTTGATATGTGGAACCTAATACCACGATTTTGGTTATAGATTTTCTATAGGAAACCATAGAGAGTAGGGTAGGGATAATTGATAAGGATAAACTGTGATTAAAGACCATAGAATGATTTTAGGATGAATCCCATTGATGAACCAAGAGGAGGAACTCATATGAAAGTAAAAATTAACCTGACTATGTATGGTCGTAGCTATGGTCGACCATAGGATGAGAAGAGAGTCAACCACAGCCATTAGGGAAGAAGTCAGGAAACGTATGGTTGCAGGTATGATCGCATATAGTGCGACCATAAGGTATTGACCATACATCGTATGGTCAATACCTTATTGAGACCATAGGGTCGACCATAGGGTATCGATCATACGAAAACAACAAGTATATTTTGAAACTAGACAAGGTTTTTGACTACTGTAACTTAGTACAATTGAACCATAACTTAAATACATTAATTATTCAGGTTCTCAATAGATTCAAAATGACTTTCAAAGCTTGGGAGAGGAACAAACATCAATCAAAGATGAGGGAACAAGACCAAAACTATTTGAAAAATAACAAATTGTTTTATTTTATTGTCTAATGCAATGAATGCTTCTATGCTTGTATGCTTGTAATGTACATCTCACATGTCATCCAATATTACTGCTATTTCTGCTCATGCATATTTATTTCTGTCTATTTATAACATGATGATGATGATGCTAGGAATAGACATGTGATTGTGTGTGTGGTTAGTGTGTTGGATGCTAGTAAAACATCAAGGAGAGGACCTGTCATTGTGGTTCAGCTTGGTCACCAGACTCTAGCTCTATCTCTACTCAAGTCTTGTTCACTGACATCATTGTATCGCCATTATCTTAGCAAAACTATTACGTTGTAGGGCATCAGGGGAGGTGGTCTCAGACCATGTGGTCTTTGACTCTATCAGGGGGCCTTAGCTCTATCTCTATGGAAGTATTGAGGTATGCTAAGGTGAGGCCTTGGATAGATTTGGATGACATTAGGATTGGTTAGTTGCAAGCCCAGTTTGTAAGCCCTCGCCAATAGGGGCTTACGTGTTAGTATGGCAAGGGCATTAAGGGAGGTGTTGGCGATGTGTGATCTGGACGCCGTAGCTCTATCTCTATTCCATAGTGGGTGCATGTGGGATGACAATGGTGCTTGATCCATTGGGTGGATTCACACACTCGTGTATAGAGGTGCACTGGCTTCCAATCCTTTCTATAACATATTGTAAACTTTAAAACCAGACCAAATATATGAATTGAATGCATGCATATATTTGTTGCATTTGTTTATTTTCTCACTGAGCTAAGTTGTGAGCTCACCCCACGGTACCGTTTTCTTTTTAGTTTCTAATGATGTAGGTAATACATTAAAGGCTTCATGAAGGTGCCAACTGTCACACCTCAATTCTGGACTAACCAGAGTAGTGTGATGAACTATTAATAAACCAATGGTTCAGCTAGGATCTCGTACAGGTCGTACCCACCATATCAAACAACACATACACTCCACGGTAATAATCAGAGATAATAAGCAATAAGCAAAAGTCTTCATAAATAATGAACTAAGAATCTAACAGTGATAAAATAATTATTAATCCAGTTATCTCCAAATAACTCAAGACATAAAATAAATAATCAAATACAAGTCTGGTAACCAAAAATATAACTAAACTAATCAAAGACACATTGATTGCACTCACATGAAAGATCATGCACATCTTCAATAACTTCTACGTCCATAGCTGCCCATAGCTGCCATGTGTCCATATGATGATGCATTCACGTAATCCTCGACAGTAGTACCTTCATCATCAACTAAAATATTTAACGTCAAAAGGGTGAGCACACATCACGACTCAATAAGCAAAACAAAACAATACAACAGACATATACATGCATTCAATTCAATATCTTTGGTCTGGTTTTTAAATTTGTAATATGCTATAGAAAGGTTTGGTGGCCCCCGCACCTCTATACACGAGTGTGTGAAGCCGTCAAATGGATCAAACACCATTGCCATCCCATATGCACCCACCATAGAATAGAAATAGAGCTAAAGTGTCTGGATCACACACCGCCAATACTTTCCCTGATGTCCTACCCATACCAACACGTAAGCCCCTATTGGCGAGGGCTTGCTAACTGAGCTCATGACTAACCAATCATAATACCATCTAGTGTATCCAAGGCCTCACCCCAGCATCCCTTAATAAGTCCATATAGATAGAGCTAATGTCACACCCCAATTCTGTACTATTCAGAATGGTGTGATGAACCGCTAATAAACCAACGGTTCAACCAGGATCTCGAGTAGGCTATCCCCGCGTTATATGAACCCCCATACATCCGTAATCACAATCAGAGTAAATACACAATAGCAGAAATCTTATAAATAAATGAACTGAGAATCTATGTGATATTAAAATTTAAATAAAAATTTATTCTGTTTCAACTGAGACATAAATATTTAAATACCAAATACATGTCGTAATAAATCCAAATAAAGAAACCTATAAAATATCTAATCAAATACACACGAGTTGCACTCGCAAGAGGAGTCGTGTGTATCCACTTCAGCTCCAGCTTCCATTGCTGCCACGTTCCCGTACACAGACGCATTCATATAATCTTCAACGGTATAACCTACATCATCAACTAAAAATATTCGACGTCGAGGGGTGAGCACACATCACGGCTCAGTGAGTAGCCAAAACAATGCAACAGTACATATGCATGCAATCAATTTATATCTTTGGTCCAGTTTAAAGTTTGCAGTATGCAATAGAAAGGTTTAGGTAGCCAAAGGTCACGTTTATTGACCCCGCCTCTATACACAAGTGTGTGACGTCACCCGAAGATCACGTTTATCGTCGACTCACATGCACCCAACCATGAACAGTATATAACAAAGGTTAACGTTTATTGTTATATATTGCCATACAAACACGTAAGCCCCTGTTAGCGAGGGCTGCAAACTGGGCTCGCAACTAACCAATCCTAATGCCAAAAAGTGTATCCAAGGCCTCACCCCAGCATCCCTCAGAATGTCCATAGAGATAGAGCTAAGGCCCCCCGGTAGAGTCAGAGACTACAATGACAGAGACCACCTCCCCTAATACTCTACGACATAATAGTTCTGCTAAAGTAATGGCGATACGACGATGCTAATGCACAAGACTTGAGTTAGAGATAGAGCTAAAGTGCTGAGACCCGCCAAAGGTTAACGTTTATTGACGTTCTCATCACACCTCCCCTGATACTCGCTCACATCAAGTACACTAACCACACACATACAATCACATGCCTATTCCTATCATCATCATCATCATCATGTTATAAACAATAAAATAAATATGCATGAGAAAATAATAAAAATATTGGATGACATGTTTTATGCACATTACAAACTTCTTCGCATAGAATCAAGCATGGCATAGGACTCAAGAAATAGAAAAATAGTTTTGTTATTAACCAATTAGTTTGGAGTTCTGGTTCCTCACCTTAGCTTGCTAATAGATACTTTTCCAAGCTTTAGAATCACCCTTACAATGTTATTATATTGCTAGAAGACCTAACAAAGCCGATAGAATTTAATTAGAATTAATTCTGAATTTAAAACCATGCTGTTAACTGAGGGTCGGAGGTAGGGTCGGAGTCCTGATCGACCCTCGGTGCGACCCTCCCCAAACTCTGAACTTCCCAAACACTGAGGGTCGATGGTCAGAATCACCTAGGGTCGGATGGTCATCGACCCTCGGTGCGACCCTCTGTGCACTTTGGTCCAATACCCTCTTTTAATCCATTCTTCGTGTTTGGGTCCTATGGCTTGCTTCTACATTCCATTCAACATTCATTCCATGGTCTAGAACCATGAATCATCCACCTAAATAGCTTTCATGCATTCTTCTATGATTTTCCATGAAAACCTAACCATGGGTTGATGGTTTGCGTTTCTCCGAGATCACACTCTCATCAATAGCTAACCTAAGGTCTGTAGAAACTCATGAAATTAGTATCCATACCTGAAAAGAATAATCCTTCTCTGGAACTCTTCTCTTTTGGCCTAATTATCTTCTTTGTTTCTCTTCTTCTTCTTTTCCTTCTCTTCTCTTTCTCTCAATTCAATTAGGGTTGTGAAAGGAGTAAAAGTGGCTTAGGGACGTCCTTTAAATAGAGTAGGAACATCCTAAAATAAGCCCCTTTGAGATTAGGAAAGAATCCCAATCGAAAATTAGGAAATTTTCTAATTCTATTTCCTACGGTAACCGAGGGTCGATGGGAGGGTCGATGATCCCGTCGACCCTAGGGTTCTAAGCTGTCCGACCCTCCCTTCAAAACTGAGGGTCAGACTTTCTATTTTGGGAGGTCCGACCCTGCTTAGCTGGGTATGCTACCCTCCCCCTATTTTAAGTGTTTTTGGGTCGATTTGATACCTGGGATCTCGATCTCCTTCATGCCCTTGGTCCATTTGGCTCGACCATGACGGGTAAACCTGGTTCAAGGTGGTAAGACCGGGTTAGATTGACACGGGTCTTACAACTCCCCCCAACTTATAAAAATTTCATCCTCAAAATTGTACGTACCTTCTGAATCAAACAAGTGAGGGTATTGCTTCCGAATAGCATTTTCTTCTTCCCATGTAATCTCTTCCATGTCTCTACTTTTCCATGTGACCTTAACATAGTAGATATCTCTGTTGCGTAGACGTTGAACCTTTCGACTAGTGATTTCTATTGGTGTTACTTCAAATGTCAAATCATCAGTTAATTCCAAAAAATCCACTGTCAAAACATGCGTTGGGTCTTTGACATACTTCTTCAATAGGGAAATGTGAAATACGTCATGCACACTTGACATAGATGGTGGTAGTGCTAACTGATAAGCCACTTGTCCACGCTTAGCTAGAATTTCATACGGCCCGACATATCTTGGACTTAGTTCCCTTTCTGTCTGAACCTCTTCAATCCTCGCATAGGCGATACCTTCAAAAATACTTTATCACCTACGGCGAACTCCAGATCTCTTCATCGAGTGTCTACATATTGCTTCTGACGGTTCTGAGCTGTTCTCACTCTTTCCTTGATGATGTTAACCACTCGACAAGTCTCTTCAATAAATTTTGGTCCAACAATACTACGTTCCCCAACTTCATTCCAAAACAAGGGAGTTCGACACTTCCTGTCATACAGTGCTTCATAAGGTGACATCTGTATGGTAGCCTGATAGCTATTGTTATAAGAAAACTCGATCATTGGTAACTTTTTGTGCCATGATCCTTTAAAATCAATTACACATGCTCGTAGCATATCTTCTAGAATCTGAATTGTATGCTCTGACTGTCCATCTGTCTGTGGATGGAATGCAGTACTAAACTTCAATGTTGTACCCATAGCCTTTTGTAATCCTTCCCAAAACTTGGAAGTAAAATCGTGGATCTCTATCGGACACAATGCTCTCTGGTACACCGTGTAATCGAACAATATTATCCACATACAGCTTCGTTAACCTTTTCAGTTTATACTAAGGTCGTATAGGTATGAAGCGAGCTGTTTTAGTCAGACGGTCCACAATCACCCAAACTACGTCAACTACTCGAGGAGTCAATGGTAGTCCTGTGACGAAGTCCATAGTGATACAGTCCCATTTCCATGTTGCTTCCGGTAATGGCTACAACAGTCCTGCGGGTCTTTGTCGTTCAGCTTTTACCTTCTGACAATTTCGGCATTGGGACACGAACTTAGCTACATCTGCTTTCATCCCCCTCCACCAATATAGTTTCTTTAGGTCATGATACATTTTTGTACTTCCAGGATGTATCGAATAGATGGTGGTGTGGGCTTCCTTCATCAGTCGGTGTCTAATGTCTGCACTTTCTGTTTCAGGTACACATATTCTTCCTTTGTATTTCAGTACCTTCTCGTCATCCAAGGTGAACTCAGGGTTGGTCCTACCTTTCTCAATATCTTCTTGTACTATTCTCAAATAAGGATCTGCTTTGATAGCTGTCTTCACTTCATCCACTATATCCGGTCTAATCTTCAATGCCACGAACATATTCGAAAACCGATGAATAAACCCTTGGTTGGCTGATCCATCCGTTGTATCGATCACATACTGCTCGTTGTCGTGATTGAATACCCTTCCGGTAGTACACATTGCTGCAGTCGTGCTAACTTCTCCTTGCGATTTTATCATTGCCTTTCTGCTTAATGCATCCGCTACTACGTTCGCTTTTCTCGGATGATACTGGATATCACAATCATAGTCATTCAATAGTTACAGCCATCTTCTTTGTCTCATATTCAACTCCTTCTGATTAAATAAATAAGTAAGACTTTTATGGTCCGACTTAATCTGGAATTTCTCCCCGTATAGGTAATGTCTCCATATCTTGACCGCATGTACTACTGTCGCTAGCTCCATATCGTGAGTGGGATAATTTTTCTCATGTACCTTTAACTGTCTTGAAGCATAAACAATCACTTGCTCTCCTTGCATAAGCACACATCCCAATCCCAGTCCCGACGCATCAGTGTATAAAGTAAAGGTCTGTCTTGGAACGGGAATAGTCAAGATCGGAGCGGATATCAATCTGGTCTTCAGCGTTTGGAAACTCTTCTCACATTTATCGGTCCACACAAACTTTTCACCTTTCTTAGTCAAACTGGTGAGAGGGACGGCAATCCGAGAATAGTCTTCTACGAATCTCCGATAATAACCAGCTAGACCCAGAAAACTTCTGATTTCTGAAATGCTCTTTGGTGCTTCCCACTTTACAATAGCATCGATCTTGCTAGGGTCCACTTTGATTCCTTCAGCAGATACTACATGGCCTAAGAAGGCGACTTCACTTAGCCAAAACTTGCACTTTGAAAATTTGGCATATAACTTCTCTTTCCTTAAACGCTGTAGGGCTGCGTTTAGGTTCTTGATATGGGTTTCCTTGTCCTTGGAGTATACCAATATATCATCAATAAATACTATAACCGACGTATCCAACATATCGTGGAAAACTTGGTTCATAAGTTCCATGAACGTTGCCGGTGCATTAGTTAATCCGAAAGACATAACAAAAAATTCATAATGTCCATATCTGGTCCTGAATGCTGTTTCGGAATATCACCTTCTTTAATCTTCAGCTCATGATAGCCTGATCGAAGGTCGATCTTAGAAAATACTTTTGCTCCTTGTAACTGATCGAACAAGTCATCGATCCGAGGTAGTGGGTATCGATTCTTGATTGTCAGTTTATTCAACTCCCGATAGTCGATGCATAATCGAATGCTACCATCCTTCTTCTTTACGAACAACACCGGTGCCCCCCATGGAGATATACTGGGTCGAATATAACCCTTGTCTAGCAATTCTTGTAGTTGCACTTTTAATTCCTTTAGTTCCGTAGGAGCCATTCTATAAGGTGCTTTTGACACTGGTGCGGCTCCAAGTATAAGGTCTATCACAAACTCTGTGGCTCGGTCGGGTGGTAATCCGGGTAGTTCCTCCGAAAATACGTCAGGGTAGTCTTGCACGACGTCAATGTCTTCCATCCGTGGTGCTTCCTTGGTTAGGTTGACCACTGATACCAGATACCCGATTGCCCCCTTCTCAAGGCACTTCTTAGCCTTTAGTGCTGAAAGTATGAGCTTGCGTCTCCGGGGAAGCTTGGTTCCCGAGAAACTGAATTCTGCTCCTTCTTTGTCTTTGAACGTTAGCTTCTTTTCGGCGCATAACAGATTTGCAGAATGCCAAGCTAACCAGTCCATTCCCAAGATGACATCAAAGTCTGCGATCTCCAGTTGTATCAAGGTTGCATCTAAGGTCTTCTCTCCAATGAGAACTGGACATGGTCCATAACCTTTCTCTTTCTTATCTGCAGATACCATGGCTCGTACCAAGATACCCAGAGTGCGTGATCCCCTTCGTTTCCGTTCTAATGAAGCCGAGGCACAGTATGCCGACTATGCACGTAAGAAGGTGAAAGGTGGTCGTATGGTGAACTTGGCTGAGCTAGCCTTGTTCAACGTAGAGAGGGCATTTGGTGATATGGGGTGGCTCCCTGTCATCACCTACGACGCTTGCACATGTCCGGATTTGGTGCGCCAGTTCTATTGTATCTCCAGGTGGTGGGGAATTACAATGACGTTGAGCATGGTCAAGAGTTGCGCATCACCAGTTACGTTAAAGGGGTGCACATTTCATTTGACTATCGGCACCTGGCCGATCTGCTGGGCATTCCTTATGATGGCCCCATGGTCTACTGTACGCCTGGAGAGCCACATTTTGTTTCTATGGAGATGAGGGCAGAGATCGACAACCAGCTGCTATGACCTGATTGCTGGTAGATGAGAGCCTGTTACTTGCATCCAGCTCCACGGGTCTTCTGCAAGATTATCCAGCATAATTTGATCCCGCAGAGTGGGCACTATGAGAGGGTTTCTCAGCTGACCCAGTTTCTGATATACAGTATTTGCACCAGACAGCCGGTCTGCCTTCCTTACATCATCATGCGGACCATGATTAGTGCTACATTGTCCGCTCATAGGGGTAATGTACCCTATGGGCGCATGATTACGGTTCTACTGACCCGTCTGGGGGTTGACCTGGTAGACGAGAAGATCCAGGAGAAGACCTTTTCGTCGCCTCTAGATTGGGAGGCTATCTGCAAGATGGGCATGCGGGATGCCCAAGTTAGTGACGAGGAGAAGAACGAGATGGTACGCCCTCACACTCGCGTTGAGATGGCTGACGCTGAGGCTGCTGCTGCCGCTGCTAGAGCCCATGTGGATCCTGTCGATGATGACGACCGCATGTATATGGATGTTGACGCGATACCACCGCCTTCACCTACGCATGCGGCTGGTGTTGGTACTTCTTCTGCGGCGGGTCTTGTACCGGAGACCGGTCCTTCTCATGCGGCTGGTCCTTCACGCCCACCTACTGATGACGTGCTGAGTATGTTTCACGAGATTAGAGAGGCTCAGCACGCATCGGATCTGAGGATAGGGAAGCTTCTAGACGCCCAGCGCCGGACTGATCAGTGGGTGACTGATCTCACAGCTAGTCTGCAGACGACTCAGACTCAGGTGGCATGGTTGACTAGAGTCTATGCCGAGGACTACAACAGAGACCGTGAGGCGCCACCTCCTCCTTCGCCTCCAGCTTCCTGAGTGTACTTTATTCTCCTTGTACTACAGAGTAACTGTCCGGGTTGTGGACTGTACTCTGCTTTAGTTATATATATACATTTTGTTTCGCTCTTATTGTATGTAAACTTGTTTCCCCTTTAATAGATGCATTATTATTTTTATTTTATTTTTAATTTGGTCTCAATCATCACTGGTGCTTATAATGTGTTAATATTACTGTTTTTATTTTTATCCTATCTCAGTTCACAATTGTCTTGAATGTATGTTAGTTCAGCGGGCAAGGCCTGAGATGCTTTGATACCAAGTTGTCATACCCCATTTCCGTACTATTCAGAATGGTGTGATGAACCGCTAATAAACCAACGGTTCAACCAAGATCTCGAGTAGGCTATCCCCACGTTATCTGAACCCCCATACATCCATAATCACAATCAGAGTAAATACACAATAGCGGAAATCTTATAAATAAATGAACTGA
Organism: Protea cynaroides; assembly: GCA_028583415.1. Taxonomy (NCBI): domain Eukaryota; kingdom Viridiplantae; phylum Streptophyta; class Magnoliopsida; order Proteales; family Proteaceae; genus Protea; species Protea cynaroides. The sequence goes on from CM053276.1 coordinate 19,764,061, forward strand.
GAATCTATGTGAAATTAAAATTTAAATAACAATTTATTCTGTTTCAACTGAGACATAAATATTTAAATACCAAATACATGTCGTAATAAATCCAAATAAAGAAACCTATAAAATATCTAATCAAATACACACGAGTTGCACTCGCAAGAGGAGTCGTGTGTATCCACTTCAGCTCCAGCTTCCATTGCTGCCACGTTTCCATACACAGACGCATTTATATAATCTTCAACGGTATAACCTGCATCATCAACTAAAAATATTCGACGTCGAGGGGTGAGCACACATCACGGCTCAGTGAGTAACCAAAACAATGCAACAGTACATATACATGCAATCAATTTATATCTCTGATCCAGTTTAAAGTTTGCAGTATGTAATAGAAAGGTTTAGGTAGCCAAAGGTCACGTTTATTGACCCCGCCTCTATACACAAGTGTGTGACGTCACCCGAAGATCACGTTTATCGTCAACTCACATGCACCCAACCATGAACAGTATATAACAAAGGTTAACGTTTGTTGTTATATATTGCCATACCAACACGTAAGCCCCTGTTAGCGAGGGCTGCAAACTAGGCTCGCAACTAACCAATCCTAATGCCAAAAAGTGTATCCAAGGCCTCACCCCAGCATCCCTCAGAATGTCCATAGAGATAGAGCTAAGGCCCCCCGGTAGAGTCAGAGACTACAAGGACCGAGACCACCTCCCCTGATACTCTAAGACATAATAGTTCTGCTAAAGTAATGGCGATACGACGATGCTAATGCACAAGACTTGAGTTAGAGATAGAGCTAAAGTGCTGAGACCCGCCAAAGGTTAACGTTTATTGACGTTCTCATCACACCTCCCCTGATACTCGCTCGCATCAAGTACACTAAGCACACACATACAATCACATGCCTATTCCTATCATCATCATCATCATCATGTTATAAACAATAAAATAAATATGCATGAGCAAATAATAGAAATATTGGATGACATGTTGTATGCACATTACAAACATCTTCGCATAGAATCAAGCATGGCATAAGACTCAAGAAATAGAATAACAGTTTTGTTATTAACCAATTAGTTTGGAGTTCTGGTTCCTCACCTTAGCTTGCTAATAGATACTTTTCCAAGCTTTAGAATCACCTTTACAATATTATTATATTGCTAGAAGACCTAACAAAGCCGATAGAATTTAATTAGAATTAATTCCGAATTTAAAAACCATGCTGTTAACTGAGGGTCGGAGGTAGGGTCAGAGTCCTGATCGACCCTCGGTGCGACCCTCCCCAAACTCTGAACTTCCCGAACACTGAGGGTCGATGGTCAGAATCACCTAGGGTCGGATGGCCATCGACCCTCGGTGCGACCCTCTGTGCACTTTGGTCCAATACCCTCTTTTAATCCATTCTTCATGTTTGGGTCCTATGGCTTGCTTCTACATTTCATTCAACATTCATTCCATGGTCTAGAACCATGAATCATCCACCTAAATAGCTTTCATGCATTCTTCTATGGTTTTCCATGAAAACCTAACCATGGGTTGATGGTTTGGGTTTCTCCGAGATCACACTCTCATCAATAGCTAACCTAAGGTCTGTAGAAACTCATGGAATTAGTATTCATACCTGAGAAGAATAATCCTTCTCTGCAACTCTTCTCTTTTGGCCTAATTCTCTTCCTTGTTTCTCTTCTTCTTCTTTTCCTTCTCTTCTCTTTCTCTCAATTCAATTAGGGTTGTGAAAGGAGTGAAAGTGGCTTAGGGATGTCCTTTAAATAGAGTAGGAACATCCTAAAATAAGTCCCTTTGAGATTACGAAAGAATCCCAATCAAAAATTAGGAAATTTCCTAATTCTATTTCCTACGGTAACCGAGGGTCATTGGGAGGGTCGATGATCCCGTCGACCCTAGGGTCCTAAGCTGTCCGACCCTCCCTTCAAAACTGAGGGTCTGACTTTCTGTTTTGGGAGGTCCGACCCTGCTTAGGTGGGTATGCGACCCTCCCCCTATTTTAAGTGTTTTTGGGTCGATTGGATACCTGAGATCTCGATCTCCTTCATGCCCTTGGTCCATTTGGCTCGACCATGACGGGTAAACCTGGTTCAAGGTGGTAAGACCGGGTTAGATTGACACGGGTCTTACAACTAAGGCCCCTTGGTAGAGTCAAAGACCACACAGTCCGAGACCACCTCTCCTGATGCCCTACAACGTAATAGTTCTACTAAGGTAATGGCGATACCACGATGTCAGTAAGCAAGACTTGAGTAGAGATAGAGCTAAAGTCTGGTGACCAGGATAAACCATAGTATCACATCCTCCTCCTGATTCTCTACTCGCATCCAACACACTAACCACACACACACAATCACATGTCTATTCCTAGCATCATCATCATCATCACCATGTTATAAATAGACAAAAGTAAATATGCATGAGCAGTAACAACAGTAATATTGGATGACATGTGAAATGCAAATTATAAGCATAAAATCAATCACGACATTGAACTTAATAAATAAGTAGTTTGTTATTATCCAATTAGTTTAGGTATTGTTCCCTCACCTTTTAACCAAAATTTGATCTCCTGCCAAGCCTTGTAATTCTCTTTGAATCAGCTTAGTACTAAAAATTATATAGATTTAAGTTAGGATTCTTGTGTAACATGTTACAACAGTCGAAAATCAAAAATTGATCGTTGATAGGTGTCTGATTGGTCCTATGGTCTCATACTGTGTCAACCTTATCTCATACGGTCGATACCCTATGGTTGCACTATATGCGACCATACCTGCGACCATAAGGTTTTTGAATTCTTCCCGAATGGCTATGGTCGATACTCTGGTCATGCTATGGTCAACTGTAGCTCCGACCATACGATTTTCTGATCAAATTTTACTTTCAATCTGAGTTCTTCCTCTTGGATCTTCAATAGGGTCCTTCCTAATGATCATTCTAGGGCCAAATTTCATAGTTTTACTAACTAATTACTCTAACCCATTATCCATGATCTCTTCTTGAGATTTTCCCAGAGAATCCCATAGCTGAATCTTTACATTGAGTTTGGTATTGCAATTTACACTAGAAATTTCTACTCTTAATGTTCTAAGGCTATAGAGACAAGGTTCATAGCTTATTTGTTGCAGAGAGTCTGTAGAACTCTTCTCTTTGCCTTCTCTTTACTCTTCTCTCTTTCTCCTTCTCTTCCTTTTCTTCCTCTAGGGTTTGATAATGTTCTAAAAGAGTGAAAAAGGATTGAGGAATGTCCTTTATATGGAGAGAAACTCTCCATATAAGGCTCTCCAACAATAGGAAAGAGATTCTCCTTTTATTTAAAAAGTTTCCAAACTCGAAGTCTGATTTGGGGTCGTACTGTTGGACGTACGCTCGCATAATCCGTCGACCATACGCTTGAAAACATCGACCGTACGGCTATTGATCAGTGGTCTTTATTTTCTATCATATGGTCGACCATACACTTGGTTTTTTAGTGTTCTCAAGTCGATTTTCATACCTGGTCTTGTGGTCCTTCTTTATGCGGTCGGTCCACTTGATGCCACAATGATGGAAAGACCTAGCACAAAATGGTTAAACCGGACTAGTGGAGTGCTGGCCTTACACCTCTCCACCACTTATATAAATTTTGTCCTCAAAATTTGCTCTTACCTTCCTAGTCGAATAGATGAGGATATTACGTCCGCATAGTGTTTTCTTCTTCCCATGTGATTTCTTCCACATCTTGGCTTCCCTAAGTAACCTTAACATAATAGATGTTGTGGTTGTGGAGAGTTATACCTTCTGACTAGTGATTTCAAAAGGCACCACTTCGAACGTCAAGTCTTCAGTCAAATCTGGTGGATCCGACGTTAACAGGTGTTGTAAGACCCATATCGAACTAACCGGTCTTACCACCTTGTACCAGGTCTACCTATCATGGTCGAGCCAAGTGGACCAAGTGCGTGAAGAAACCACAATACCAGGTATGAAGTCTAACCCAAAAACAGTCAAATGTGAGGGTAGGGTCGCATGCCTAAACATGTATGATCGACCCCACCTCAAAAGAAGTCCAACCCATGACTTTTTAATCGTGGGGTCGCATGACATTCAGTATCACCCTGGTAAAGCTAACATTGTAGCTGATGCGCTGAGCAGGAAATGGGCATCGAACCCTGAAACAGGACCAAGTACAAATGCAGCATTGTGTGCTGCTGTTTCTGGCTCATCAGAGGATGAAGAACAACTCTTAATAAAGTCAGCAGATGATCCTATTAAGCAAGGGTTGATACACCAGTTTACCCTTATGTTTGCAGCATTGAAGATTTTGCCCGACTTGAAGGAAGAAATAAAGGCAGCAGTCCTATAGGACCAATTCCTCAGGACAGTTCAAGAAGATTTGGAAAAAGGTCAAGCCAACCCTGATTTGACCTTGGATGCAGACAAGGTACTCAGATATCATGGGCATTTATGTATACCTGAGAATGAAGATCTAGAAATCCAAAACCGAATCATGTTGGAAGCTCACTCTACTCCATATTCAGTACATCCTGGGAGCACCAAGATGTACCATGACCTAAAGAGATTATACTGGTGGAGGGGTGTGAAAGCAGACGTGGCCCGGTATGTGTTTCAATGTTTAAACTGCCAGCAAGTCAAAGCAGAAAGACAGAGGCCTGCAGGATTATTGTAACCGTTACCTGAGCCGGCATGGAAATGAGATTGTATTACCATGGATTTTGTCACTAGTCTACCTATGACTCCAAGGTCAGTGAATGCTGTTTGGGTAGTTATAGACCGCCTTACCAAGACCGCCAGATTTATCCCAGTCAGACCACAATACACCATGGACAAGTTGGCAAGATTGTATGTGGACAATATAGTCAGACTGCATGGTGTCCCAGAGAGCATAGTATCTGATAGAGATCCACGCTTCACATCGAAGTTCTGGGAGAGACTAAAAAAGGCAATGGGGACGAAACTAAAGTTTAGTACAGCCTTCCACCCTCAAATGGATGGGCAGTCAGAGAGGACCATCCAGATCCTAGAAGATATGCTTCGCGCATGTGCTATCGACTTTAAGGGGGCTTGGGATGAGAAGCTTTCCCTCATTGAGTTTGCCTACAACAACAGCTACCAGTCTACGATCCAGATGGCCCCATATGAGGCCTTGTATGGCAAAAAATGTCAGACACCATTATTATGGGACAAAGTTGGAGAAAGAAGGATCGTCAGACCAGAATTGGTAGAAGAAACCTGCAAGGCAGTAGATCAAATCAAGAACCGAGTAAAGACAGCTCAGGTGCGTCAAAAGCACTATGCTGACAACAGGCGACAAGACCTTGAATTCATGATTGGTGATAAAGTTTTCTTGAAGGTGTCACCAGTAAGAGGACTGAAGCGGTTCGGCAGAAAAGGAAAACTATGTCCTAGATATGTAGGACCATATGAAATTCTGTCCCGATGTGGCAAATTGGCCTATCAACTTGCATTGCCACCAGCGATGTCTAGCGTCCACAACGTCTTTCATGTATCCTTACTAAAGAAGTACGTGAGAGATCCTTCGCACATCCTTGTTGCAGACCCCCCAGATTTGACAGAAGACTTAACCTTCGAGGTGGTGCCAATCCAGCTCATTAGTAAAAAGGTACAATAGCTTCGAAGGCGACCTATCCACTATGTCAAGGTAGTTTGGAAAAGTCAGGACGTAGAAGAAATTACTTGGGAGGAGGAGGATGCCATGCGACAAGAATACCCTCATCTTTTCGACTCTGAAGGTACGTACAATTTCGAGGACGAAATTTCTTTTAAGGGAGGGGGAATTGTGAGACCTACATGCAAATTTTGGGGACGAAATTTCTTTTAAGGGTGGTAGAGTTGTAAGAATCGTACTTTGAAAACCCGATCTAATCCATGGTTTTATATGATGACAGGTCTCCCAATCATAACTAGATCGGAAGGTAAAGTCGGGTGACGAACCACTCAATTTTCAGGTTTGAGAACCTGCGAAAAAATGTATAAATCTCATACCGGTCTCACTATATCGATTGTGGTATGTGCAATCGGTATGTCCAACCGGTATGGGTATACCGGTCAGACTATACTGGTCTAAGTCACTCAGACCGGTATGTGCGATCGGTATGTCTAGTTTCGGCTGGAGACAGACTCCAGTGGGTCCCTCACTCCGATTTGAAACTTGGAAAGTTTTCAATTGCAAGAAACCTTCCTATAAACGGCCTCCCACTATTAATAGAGACATTAGCACTCCTTCTGATCCTTCTCAAAACCCTAGCCGTCTGGAGGAGAGCTGAGAAGGAGCAAGGAGGAGGAGGCCGCCCAGGAAGGAGGTTTCCGTTGGAGGAGCACGCCGCCAACCGACAAACACCGCCGGTAAGTGCTCTATACTCTTAGTAATATTAGGATTTTGGATCGAAGCCGTAAAGCGGCGCGGCGATCCAAAATCCTAGATCTTGCAATGAACCTAGTCTCTTATTTAAATCTAATCTAGGTTTGAAACGGCGTTCTAGTCGAAACCAGAAGGCCATTAGAGTATTTTAATCTTAGAATGGGTTAGGAGAAACCCTAGAAACTAAGTCAATGACCAATGGGAAAGGGAGATCCAAGATCGAGTTCTCGGATCTAATCCACAGAACAAACTGATTGGACACAAGGTCCGGTGGTATGGGCCTGCGGTGTATACCGGAGGCACATACCAGTCTCACATATGTGCAACTGGTATATACCGCAACCGGTATACATACCGGTGGCACATACCGGTCTCACACCCCTGAGACCGGTACCTGCGACCGGTATGGCTTCCGAACCTTGTTTGCTTGGTCAGGCAACGTTTTGACCAACTGTGACCTTAATAAATTAATTCTAACCTATGAATATGATTGTGTAGGACCGGTAGACAACGTGAGAATACCCTGTGACGCAGAGCGGGATTGTTATCACGCGTTAGGTAAGGGACAAGACCCAAACTCTAATTAATTGATTAACCAGTAAACCTTTGCAACTAAATTGTATATGAATTTCCTTGCTTGATGTCTGTGCATTTCACATGCCATGTAGTTACTTCTTTTGTTACTATTATCTGTTCATGCATTTCATATGCTAGGATTATTGGATGTTAGGCATGTGTATGTTTTAGTTAGTGTGTGGAATGTGAAGGGGGTGTGCCCTGGATATATCCACCACTAAGACCTTTTTCATATCGCCATCTACCTTAGCAGACTTGGTGCGAATAGGGTATCAGGGGGAGGACGGGGGATTGTGGTTCTTCCTGCCCGTCAGACTCGAGTCCTATCTCCATACCGGAGTGAGTGATGTGGGGCAACAACAGTAGTGTGGTAGGTTCCTGATTGTTGGGTGTGCTCACACTCTCGTGCATGGAGGTGCGGTGGCCGCCAAACCTTACCATAGCATAATTGTAAGTTATACCTGACCCAAATTGTAATGTTATCTCATGCATTTTGTATGTTTCATTGGTCTTGTACTTTACTGAGCTAAGTTGTGAGCTCACCCAAATATATATATATATATATATATATATATATATATATATATATATATATATATATATATATATATATATATATATATATATATATATATATATATATATATATATATATATATATATATATATATATATATATATATATATATATATATATATATATATATTTCTTTTCGGATCCGGATGCAGGGGTACACAATTGATGACTTCGTGACTGCCCGATTATGCGGTACGATTATCGCCATTGATACCCAGGCAGTGGAGGACGAGCATGACGCATCATGTGAGTGCTCCTTTTGTGTTTTTCTTTAGAGGGGATTTTATTTTGAGCAATACATTGTAATACTTTTATTATTTAAATTTGTGAATGGTGGAATAAGTTGAATAATTATTTTAATTTACCACATAGATCTCAGTTCATTTATTTATATTTCGCTGCTATGTATTAATCTCTGATTATGTTAGACTGCTTGGGAATGATTGGTTGACACGGTCTATTGAGATCCTGGTGTGAACCGTGGTTTGGATCCGGTTCACTCACACTTCTGGTTTAGTCGGAATTGGGGTGTGACAGCATCACACTTCCCCTGATGCCCCACTTGCATCAAGTACACTAACCACACACAAACATTCACATGCCTATTCCTAGCATCATCATCATCATCATGTTGTAAATAAACTGAATTAAATATGCATGAACAGTAATAACAGGAATAGTAGATGACATGTGATATGCACATTACAATCATACAATCATAGAATCATACATGGTATTGGACTCAATAAACGAAAACAGTTTATTATTAGCCAATTAGTTTAGGTCTTGTTCCTTTACCCTTGCTTGAGTGTAAATCCTCTTTCAAGCTTTAAGAATCACCTTTATATCAATAGGAAAACCTAACAAGTCGATAGATTTTAATTAGAATTCATTCTGACAGTTTTAAGTTTGTTGTAAAGCTAGGGTCGCAGGATGGGTCGCAGATTGGGTCGCAGGTTTCTGCGACCCAGGGTATAGGGTCGATCATAGGGTCAGTTATCCATCGACCCTAGGTGTGACCACAGCTTCCCTAGACTTCCCGAGAGCTTGAGGTCGATCCTGTGGTCTGGTAGGGTCGATTTCCAATCGGCCCTATGTGCGACCGCACGTGGTTTAAGTTAACCTTTCATTCTACAGTCTATTCTTTCATGTTTGGGTTCTTTGGCTTACTTCCATAGTCCATTCTATACTTGTTCTATGGCTTAAAACTCCAGGTTAAACACTTACTTTGTTTACCATGATTCCCTCTATGGATTCCATTGAAATCTTCCCATGGATGGATGATTTGGATTTCTCCTAGATCATACCCTCTTTATATACTATTCTATGGTCTTACATAATTTATGGAGAATCTAATCATACCTTAAGCTTGCTGAGATTCAGAGATTTCTCTGAGTTTCTTCTCCTTAGTCTTCTTCTCCAACTCTCCTTCTCTTCTCTTTCTCTCACTTTCAATTAGGGTTTCAAAAGGAGTGAAAGAGGCTAAGGGACGTCCTATTTATAGAGGAAAACCTCTCAAAATAAGTCCCATTGAGATTAGGAAAGAATCCCCTTGAAATTAGAAAAGTTTCCTAATTACGGTTTCAGTCGGTGATCCTAGGGTCGATGCTAGAGTCACAGATCCCGTCGACCCTAGGGTTTCAATCATAAAAGTCATGGGTCTATCTTCTGATGAGGTGGGGTTGACCCTACCTGTTTAGGTATGCGACCCTACCCTCTATTTTACTGTTTTTGGGTCAATTTCATACCTGGTCTTGCGATTTCCTTCACGCACTTGGTCCACTTGGCTCGACCATGATAGGTTGACCTGATACAAGGTGGTAAGACCGGTTAGTTCGATACGGGTCTTACAATGGAGGAGGTATGGCATCTACATCCATAAACATATGATCCTCATCCTCAGCATCACCCCATGGACCCCTACTCCTATTGATGTTGCTGCCTCCTCAGCGTCTGCTACCTCTACTCGAGTACGAGGACGCACCAGAGCGTTACTCTCATCATAACTGACCTGAGCATCCTGCATACCTATCTTACAGATGGCCTCCCAGCCAAGGTCCGATGAGAAGGTCTTCTCCTAATTCCTCTCATCCAATAAATCAACGTATAGGTTGGTGAGCAGTGTAGTGATTAGACGCCCTTAGGGCAGGTTTCCTAACTAACCAGGTAGCATAGCATGGATCATCGTTCGGATGATAATATAAGGAAGGCAGACAGGTTGGTGCAAATGTAGTAGAGGACATACTGAGTCAACTGGGAGATCCTATCATAGTGTCCACTCTGGGGAATCAGGTTGTGCTAGATGATCTTGCAGTACACCCGAGGCTATGGTCCTAGGTTGATCGCTTTCATCTCCCAGCGATCATCTCTAAGGAGCTGACTATCAATCTCTGCACGCATTTCCAAGGATAGGAACTGGCGTTCCTTGGGAGCACAGTACATTAAAGGGCCATCATTTGATATGCCCAAAAGATCATCCAACTACTGGCAGTTAAATGAAACCTCCTCCCCTTTGACGTAGCTAGTGATCCTGAGCTCCCTACCCCTCTCTGTGTCATTGCGATCCCCTACTACCTGGAGATTGCAATAGAACTGCTTTACCAAAGCAGGACGAGTACAAGCCTCATAGGTGATCACAGGAAGCCAGCCCATGTCACCAAATACCCCCTCCACATTGAACAAGGCTAGACTAGCCAAGTTCACACAACGACCCCCTTTCACTTTCTTACGCTCGTAGCTAGCATACCGAGCTTCGGCTTCGTTGGAGCAGAAAGAAATGGGGTTATGAGCCCTAGGAACCTTGGTACGAGCCATACTATCTGTCAAGACACAGAAGAACAAACAAGTATTAGTAATGGTGAAAAACTTAAAAATTTTGACATTATAACGGCATGATTTGGCCAAAAGGCTCACTTTTCGCCCAAACAACTGGGAAGGAGGACTTACATAGGTCCCAAACCATCCTGCAAGGCTCATATAGTTGGAAATTTAATCTAGAAAGATCGAATTTGAAGAAATTTCATTAAATTCGAAAAATCTCAAAATTTAGGTCAAAAATGGAAAAATTAAAGTTTCTCGATAACCAACCGATGAAACTCAAATATTTTTGAGGGCTTTCGTCCATTGGGTGACCAATAGCAAAATCCCCCAATAAAAATGAAATTTTTACAATTAGAAAAATTTTAATTTCAGGAAAACGATATAAATGGATGAAAACCTAGTTTTGAAAGCTTAAAAATGTGAAACAGTAGAGAGCATACCTGAAGGGAAGGAACGGAGGTCGTGAACGAAAGAAATGATCACTAAACACTAGGGGTCGATACTGTAGCAACTCAGGGGAAGCGAGTTGAGTTGGAAGAAAGGAGAAAGAATGGGAAATGAATCCAAAATTTGGTTTAAAAACCTGATTCTGGATCGTAGGGTCGCAAAATTCGACCAAAATGTGCGACCCTACGACTGACCCTACCATCGACCCTAGGCTCTCGGTGATCTGACAGAGAACCATGGGTCGGACATATACCGACCCTACCATCGACCCTAGGCTCTCGGTGAGCTGACAGTGTTCTTAGGGTTGCATACCTTAGGGTTGCATACCTTAGGGTCGCATAAGGAGCGACCCTACCATCAACCCTACGATGGAAAATTCAGTATTTTTACTTAATGATTTGAAAAATTGGAAATTATATTGATTAGTTGGATTTTGACTTGGGAACAACTTGTATTGATTGCCTCACATGTTCTATGACTGTTTTTCAGACACTACCACCACCAGGATGGGAAATGGCTGGGCGAAGAGTGACCATACGAGGCCGTAACCCAATTCCACCACCACCACCTGTGGGGGAGGACAGCCATGAAATTCCTGATGTACAAGAAAACTAGAATGTGGCACCACCAGTAGCTAGTGGCCAGGCAAATCTTACAAACATGCCAGCCCCACCTACAGATTTGGCTACAACCATAATGAACCTGGCACAACAGTTGCAGCAAATACAGCAGGTGCAAACCAATATGCAAGCTGCTATAGGGATGGCTTTTCCAACTGCCCATACGACACCTATGCCAGCAAGGCAGGCTAGCATAGTACCAGGGGGAAGCAACACGGTACCCCACGCACCTCAAACACCAGTCATGCAGGCTCAAGTACAGAATCCTGAGGTAGCTCAAGGCAGTTACCAGTACCAACCACCTATGTTTAGGGCCTATGCTCCGTATCAGCTGGACCACTCTCGACTGATCGAGCGTTTTCTGAAGATGAAGCCTAAAGAATATAATGGTAAACCAGCTGATCCTTTGTGGCTAGCACATTAGATCGATGAAATGGAGAGGAATTTTATGATGATGACAGTGAATGAGGAGGAGAATGTACTGTGTGCAACCTTCATGCTGAAAGGCTATGCACACCACTGGTGGAAGTCCACACAGACTTATCTGTTAACAAAGCATGCCCAATTGACCTGGGCTATCTATAAAGAGGCATTCTTTGAGAAGTACTTCCCCAGAAATTTCAGAGATTCTATGGAGAGGGAGTTCCTGAGTTTATATCAGGGGCAAATGACTGTGGATGAATACCAACAGCGTTATGAGGAGCTGTTTTCCTTTGCACCCGCTAGCATGCAGGAGGAAAACACAAAAACCTGAAGGTTCGTCATGGGACTCAGGGGAAGCATCCGTGAGCATGTTCTGGGTCTGGAAAAGAAAGTCTACAATGAAGCAGTACAGATTGCTCGAGTAATAGAGTCGAGCTAGAAAGAGAGATACTTTGCTCAGAATAGAGGTATCAAGAGGCCAAATGGGAATTCTTATAACGGAGGGAATACAAGGACATTTAAACCCTTCTGTACTCAAGGCTTCAATGCTGCAGCCAAGACTTCTCCAGCAGCTCGACCGCAACAAAAGTGAACCAACGAAGGAGTAAATTCTTTAACTGCAACCAAGCAGGACATTATTCAAGGGAGTGTCCTAAACCCAGAAAGCAGCTACAGCAAGGAAAGGTTTATGCTGTTACATCTGAGGATGCTGCCGCATCGCCTGATGTGGTCACAGGCATGACCTGAACCTTTCATTTTGTGTTACATTGTGTAAGCATGTAAACTAAAACTAAAACAAATCACAGGTATCGTACCTATTAATGGCATACCTGCTAGAGTACTCTTTGATTCTGGAGCTACTCATTCTTTTATATTTGTGTCATTTGGAAAGAAGCTGAATCTACCCCTCAAATCATTATACTACAAACTGCTTGTACGATCGCCTATGGGATTAGAAGTGACATTAGAAAAAGGTTATGAACCATGTCCAGTTCTTATTGACGAGAAGACTTTGGATGCAACCTTGATTCAACTTGAGATGGCCAACTTTGAAGTCATCTTGGGAATGGACTGGTTAGCTCGGCATTTTACAAACCTATTGTGTGCAGAAAAGAAGCTGACATTTAAAGATAAAGAAGGATCAAAGTTTAGTTTTGCAAGAACCAAACTTCTCCGTAAACGAAAACTCATCCTTTCTACATTAAAGGCTAGAAAATGCCTCGAGAAAAGAGGAGTTGGATATCTAGTATCAGTGGTCGACCTCACCAAAGAAGCACTACGAATGGAGAATATTGATGTTGTGCGTGACTTTCCAGATGTATTTCCTGAAGAACTACTAGGACTACCACCCAACCGAGCGACAGAGTTCGTTATAGATCTGATACCCGAAGTCGCACCAGTATCTAAAGCACCCTATCGAATGGCTCCTACTGAACTGAAGGAATTAAAAGTACAGTTATAGGAATTACTGGACAAGGGTTAAATCAGACCTAGCATATCACCATGGGGAGTGCTAGTATTGTTTATAAAGAAGAAGGACGGTAGCGTTCGACTATGTATAGATTATCGAGAATTGAAGAAGCTGACAATCAAGAATCGGTATCCATTGCTTTGGATGATGACTTGTTCGATTAGTTGCAATGTGCCAAGGTGTTCTCCAAGATCGATCTGCGGTCAGGATACCATCAGATGAAGATTAAGGACGGTGATATTCCAAAGACAGCATTCAGAACAAGATATGGACATTATGAATTTTTAGTCATGTCTTTTGGATTGACTAACGCACCCACAATTTTTATGGAACTCATGAATCGGGTATTCCATGATATGTTGGATATGTCGGTCATTGTGTTTATTGATGATATATTGGTCTACTCCAAGGACAAGGAAACTCATGTCATGAATCTAAGAGCCGCTCTGCAGAGACTAAGGAAAGAAAAGCTTTACGCCAAATTTACAAAGTGTGAGTTTTGGCTAAATGAGGTCATTTTCTTAAGCCATGTTGTATCCACTGAAGGAATTAAAGAGGATCCTAGCAAGATTGAAGCCATTGTGAAGTGAAAAGCACTGAAGAGCGTTGCGGAAATTAAAAGTTTCCTAGGTCTAGCTGGATATTATCGATGATTCATGGAAGACTATTCCATAATTGCCGTACCTCTCACCAGTTTGACTAAGAAAGGAGAAAAGTTTGTTTAGACTGATAAATGTGAGAAAAGTTTCCAAACATTGAAGGCTAGATTGATATCTGCTCCGATCTTGACTATTCCTATTCCAGGACAACCATTTACCTTGTACACCGATGCGTCTGGATTGGGTTTAGGATGTGTACTTATGCAAGGAGAACAAGTAGTTGTGTATGCTTCAAGACAACTGAATACACATGAGAAGAATTATCCTACTCATGACTTGGAATTAGCGGCAGTAGTACATGCTGTCAAAATATGGAGACATTATTTGTATGGAGAGAAATTTCAGATTAAATCAGATCATAAGAGTCTTACTTATCTTTTTAATCAGAAGTAGTTGAACATGAGACAAAGAAGATGGCTGGAATTATTGAAGGATTATGATTGTGATATCCAGTATCATCCAGGAAAGGCTAATGTAGTTGCTGATGCGCTAAGCAGAAAAGCAATGATAAAATCTCAAGGAGAGGTTAACACGACTGCAGCAATGTGTGCTACCGGGAAAGTATTCAATTATGGTAATGAATAGTTCGTGATAGATGCACCGGGTGGATCAACCAAGCAAGGGTTTATTCATCGGTTTTCAAATATGTTCGCAACGTTGAAGATTGTACCTGATATAATTGATGAAGTGAAAGCATCTATTAAATCAGACCCTTATCTGAGAACGGTACAAGAAGACATCGAAAAAGGTAGGACGACTCCTAAGTTTACCTTGGACGATGAAAAGATACTGAAGTACAAAGGAAGAGTATGTGTTCCTGAAACAGAAAATTTAGACATTAGATACCGACTAATGAAGGAAGCTCACACCACTGCCTATTCGGTACATCCTGGAAGTACAAAGATGTATCATGATTTGAAGAAATTATATTGGCTGAGAGGAATGAAAGTAGATGTAGCTAAATGTGTGTCTCAATGCCTAAATTGTCAAAGGGTGAAGGCTGAACGGAAAAGACCTGCCAGACTGTTGCAGTCGCTGCCAGAACCAGCATGGAAATGGGACTGCATCACTATGGACTTCGTCATCGGGTTACCATTGACTCCTCAAGTAGTTGACGTGGTCTGGGTAATTGTAGATCATCTGACTAAGACAGCCCGCTTTATAGCTATACGACCACAGTATACCCTGGTGAGGTTAGCCAAGCTATATGTGGATAACATTGTTAGATTACATGGTGTACCTGAAAGCATTGTGTCCGATAGAGACCCACGCTTTACTTCAAAGTTTTGGGAAGGATTGCAAAAGGCTATGGGTACAATGTTAAAGTTCAATACTGCATTCCATCCTCAGATAGACGGACAGTCGGAGCATACCATTCAGATTTTAAAAGACATGCTTTGAGCCTGTGTAATTGATTTTAAAGGATCATGGGATGAAAAACTACCATTGATCGAGTTCGCTTATAACAACAGCTATCAGGCTACTATACAGATGTCACCCTATGAAGCACTGTATGGTAAGAAGTGTCGAACTCCTCTGTTTTGGAATGAAGTTGAAGAACATAGCATCATTGGACCAAAATTTATTGAAGAGACGTGTCGAGTAGTCGACATTATCAGGGAAAGAGTTAGAACGGCTCAGAATCGTCAGAAACAGTATGCAGATACTCGACACTGAAACCTTGAATTTATTGTAGGTGATAAGGTATTCTTGAAAGTATCACCTATGCGAGGTTTAAAATGATTCGGACAGAAAGGGAAGCTAAGTCCGAGATATGTCGGGCCATATGAGATTCTAGCTAAACGTGGAAAAATGGCTTATCAGTTAGCACTACCACCATCTATGTCAAGTGTGCATAATGTATTTCATATCTCATTATTAAAGACGTACGTCAGAGATCCAAAGCACGTTTTGACAGCAGATCCACCAGATCTGACTGATGATTTGACATTCGAAGTAGCACCAACTGAAATCACTAGCCGAAAGGTTCAACGTCTACGCAACCATGACATATACTATGTTAAGGTCATCTGGAGGAGCCGAGATATAGAAGAGATCACATGGAAGGAAGAAAATGCTATGCAGAAGCAATATCCTCACCTTTTTGACTCAGAAGGTATGTGCAAATTTCGAGGATGAAATTTCTAATAAGAGGGGGGAGTTGTAAGACCCGTATCGAACTAACCGGTCTTACCACCTTGTACCAAGTCTACCTATCATGGTCGAGCCAAGTGGACCAAGTGCGTGAAGAAACCACAAGACCAGGTATGAAGTCTAACCCAAAAACAGAAAATGTGAGGGTAGGGTCGCATGCCTAAATAGGTATGGTCGACCCCACCTCAAGAGAAGTCTAACCCATGACTTTTTAGTCGTGGGGTCGCATGACTAAGAAGGTGTAGGGTCGACGGATTCTGCGACCCTACGTCTGACCCTACGATAGCAGACAGAATCCGAAAATTAGGAAACCTTCCTAATTCAAAAGGGGGTCTTTCCTAAACTCATTAGGACTTATTATGGGGGGTTTTTCTCTATAAATAGGACGTCCCTTAGCCTCTTCACTCCTTTAGAACCCTAATTAAAAGTGAGAGAAAGAGAAAGAGAAGGAAGATAAGAAGAGAAGGAAACTTGAAGAAGAAGACTAAAGAAGAGGAGAAAGTTCAGAGAAACCTCTGAATAAAGGTATGAACCTAATTCTCTACCTGAGTAAGAGATCCTAGAATAGTTATGAAGAACATAGGATTAGGAGAAACCCAAATCATCTATCCATGGACAAATTCCAAGAGGTTCCATGGAGGAAATCGTTATGGACAATGAATAGTGTATAACTTGTAGTTTTGAGCCATAGAACAATCATAGAATGGACCATGAAAGTAAGCCAAAGGATCCAAACATGAAGGGATGGACTTTAGAATGAAAGGTCGACTCAGAATACATATGGTTGTAAGTAGGGTCGAATGATATCCGACCCTACAAGGCCACAGGATCGATCACATGCCCTCGGGAAGTTCTAGGGAGGGTGTGGTCGCATGTAGGGTCAAATGGTATCCGACCCCAACTGCGACCCTACACACTAGGGTCGCAGAAACTGCTACCCTAGGTGCTACCCTAGGTGCTACCCTACCTGCGACCCTACAGGTTCTGTTAGTTTAAACATGTTGAAACTAATTCTAATTAAAATCTATCGACTTGTTAGGTATTTCTAGTGATTTAAAAGTGATTCATAAAGCTTGAACGAGGATCTATGCTCCATCAAAGGTAAGGGAACAAGACATAAACTAATTGGCTAATAATAAACTATTTTTGTTTATTGAGTCCAATACTACGATTGGTTCTATGCTTGTATGATTGTAATGTGCATATCACATGTCATCCACTATTCCTGTTATTATTATTCATGCATATTTAATTTTGTTTATTATAACATGATGATGATGATGATGCTAGGAATAGGCATGTGAATGTATGTGTGTGGTTAGTGTACTTGATGCGAGTGGAGCATCATGGGGAGGACGTGACACTGTGGTTCATCTTGGTCACCAGACTCTAGCTCTATCTCTACTTAAGTCTTGTCCACTAACATCGTCGTATCGCCATTACCTTAGTAGAACTATTACGTCGTAGGGCATCATGGGAGGTGGTCTCGGACCGTGTAGTCTCTGACTCTACCGGGGGCCTTAGCTCTATCTCTATGGACGTATTGAGGGATGCTGGGGTGAAGCCTTGGATACATTGTTTGACATTAGGATTGGTTAGTTGCGAGCCCAGTTTGTAAGCCCTCGCCAATAGGGGTTTATGTGTTGGTATGGATAGAGCATCAGGGGAAGTGTGATGTGGTGTAGTCCTAAGCACTTTAGCTCTATCTCTATTCCATGGTGGGTGCATGTGGGGGCGGCAATGGTGTTTGATCCATTGGACGGTTCCACACATTCGTGTATAGAGGTGCGGCGGCCACCTATCCTTTCTATTGCACATTGCAAACTTATAAACCAGACCAAAGATATGAATTTAATGCATGCATATGTTTGTTGCATTGTTTTGTTTGCTCACTGAGCCGTGATGTGTGCTCACCCTTTTCAAATTCGAATATTTTTAGTTGATGATGCAGGTACGACAGTAGAGGATTATATGAATGCTCCAACATACGGGCATGTGGCGGCAATAGAAGCAGAAGTGGCGATGGAGTCGCATGATTCATCATGTGAGTGCAACTCTTGTGTTTTTTATTAGATTTTGTTTAAGTTATACAGACAATGTAATTGATTTAATTATTTTAATTTATGTCTTAGTCCTTTTTGAAGATAATTGGATAATTTATTTACTTTATCACAGTTTGACTATCAGTTCATTTAATATATAAGACTTCCGCGATTGTTTATTTACTCTGATTATGGTTGTGGATGTGTATGGTTTAAGCAAACGGACACAGCATATTCGAGATCCTGATTGAACCGTTGGTTTATTAGCGGTTCATCACACCATTCTGAATAGTATGAAATTGGGGTGTGACAGCTTCGATCTTTGTAGGGTTGGCCTCAATTCCCCTTTGTGACACCATGAATCCCAGAAACTTGCCAGACTGTACTCCAAAAGCACACTTTGATGGATTAAGAAGCATAGAATTTCTCCGCACTACCTCGAAGACTTCTTTGAGGTCCTTCCGGTGATCTGGCACCTTAGCTGTCTTGACCAGGAAGTCATCTACATATACCTCCATGGTCTGACCAATCTATCTTTCAAATACCTTGTTGACGAGCCTCTGGTATGTTGCCCCCACATTCTTGAGTCCAAAAGGCATTACCGTGTAGCCATAAGTGCCCTTGCTGGTAATGAAGGCAGTGTTCTCCTCATTTTCTTTAGCTATTTTTATTTGATTATACCCCGAGTATGCGTCCAGAAAGGATAGTAGCTCATGCCCAGCAGTGGCATCGATGAGCTGATCTATCAAAGACAGGGGGTAGGAATATTTTGGGTATGCTTTATTGAGATCATTAAATTAGTACATTCACGCCAGCGATCATCAGACTTAGGTACCAACACCACATTAGCTAACCAGTATGGGTAATACACTTCCCAGATAAATCCGGCTCTCAACAACTTCTCGACTTCTTGATCGATGTTCACTTGCTTTTCTATCGAAATGGCTCTTTTCTTTTGTCGGATGGTGTATTGGTTAGGGTCTATCTTTAAGTAATGCTCCATAGTCGTCCGTGGAATCCCAGGCATATCTTCAGGAGTCCAAGCGAATACGTCAGAGTTCACCTTCAGAAACTCCACAAGTTCTTGTCTTTGCTCTGTGGGGAGGGCTGAAACAATGAGAAAAGTTTTTTCTGGATGGGCATCGTCAAATGGTACAGGGACAAGATCTTCGATTGGAGTCGTCCGTTCCATCGGGAAGTCATCGCGGTATTCGTCTAGCTGGATTACATGAACGGGTTGATCTTCCTCGAGTGCAGCGAGGGAAGCTGCATGACACCTCTTTGATACTGACTGGTCAGCCTTACAATATTTGACCCCCCATTCAGTGGGAAATTTCATGAGCAGATAATAGGTTGACAAACAAGCCCGTAGCTTATTGAGACCAGTTCTACCAAGGATACCGTTATGGCTTGATCGGGTATCTACCACCATGTACTTTAGATTGACACTTACTCGCGCTGGATAAGTCCCCAGGCAAGTATAGATTCGGATGGCTCCCTTCACCCAGACTCCTTCTCCATTAAACCAAAAGAGAATATCTAATGGGTCTTAATTGTTCTTCCTTGTATCCCAGCCTCCAATACGTGTCGTAGTAGAGGATCTCACAAGCACTTTCGGTGTCGACCAGTATGCGACTTACTTCCCATTCTTCTACAATGGACATCTTGATAACGAGGGGATCATCATGAGGGGTAACAACATCAATAAGGTCATCATCGCCAAAGTAAATGTACCCCTCATACCTGAGTTTTTTGGAGGACGACCCCCCTGTGTCTTCTTCTCCTTCTCTAGCTTTCTTTCCTTTAGTTGATTCTTCCTCTACAGGCTTGACCCCGATCAGAAGTACTTCCCGCCGCATATGCTCCATCCAGACAGTCACCGTCATGCACTCTGGGTGGCTTAACATCACATATTCATCATCGCTTAATCCCAGATATTGCTCTGGTCCCACCTTGCCTAATTGCCTTCGTGGGGGACTCTCTTCGCGAACGGTTCGGACCCCTCTGGCAGGTTGCTCTTTCATCATCTCTTTTCGATGTACCAGGCATAGATCAACCCGGCCCATAAACCCCCTTGGGGGTGACATTGGAGGTGGCAAGGGCCTATGCCCAACCCTTTCTGCCCTCCCTTGCGCTACCATTGGGGGAGGCGGGGGAAGGACCACTGTGGGTGCAAGTGGTGGGGGTGGCGTCCTTCTTGGTCCTACAAATTTAGTCCATCGTCAGTGCTAGATCAAATCTTCGATTAGGCCTTTTAGATGTCTACATGAGTTGGTGTCGTGGTAGTGATCTTGGTGGTGCACACATATTGCCGTCGGTTGCGTTCCTCGGGCCTGGAGATCATCTTAGGGGGAGGGACCAGCAAAGTGTCACCCCTCTTAATGTTTAAGATCTCAACCATGGTCCTGTTGAGAGGTGTATACTCAGGTGCAAGACGGACAGGGTATAACTCTTTGGCCACTCTGGTTTTCTTGCTTGCTTCTCCTTCTTTAGAAGCTTTCTCCAAAACTTCATTCTTCTTTCTGTCTACAGTGGTAGGAGGCGGATTCGCCTGCCCAGGTAACTCTGCCACAGCTTCCACTCCCGATGCATATCGGTCGCATTGACTGAAGATTTTAGCATGAGTTCTGGGACGCTTCTTATTGAGGAAAAACACCAATTGGGGATCCAGACAGGCTTTAAAAAGGGTCGAAATGACTACATCGGGCTGCAGGTCCTTAATCTCTCCTGCGACCCCCAAGAAACAGGCAATTAATGGTTGAAGAGGCTCCCTCTCGCCTTGTTTGATTGCCATCAGATGAGATAAGTTCTTCTTCTAAGTTTGACTCCCCTGAAAATGAGAGAGAAACAAATTACTAAGCTCCTTGAAGGTCCCCACCGATTTGGGGGGGTAGATTGTTGAACCATGTCCTCCCTGCCTCCCTCAAGGTGGATGGGAAAGTTAGGCAACATAAAGCGTCATGGTGGCCATAAATTATCGTCCCCACCTTAAAATTATCTAGGTGTTTCTCTGGGTCTGTCTTGCCATCATACCACCCTACATTGGGGAAGGTTGGGAGAGGGTGGCTCATGACCTCATTTGTCAAAGCTGTCTCCGCAGCGTACTCTTGGAGGGCTGCTGGATCAACCCCTCGCTCAACATGTTGTACTCTACCCAATAGATCTTTTACTAGGCGTTCGAGCCTGGCTGTATTTTCATCACTAGTGGGAGTACTTCCTGCGGAGGGAGTGGTCGTTGATGGTACAACTGGTGGGACTGCAGTAACGGACGGGATAACGGTTGTTCTCTCTTCTCGTGCAACATCAACCCGCGCTTGGGCTTCTTCTTGGACTCGCCTGGCTTCATCGACCCTTATTTGGCTATCTTCCTAGGCTTGTCTAGCTGCATCGACTCTCACCTGAGCATCTTCTCTGGTACGTCTAGCTTAGTCAACCCTTCTCTGTACCTCCCGCGCCACTTCCTGTTCTATATACATCCTTCCTTGGGCCCTTCTACCTCCCTGTCTCGACCCCAGCTTGTTCGAGATAGACGATCGTCGTGAGACAGTTGGGGACTCATGGCTGTTGTCGACTATTTCAGTTGGGTCGTACTCTGGGAAAGGCTGGAAGTGGGGCTCTCCCTGGAGATCGCTTTGACCCCGGCCACGATAGGAATCAATCGAAGGGTTAGCCCACCTTGGGCTAGGAGGCATAGCCTGCGGAGCTGAACATCTGGAATGCTGAGATCTTTGCGGGACTTCCATGACATCAACTGGAGGTACCGAAGTAGTCGGTACACCTGCAGGCCTCTGCTGCAACAATTCTGTCAAAGTGGCCAACTGCTGGGCCAGTCTATCAAACTGTACTCTGGTGACATATTGAGTGGGGTCAGGGTTGAGACCGCCAGCTCTACCTGCGGAAGGATCTTTTGGTGGGACGTCTTGAGGGTCAGGGCCTAAAAGGATGTCCTCTCGTTCTTGGGGTATATTTGCTTCAGTGCGACGGGCCTGGGTTTCCCGTACGTTATAAGAACTTTCGACTCTTCCCACCGGTGCCATGGGTCAAAGGTGTGTCAAGAGTAACGGGTAGATATCACCTTGAAGGGAAATAAGATGAAAAGGAAAGGAAAGAGATAGACAATTTTAAGACAAGCTCAAGAGAAAGGAAAGGTTTTGGAGGCAAAGTGTGTCAAGGCCCCATGGTAGGCGCCAAACTATTGTCGATGGAATCCGTTCTGCTTCTCCGATCCTACCACGTAGATGGAACACCTATACAACAAGAAGATGGACGGGATATACGCTGGGGCCACTCCAATGCTAAAGTTAGAGATTTCCAGGGACACACAAAATGGAGTTCTTCGTGGAACACTAGAGCTCCTTGAAAATGGGGGTTCCTTGAGATACTGGAGCCACCACTATCTTTCCTTCATCTTCAATGAAGTGAGATTTTTGAACCATAGAGAGAGTAAGACACAAGAGGATTAATACCTAGTTAAGGTGTCTATTCTTTTGACATGAAAATTCCAAGTGCCCTTGCAATTGAAGATCCTTGTGCTATATATAAGTCCCAGAGAAAGCTTTTTAGACAAGCCTCTCCACACCTACCACCATCTCGATCATCAGCCTCTTAGGAAATAGTAGGTTTGATAGGCCTTAGGGTGGCGTTGGGACGTCTTGTCAACCACTTATGACCTCCCTTGGTCTTCTTTGCCCCCTTATAGTCTACATCCTCCATATTTTCTGATACTTATCTCTGCCCTTACACTTTTACCGAGTGCCAATCATGCTTTTTGCTGATTTGGTCCATGATATGGTGATCTGATCAGTTAAATCAGCCTACTTGGCATTTATGGTTGGTGTCAGTATTTATGAGCATTAATGGTGGTCCATTAAATGCCCAGCTACCCCCATCAACTGATCCCATCATGTCTGGATCACCCTAGGGGGTCGAACAGGAGTTCATTTTTCAGACATCTCTTATTCTCATTCCTCGCGCCTTAGATGTATGCCACGTGTCCTTTTCTCTAGGATCATCTTACATTCTCCATTGACGGTTAGATTTGTACTCATTATGATTTTCCCCTAACATTAACTAAAAGCTAATGATATTATATCATAGTGGGGCGATGGGGTAAGGTCCATCATCCTTAATCCACTCCTACCTCTTGATCTGTCGAATCATATATCTAATGCCAATTGATCCAATTTATTGGAATTGATCAAGTTACCGATCTGATGCTCTTTTTTTAAACTTAACTTGATATATGTCAACCATCCAATAAATTGGTTGCCATTATATATATATATATATATATATATATATATATATTATTTTTTTGATCCATTGATCGGATCCTCAAAAATGCATATGGGTACAAAAAGGGGCTCGAATATGAGCTTCTGGCCTTGCCATACCCCAAATCAGCATGGTTTTGGAATATTGTTCACACGACTGAGCCGATTCTAGGTCTAGATCTTTTTATGACCGATCTATCCTGATCCAAGCCAATCAAACTCTGGATCAATTAGTCCGATCTTGATCCTGATCTAGAATTGGATACTAAAATTGATTCGATTCAAACGATACCACACAAACTAACATCGGTTCGTCCAACTCAAGATTACATCTATTTTTATAAAATCAATAAAAAAATTTAAAATTATTTTTATATAAAACTTAATCATTGAAGATCAGCAGTGATAACTATACTATCCATTGGATGGTTAACGTGTGCATGAAAATATAAAAAAGATAAAAACATGATATCGGATCAACCGATCTGGTCCAAAATCAATACTGCTACCCTGGAGGATCCTTTGAATTTGGGTATAATCAGTATTGGATCAGTATCGGCATGATCCACCTAATGCCTATTATGAAATCCATGCTCATGGTGGATGCGTACAAGTACGGATACGAGAGGGCTGGGTTTTTTTTCCTAAATGCAGTAAAGTTAGCGCTGGCCAAATCAATCCTGCCAAGGTTAGACAAATCTCCAATCCTAACCCTATCTTGGCAAGATTCAGTATAACCCAACCCAACCCAACATTGATTGACCTTGACTAAACCAGGCCGGGTCGAGCTGACCCTGATTGACCTTGATTAGGGTTAAGTTGACTCTGATTGACCCTAAATCCCTATTACTTATTTCTTATTGTTTTTCATATTACTCAATACTCATAGATGAAAACCCACTCACTGAAATAATAGATTCCGACTCACCAAGAATAATCTGAATACATAAGGCTATGTTTGTTTCAATGTAAATGAAGGAAAATGCAAATTTTACCATAAAATTAGATTTTCCTCTCTTGGTTTTGAGCTTGGTAAAATTTGAATGATTGGAAAATTTTCCCGACTCCTAAGTTTTTCCCAGAAAAAGCCTCGATATATTTTACAACTGATTTTACGGTAAAATGATCCTTGCAAACCATTTTTTTTCCTTCTCAATAGCTTGCTCATGACAATGGTTTCCAGGCTCTACAAGAGAAACCTTCACTTCTGCATCTCCACTTTTGCATCTTCGATCATCTTACCAACGATTGTCTGCAACTACAAGAGGATCATTTCTACTACACATCATCTCTCTATTCTCTATTTGCTTCTGTAAATCTGCAAATTTCTAGGTTTTTTCTACATCAACCGAATCGGTAACTCCATTGGTTCTGTTACAATCGACTGGGAGTTCTTGGTGAGGATCTCCATTTTCTCTCTCTCTCTCTCTCTCTCTCTCCCTCTCTCTCTCTCAGTTTGTCTCTCTCTCAGTGCGAGTGTGTACACTGATGTTGGTTCATGGATGGATTTTGAAGCATTGGTTTCGTTTTCGTCTATGATCCATGCCGTGCCCTTAAACCATGTCTACAATTGCAATTAGTGATTTCTCATGTCAATATCTCCTCTCCACCTTTTAACTAGCAAACTGAGGATGATGTCTCAGGTCTGTTATAATGATGTTCCTGGTTTACCATAGAGAACATAATAACATCTAACTCCAACTCCGTCTTTCTTAGGTTCTTAGATTTAAATATCTTTGAGGGTGATGAATCTTTGAGTGGCGATGTTACCAGTGCCCATAAATAGGAGGAGGTAACAGAAAATCTGTCGGAGGATGAGAGAGATTTTCATAGGAGTGACTCAGGGTTGCTAGGCGTATAGACCAGTTCAGACAACATTTCCCCACATCTTGATTCAGAACCATGTGGTAAATCCACGAAAATTACAATAGCCGGTTTTGGGAAATTTGGTTATGTTACAAAATCAAGAAAGTGAAAAAAAAAATCACACACAGAGAATACAGAGATTTTACGTGGTTCACCAACACAATGTGTGAGGGCTACGTCCACAGTTGCAGTAGATCGAATTTTTTACTATCTCAGAGAGAAAAACTGATTACAGAGAGAGTTCTCACAAATACACAATATATCAAAACCCTAAAATAAGAGATTTTTATATAATACACCAAAAACAGAATTGTAGGGTCTTATTCCAATGCAACAATTGTAGTTGAAGAGTCTTGCACCAATTGTACAGGTCAAAGAGTCCCACACCAATGAGGATTATGAGTAGGTCCCATAATGTAGACAGACTTCATAATTGATTAGGATTCAAGACATCCCAACAGATCTCCACCTTAAATTGAATCCTCTCAAATACCCAGAAGAGATAGCTATAAATACTACTGCTACAACGCCTTGCCTTGAGGCTATTTCCAACTACCAACATTAAGCAAATCCAAACAATGTTTGAACTTGCTCCTTGGAACTGGTTTAATGAACGTATATGTTGGATTGTTTTCAGTGTCCACTTTCTTCACTTTGTTCATATTCTCTATACGGATAAAGTGATATCTAACATCCATGTGCTTAGTCCGATCATGATGTACTTGATCCCTAGCCAAACATATAGCACTTAAACTGTCACAAAAAGTTATACTTGGTCCTGATGGAAACCAAGATCACTGAGTAGCCCTTTTAACCAAATGCCTTCCTTAGCTGCTTCTGTCACAGCTATATACTCTGCTTCTGTGGTAGATAAGGCAACTGAAAGCTGAAGAGTAGCCTTCCAATTGACAGCAGAACTATTAATTGTAAAGGTATAACTTATCAAGGATCTTCTTGCATTCAAATCAACAGCATAATCTGAATCTGAATACCCTGCAACCATGCACTCTAAATCACCCCCATAAATAAACCAATATCAGATTTTCCCTTAAGATACCTAAATATACGCTTTACTGCATCCTAATGCTCTTTCCCAGGTTGTGCCATATATTTGCTTACAACACTAACCGTATGCGCAATATCAGGCCTTGTACACATCATCGCATACATCAAACTCCCTACTACACTAGCATAGGGTCTTTTGGACATATGTGAGACCCGCACGCCACGAATCCGGTTTAACCTTACGTTCTTGTGTCGTGACCAGTCTTCCCATCATACTTGACTCAAGTGAACCAATTGTATGAAGAAACCACAAGATGAGGTAAGCAATAAGTCCAATTTAGTTGGTATGGTTGACGGTTTAAGTTTGTGTGGAAGCAACCAGTTAAAAACTAAAAACCAGTAAATTTTGGGCCTACGGTAGCAGATTTGAGGGCCACGGTCACACCTATGGTAGACCGTAGTGAGACCATATGACCTATGGTTCCATGTTTTGGTGGTATGGTCGACGATTTATGCGACAGTATGATCGACCGTACGAACCCAAAACCGACTCCGTATTTAGGAAACTTTCCTAATTTGATGAGGACTCTTTCCTAATTAAAGTGGGACTCTATATGAAGGATTTTCCTCTATATAAGGGATGTTCCTGAGCCTCTCTCACTCTTTTAGAACCCATATTGAAACTCTAAACCTAAGAGAGAAAGAGAGAGAGGAAGAGAAGGAGAAGCAGATTTGGAGAAGAACGCTGAGAGGAAGGTTTTGCAGAGAAGAGTTTTATCCTCTACAACAAGCTTAAAGTATGGACTTGACTTTGTAGGATAGATCAGATAGGATAGGTTCATTTCCATCAAATTGATGTGTTGAATCTAATGTAATGATTTCGGTTATGGAATTTCTAAGCAAAACCATGAGAGAATAGGTTAAGGATAATTGATAAGGATAAACCGTGATCAAAGGCCATAGAATGATTTTAGGATGAACCTGTAAGCACCCCATTTTTGCCACCCTCTGCGTAAGTGAACCAATATGGCAGGTTTCCGACCTTTAACCCAAAGATTTGTGATTCTCCATTAAACCCCACAGCAGGGTCATGGGCTATTATCTACTTGGATGAATAGGTTGTGAAATTATCTTCGAAATGAGACCGGAATCATCAAATTCTGACTTCAAACAAGGAAGATATCGCAGTTTGAAAGTGCAGGGGCATTTACATAATTATTGTATCATGCATGCATTATCATTCAAACTTCAAGACATCATATCTGGGTCATCTGATATCGGAATTAGATCATTCAATGGCCAATATTCCTTATTTTCAATCCTCTTTAAAGTGGACGTGAAAAATCCCGGGTAGAAGTCACCAGCGGGTCCCATGCAAGCTTTCATGCAAAATTATCGTTAGAACTTCAAAGCTTCATATCTTTTCCATTCTACGTCGAATTCAAATGATTCTAAGGCCATTATTCTTCATTTATGATATTCTTCAAATTGGACGTCAAAAATCCCGGGTAGAAGTCACCAGTGGGCTCCATGCAAGCTTTCATGCAAAATTATCGTTAAAACTTCAAAGCTTCATATCTTTTCCGTTCTACGTCGGATTCAGATGATTCCAAGGCCATTATTCTTCATTTATGATGTTCTTCAAAGTGGACGTGAAAAATCCCAGGTAAAAGTCACATGCGGATCCCATGCAAGCTTTCATGCAAAATTATCGTTAAAACTTCAAAGCTTCATATTTTTTCCGTTCTACGTCGGATTCAGATGATTCCAAGGCCATTATTCTTCATTCATGATGTTCTACAAAGTGGTCGTGAAAAATCCCGGGTAGAAGTCACCAGTGGGCCCCATGCAAACTTTCATGCAAATTATCGTTAGAACTTCAAAGCTTCATATCTTTTCTGTTCTATGTCGGATTCAGATGATTCCAAGGCCATTATTCTTCATTTATGATGTTCTACAAAGTGGACGCAAAAAAAAATCCTGGCTAGAAGTCTCCGAAGGGTCCCATGGAAAATTACACATGGAAATGGTCATTTAACCTTTGAAAATTCATATTTTGGTCATCCCATATCCAAATCAGGTGATTTCAGTTTCATTAGGTTCCATTTTTAGTACTCTACAAAGTGGATGTAAAGAATTTCTGGTAGAAATCTCCGAAGGATCCCATGCAGAATGGTCAACCAAATTATCGATAATTGGCCTGTTTAAACTTTAAAAATTCATAAGTTGGTCATTTTATTTCCAAATAGGTGATTCAAGTTCCAATATTCCTCATTTTTAATGTCCTACAAAGTGAACGTAGAAAATTTGGAATAGAGGCTATCGAAAAATTCCGTGCAAAATGACAGCGAAAATGGCCCATGAAATGATAGTGAGAGAAAACCCAGTTAATTCCAGTCAATCCAGTCAACTCAGCTCAACCCAAGCCAGTCTTGGCCTAACCCAGTCATTCCTTGTCAATCTAGACCAATTCATGTTGGCGCATATGCATGTATTTCTTTTATATATTATTTATATGTTTATATAATGTATAATATATTATAATATATCATATAATATATACATATGTCTTATATGTATATTATATTATATATATTAATATATTAATATATTATATATTTATATGTTTTATATATAAAAAGGAAGTAGAATCCGAATAAAAAAAAAGGAATGAAATCCGAGAGAGAGAGGAGGAAGATAAGTGGAAAGAGGAGTGGTGAGAATAAAAAAAGGAAAAAAAAGAAAAAAGGAAGGAAAATCCCGAGAAGATGGAGACCGAGAGAGAGAAGAGGAGGAGAAAGAGGGATTGCCAAAAAAAAGAAATAAAAAAGGCAGAAAATTGAGAAGATCGAGAAGAAAAGAATAAAAAAAGGAAAAAAAAGAGAAAAGTGAGGGATCGAAAGGAGAAGATCGGGAGAGAGAGAGGGCAGTGGAGAAAAAGAATCCGAAAAGGACAAAAAAAGAAAAGTGAGAGGATCGAAAAGAGAAGATCAGGGAGAAAGAGAGGGCGGTTGGAGAAAAGAATAAAAAAAGGAAAAAAAAAGAGAAAAGAAGAGGATCGAAGAGAGAGAGAGAGAGAGCAAAAAAATTGAGAAGATCGAGAAGAAAAGAATAAAAAAAGGAAAAAAAAGAGAAAAGTGAGGGATCAAAAAGAGAAGATCGGGAGAGAGAGAGAGGGCGGTGGAGAAAAAGAATCAGAAAAGGAAAAAAAAAAGAAAAGTGAGAGGATCGAAAAGAGAAGATCGGGGGGAGAGAGAGAGCGATTGGAGAAAAAGAATAAAAAAGGAAAAAAAAAAAGAGAAAAGAGGAGGATCGAAAAGTGGGAGAGAGAGAGAGAGAAAGAGAGAGCGGTGGAGAAGACAAAAAAAGAAAGAAAAAAATAGAAAATAATAAAAAAAACCGAATAAAAAAGAGGGGAGGAATTGAGAAGAGGAGACGGATCCGAAAAAAAATGGGAGAAGAGGTGTCGAAAATAAAGAAGAGAGGGAGAAGAGGAGAGGGGAGGAGGAGAAGAAAAAAAATAATAAAAGAAGAGGGGAGGAATCGAGAAGAGGAGAGAGAGAGCGGTGAAAAAAATCTAAAAAAGAGAACCGAGAAGAGGAAGAGAAGAAAGAGGGAAAAAGGGAAAAAAAAAAAGACGAACGAGATCAAGAGAGACTGATGGCCGAAGGAGAGGATAGAAGATGAGATGAAGAAGAAGAGAGAGAGGGATGGATCGGTAAAGACGGAGAGGAGCAGAAGAAGTAGGAACTGAAGTTGAAGAAGAGAAGATAAGGAGCCAGGTAAGTCTAGCCCCTCTTTATTTTCTAACACCTGCACTCCACTCACTTTCATCTCCTCCTCTATTATCAATACTTTTGTCCAACTCATAATCAACCATTTATCACAACCGACCAGCTACTGCTGGTCATCTCACTTGCAGCACCATCCCACACCTGGCCTTCCATTAATATTTGTCATCAAAATCCAGCCTCATCAACAATCGACTCCCTCACTCTACTCACTCCCATCTCACAGTCCAGCATTCACCCAGCAAACCCGATATCTCTACTCGTTGAAACCTGTCCTAACCAACCAGATTTACCACCATCCTTTACCCAGTCACCACTTGGCCAGGCTTTCCGTGAGCCACGACCATACTCATCATCATTGCATGTCTCTATTGATCCATTCCCGCACTCCATCTCTCATAACCACTGTAACATAATACATTTGATCCAGTGAAACTAGCACCTCCCCATCACAGTCTTGAAATGCCTCATTAAATCAAAGCCATTCATTGATAATTTTTTTCAGATTATATGTGTGATGAATGATAAGTATGACCATCAATTTTGAGTATCTTATGTGAATGATAAGTATGACCATCAATGTTGAGAATCTTATGTGAATCAAACATGCCATCAATTTTGAGAATTTTTATGTGAATGAAACATTACCATCAATTTTGAGAATTTCATGTGGATTAAACATGCCATGATCTGAGTTTTTAATGAGGTGATTCGACTATAGCTGAAATTTTAATGTGATAAAATTGTACCATTGATCTATAATTTTTAATATGGACCATCAGTCTGAAATTTTTATTGATCATTGATTTGGAATCTTTAATGATTAAATATGGACCATTGAATGTTGATTCAGGATCTAAATTGCTAGATGGTCATTATGAGTGAGTTTAAATAAATCTAAATGGTTAAATTATCATTTTAAATGAATCTAAACCGTTGGATCATCTTTGTGATTGATTTAAATAAAGCAAAATGGTTGGATTTTTTATTTAAGTGATCTGAATCATTGGATGACATAAAAACTGATTTAAATGAATCTGAACGGTTGGATTACCATCTTGAGTGATTTGGACCGTTAGATTATCTTTTGGAGTGATTAAAATAAATTTGAACGGTTAGATTACCATCAATAGTGATTTATACCATTGAATTTTTCATCATGAATATTTAGATGCTCACTGCCATATTTGGATGTTCATTACCATATTTGGATGTTCATTGCCATATTTAGATGCTCACTGCCATGTTTGGATGCTCATTACCATATTTGGATGTTCATTGCCATCTTTAAATGCTCACTGCCATATTAGGTCTTGCCATGCTTAGAAAATAGCATACTAGATCATGCCATACAGGCTCTTACCTGATTTGCAATACATGCGATATTTGAGAGATTTTAAACAATCTTACTACATGTGAATTTCTTGCCATAAATGTTTTATATGCCATATTTAGATAGAATATTCTTTTTTTTGGTAATAATTTAATTTATGCTGCACCCTAGTTGAACTACCATATCTGTATACCTAGCAAACATATTAGGTGTGGGGACGTGCATTTAGACACCCACATTCTTGGGAAGGGCATAATGGGGATAATAAAAACCTTAAAAAAAAGAAAAAAAAATATTTTACCAAACTTTCCAAAATTAGAGCTTAGGTTGAAAAGGGTAATTCAGGACGATTTTGCCCCTTGGCAAACCCTAAACCTAGAATAGGTTCTCAACCCTAAACCTAGAATAGGTTCTAAATCCTAAACCTAGAATAGGTTCTAAACCCTAAACCTAGAACAGGTTCTCACATTCTAACCTAGAACAGGTTACCATACCCGAACTACGCGGATTTTGATTCCTATGGCAAACCCTAGGATACGTAGGCCATTTGGGACAATTCCAAATTCGGATCCATACCTTAGTCCACTTGGACTATCCATAGATCCACTAGGATATCTAACCATTTTTATCCATTTCAAACTATGCGGATTCTGATTCCTAAGGCAAACCCTAGGATACGTAGGCCATTTGGGAGAAACCCAAATTCGGATCCATACCTTAGTCCACTCGGACTATCCATAGATCCACTAGGATATCCATTCTCATTTTAATCCAGAGTCCCGAACTACGCGGATTCTGATTCCTAGGTTAAACCCTAGGATACGTAGGCCATTTGGGAGAATCGTAAATTCGGATCCACATCTTAGTCCACTTGGACTATCCATAGATCTACTAGGATATTTACCCATATTTTAACCCACATAGGGTTATCCACATTTCAACCCAGATAGGGTTATCCACATTCCAACCCAAATAGGATTATCCTTAGATCCATTAGGACTATCTATCAGTCCACATGGACTATCCAGATCCTAACCCATAGGGTTTCTCAACCTTTCAAGCATAAACTTCAACTTAAACAAAGAACTTAATCATGAACAAGCATAAATCACAATCAAAAACTTTAATCACACCTGAACTACGATGTTGAACCTGATTTTTAGAATAATTCTGTAATACGTAGGCAATCTGATGGATACAGATTCGATTCAATGATATCAAACCACTTGGTTTGGTTTGGTTTAACAAATAGAGTATAGCATAGGAAAGGTATAGGAGACCGATTTCGATCAGGCGATTTGGGTGCCTAACCCCTTCCCATAACCGTAACCTGACGCTTACCCAATCTCTGATGGACCAAAAATCCAATCTAAGGGTCATGAGTCAATCGAAGTCTTACCTTAGGGTGAGATTTCACATTTCTAAGGTCCTAGACCTTAATCTAGGTGGTGACTTCCAAAAATTTCAATCTTTGTCCTCACAGAACCCCATTGATGTTCCATGAGGAGAAACTCATATGAGAAGTAAAAATTAACTTGACTACATATGGTCGCAACTATGGTCGACCATAGGATGAGAAAATAGTTAACCACAGCCATTCGAGAAGAATTCAGGAAACATACGGTCGTAGGTACAGTTGCATGTAATGCGACCATAGCATATCGACCGTATGTCCTACTGTGGCATATATTGTGACCATAGGATTGACCATAGCATCGACCGTAGGAAAACAGCAAGCATATTTTAAGACCAAACAAGGTTTTTGACTACTGTAACTTGGTAAACTTGAACCCTAACTTACATACATTAATTGTTTAGGTTCCTAATAGATTCAAACTGACTTCCAAAGCTTGGGAGAGGAATAAGGAGAGGAACAAACATCGATCAAAGATGAGGGAACAAGACCTAAACTAATTAGATAATAACAAACTGTTTCTTTTATTGAGTCCAATGCCATGATTGATTCTATGCTTGTATGCTTGTAATGTGCATCTCACATGTCATCCAACCTGTTACTATTGCTCATGCATATTTAATTCTTTTTATTTATAACATGATGAAGATGATGATGCTAGGAATAGGCATGTGATTATATGTGTGTGGTTGGTGTGTTGGATGCGAGTAGAGCATCAGGGGGAGGACGTGACATGGTGGTCTCTGACCTCGCCATCAGATTCTAGCTCTATCTCTACTCAAGTCTTGTTCACTGACATTGTCGTATCGCCATTACCTTAGCAGAACTATTACGTCGTAGGGCATCAGGGGAGGTGGTCTCGGACTGTGTATTCTCTGACTCTGCCAGGGGGCCTTAGCCCTATCTCTATGGATGTATAGAGGGATGCTAGGGTGAGGCCTTAGATACACTGTATGGCATTAGGATTGGTTAGTTACAAGCCCAGTTTGTAAGCCCTCCCCAATAGGGGCTTACGTGTTGGTATGGCTAGAGCATCAAGGGAAGTGTTGGCGGTGTTTGATCCAAATACTTTTACTCTATCTCTATTCCATGGTGGGTGCATGTGGGATGGCAATGGTGTTTGATCCATTGGGCGGATTCACACACTCGTGTATAGAGGTACGGGGGCCACCAAACCTTTCTATAGCACATTGTAAACTTATAAACCAGACTAAAGATATGAATTGAATGCATGTATATGTTTGTTGCATTGTTTTGTTCACTCACTGAGCTCAAGTTAGAGAGCTGACCCTCACGTGCACAATTCTTTTTAGTTTCTGATGTTGTAGGTACGATTGAAGATTATATGAATACGCCAACGTATGCACATGCAGCGGCTATGGATGTGCAAGCTATGAAGGACGAATATGGCTGGTCACGATAGTGTTTCAACTATGTTTACGTTTAGTGGTTAACTTTCATATTGTGATACTTATAATCAGTATTAATTATGTTTTGGTTACTTGAAGATAACTTGTTAAATATTTAATTATCACTGTAGACTCTCAGTTCATTATTAATAAGACTTCCGCTATTTATTTATTTACTCTGATTATTACTGTGGAATGTGTTTTGATTTAACATGGTTGGCATAGCCTATACGAGATCCTGGTTTGAACCATTGGTTCTCATGACGGTTCATCACACCACTGGTTAGTCCAGAATTAGGGTGTAACAACTTGGAATCAGAGCTCTCAGGCCTTGCCCTTCAAACTTGAATACTTCCACTAGAGTCCATGAACTGAGTTAGGATAAATTAAAAGCTTTAATACAAACGCACCATAAGCACCTGTGTTGGTTGAGACAAAACTTAAACAAGACAATAATGTATATATAAAAGGTGGAACCATATGTATACATAGACAAAAAAAAATCTAAATGTATCCTGACAAACAAATAATATAGGGTACGATCTATAAGTCGGGCAATTATTTAAGTATACAAAGGATATAGTACAGTAGCAAGAAGGGAGCATCTATAAAGTAGAAAATTAGAATACCGAGTTGGTACTCACAAGATGTGAAACTCGATGTATGATAGAGGAAGAAGAAAAATGGCTAGTAATGCCTAAATCCCTATAGAGGTAAAGGAAAAGATCTCGGGCTAAATCCAACAGAGATAGGAGAACAATGGTCATACACCAAAAATGAAAGTAACTATAAAAGAAGATAAAGTTATACTCCTAGGTGACATAGAGACTTAGAGTGAGATCCACCACACGTTGATCCATTGCCCACTGAGCATTAAGAAGAGGTTGCAACTTGACCCCACCACTATCTAAGTCAAGAACAGATAGTGAAAACTCATCTAAGCAAATGCTAAATAATGATAATTAGATTGGAGCAAATCAAAGGAGGTGAACAACTAGGCCACTCCAACCAATCTACCTGGACTACCAAGTGCCTTGGCTACGGTTGTAATAAACTTGGCCTGACAAAATACAAGAGCAACAACAGATGAGACCAACTATGCAAGTTGCCATGGAAATCATTATCCAAGTTGTCAATGCTACACCAACACCTCTGGGTCAAACCAAGTACGGTATCGGTTGGTAGTAACACTGTACCCCTGGCACATGTTAACCGTAACATAGTGCCTACCACACTGTAGGTCCCAATATTGCACACCCCAGTGTAGAAGCTTGGTGCACAACAAGCAGTATATCAAGGTGGTTACCCTTATCAGCCACCGATGTATGGGATAGCTGCATCATGACAGAATGATCCGACAAGGGTTAAAGAATATTTTCGAAAGATGAAGCCTCAAATGTTTTTAGTAAAGGATCAAATCTATTATGGTCATATATCTAGGTAGATGTATATAGGATGCGGTGCATCATTGACTTATCCTTATGATTATAGAGGATGCACATACCTGATTTTAAATTCTCATACCTTGACAGGATACCTTATCAATTCAACCTGTCAATTGGAGTTATAGATATTGTTTTTTTAGTATTAGTCCTGATTATATCAATCTAAGCTACTCTCATGATTGATAATATGAATAGAGATATCAACTAAATGAACAGTTAAATGTTTAATCATTTTAAACATACATCTTTTTTATTTATACCTGATTTATTAATGTACCAAAACTTCTCCAGATTTACTCTTGTAGTGCCTTGACCAATGACATTATATACCCAATAGAACCTATAACCATGAGGTTAAGAGCCGTAGTACCTCTACTTCCATGTATTTGGACCACCTTGTAACTAACGGTCCTTGGTTGTTGGTTCGATTACCATAGATTTACTCCTGATCCTTTAAACCGAAGTTCACTAGATAGAACAAGTGTTCATTATCATACTAAATTCGAAAGAAGGAAGTAAATTGCTTTTGGATAAACATTCTGATTCTTATATTTTCTGACCTTCTTTGATAAAGATACTTAGTTAATAAAGGAATTATTGAAGGTAAAATGATTGAATTCAGATTAGATTCTATAGCAAAAAAATTTCAGATGAAGTAATAGAGAATCTATTTTGAGATTTCTAGATGGATGGATAGGAGTCATGGTCTGTAAAAGAGTGCATGAGCAAGAAGTAAAAACTTCCAAGAGCTGCTAGTAAATAGTAGATAGCACTCGAATAGAATTAAAGATGGCTATATCGGTATGAAGTTTGACAAGGAAGAAGATATCTAAAGGCATATCTAAGAGTAGATGCAAGTATGAAATAAAAAATGGTGGCATTGATAGTATTCGGATTAGTACAAGTAATACTGAGTTATGCCCAATGTTAAATGAAATGATTAAGTAAAGACCAAGAAAGTTTGACAGAATTAATGAAATTATAAGCATATACCCTAATGCTTATAGGTAAACTTGGGATATGAAGTGAGTAACAATCACAAGATACTTTTCGAGGTATATGATAGAGAGATCAGGGTAGAATAGCAATGATAAAAGAGGTGTAAGCTAATGAGCTTTTTGGGATATGAGATCATTGGCGTTAGTCTTTGAAAAATCATAAGAGATGAAGGAACTAGACAAGCTCTAAAGAACTTTAAACCAGATTTTGCTAGTTCAAGCCCTTTGAGACTAAATGTTGCATAGGTGAGTGTTATGAACAATGTTCGAATCATATGGATGGACAGAATTGAGATGCAACCTAGTTCTACTTGAGATGGCAGACTTCAACGTGATATTGGGGATAGACTGGTTGTCACAACACTCTACAAAGCTGTTCTGTGCATAGAAGAGGTTATCATTTAAAAATAAAGACGGCACATAATTGCCTAGGAAGTAGAAGCTTATCCTCTCTGCACTAAAGGCGAAGAGATGCCTTGAAAAGAAAAGAGTTAGATATATGGTGTTTGTGGTGGACGTTACTAAAAAAAGCACCACAGAAGGAAGATATTGATGTAATGCATAAATTCCCTGATATGTTTCCAAGAGACTTACTTGGGTTGTCACCTGATCGTACGACCGAGTTCGTTATTAACTTGTTACCAGGGACGACACCTATGTCTAAGGCACCCTATAGAATAGCTCTTATAGAATTGAAGGAACTGAAGACTCAACTACAAGAGTTATTAGACTAAGGTTTAATCTAGTCCAGTATACCACCTGGGAAGCAGTAGTGTTGTCTATAAAAAAGAAAGATGGTAGTGTTCGTCTGTGTATAGACTTCCAGAAATTAAACAAGCTCACCATAAAGAATTAATGTCTATTGTTACGGATTGATGACTTGTCGATCAATTGCAAAGTGCAAAGGTATTCTCCAAGCTTGACCTTGGATGGAGTATCATCAATTGAAGATTTAAAGATAGTGACAATCTGAAAACAACTTTCAGAACCAAGTATGGGCACTATGAGTTCTTGGGTATATCCTTGGGATTAACCAATGCACCAGCACATGTTATGGAGCTTATGAACCAGGTGTTTCATGATATCTTGGACACGTCGATCATAGTTTTATGGACTATATATTGGTTTATTCCAAAGACGAAGAAAGTCCTATGACGAATTTTAGAACAACTTCACAACAGCTGAGAAGGGAGAAGCTTTATGCCAAGTCCAAGAAATATGAGACTTGATTAAACAAAGTGATCTTCTTGGATCACGTAGCATCATCAAAAGGGATTAAAGTGGATCCTAGTAAGATAGAAGCAATCGTAAGGTGAGAAGCGCTTAAGAACATTGCAGAGATCAGAAGTGCTTAGGATTAGCTGGTTATTATCGACAGTTCGTGGAGGATTACTCTAGAATCGCAATACCTCTTACCAAGCTAACCAAGAAGGGAGAGGAGTTTATTTGGACTGACAAGTGTGAAGAATGTTTCTAGACTCTAAAAGTAAGGTTGATATCAACTCCCATCTTGATCGTTCTGGCACTAGGGAAACCTTTTACCTTATACATCGATGCTTTCAGATTGGGTCTAGGATGCGAGTTAATGCAAGGTGAACCCACAATTGCATATGCTTCAAAATAACTGAAGGAGCATGAGGAGAGTTACCCGACTCATGACTTGGAGTTAGCGATGGTGATTCATGCAATTGAGACTGGGAGACATTATCTATACAGAGAAGGATTTCAGATTAAATCTGATTACAAGAGTTTTACTTAGCTCTTCACCCAGAAAGAGTTGAACATGAGGCTAAGGAGATGGTTGGAACTCTCAAAGGACTAATACTACGATATTCAATGTGTAAGACCTGTGTCAATCTAATCCGGTCTTACCACCTTGAACCAGGTTTACCCATCATGGTCGAGTCAAATGGACCAAGGGCGTGAAGGAGATCGAGATCCCAGGTATCAAATCGACTCAAAAACACTTAAATTAGGGGGAGGGTCGCATACCCAGCAAGGGAGGGTCGGACCCCCCCAAGACAGAAAGTCAGACCCTCAGTTTTATAGGGAGGGTCGGACTCATTAGGAAACCTAGGGTCGACGGGATCATCGACCCTCGCATCGACCCTCGGTTTCCGCCGAAACTAAAATTAGGAAATTTCCTAATTTTTTATTTGGATTCTTTCCTAATCTCAAAGGGACTTATTTTAGGATGTTCCTACTCTATTTAAAGGACGTCCCTAAGCTTCTTTCACTCCTTTCACAACCCTAATTGAATTGAGAGAAAGAGAAGAGAAGGAAAAGAAGAAGAAGAAAAGCAAGGAAGAGAATTTAACCAAAAGAGAAGAGTTGCAGAGAAGGAGTATTCTTCTCAGGTATGGATACTAATTCCATGAGTTTCTACAGACCTTAGGATAGATATTGATGAGAGTGTGATCTCGGAGAAACCCAAACCATCAACCCATGGTTAGGTTTTCATGGAAAACCATAGGAGAATGCATGAAAGCTATTTAGGTGGATGATTCATGGTTCCAGACCATGGAATGAATGTTGAATGGAATGTAGGAGCAAGCCATAGGATCCCAAGCACGAAGAATGAACTAAAAAGAGGAAAATTGACCAAAGTACACCGAGGGTCGATGACCATCCGACCCTAGGTGATCCTGAGTATCGACCCTCAGTGTTCGGGAAGTTCAGATTTTGGGGAGGGTCGCACCCAGGGTCGATCAGGACTCCGACCCTACCTCCGACCCTCAGTTAATATAATGGTTTTTAAATGCTAAATAAATTCTAATTAAACTTTATCGGCTTTGTTAAGTCTTCTAGCAATATAATAACATTATAAAGGTGATTCGAAAGCTTGGAAAAATATATATTAGCAAGCTAAGGTGAGGGAACAAGACCTAAACTAATTGGTTAATAATAAACTATTTTACTTCTTGAGTCCAATGCCATATTGATTCTATGCGTGTATTCTTGTATGTGCATTTAACATGTCATCCAATATTTCTATTAACTGTTCATGCATATTTACTTTATTGTTTATAACATGATGATGATGATGATGATAGGAATAGGCATGTGAATGTTTGTGTTTGGCCAGTGTATATGGTGAGGGTAGGAATGGTATCAACTGGTACAACCATGACCATTTTTCATGGGGTGTATATTGTGCTATGGTCTACTCAAGTCATGTCCACTGATGTCGTCGTATCGCCATTACCTTAGCAGAACTATTACGACGTAGGGCATCAAGGAGGGTCTCGGTCCTTGAGTCCTATACTCTACCGAGGGGCCTTAGCTCTATCTCTACGGGTGCTCTGAGGGATGCTGGGGTGAGGCCTTTGATACACTGTTTGGCATTAGGATTAGTTAATTGCGAGTCCAGTTTGCAACCCTAGCCAGCAGGGATTTATTTGTTGGTATGGTATCAACCGGTACAGCCATGCCGTTTTCATGGGGTGTATATTGTGCCATTTTGGGTGTTGTGGGCGACAGTGCTGGGGTCATTGGGCGTATCCACACACTTGTGTATAGAGGTGCGACGGCCACCTATCCTTTCTATAGCACAGTGCAAACTATAAACCAGACCAAAGATATAAATTGATTGCATGCATATGTATTGTTGCATTGTTTTGTTTGCTCACTAAGCCATGATGTGTGCTCACCCCTCGACGTCGAATATTTTTAGTTGATGATGCAAGTTATACCGTTGAAGACTATTTAGATGCTCCAGCGTACGAAAATGTAGCGGCGATGGAAGTGGAAGATGAAGTGGATACACATGACGTCTCTTGCGAGTGCAACTCATGTGTATTCAGTTAGATATTTTCTTAGGTTTATTTACTTGGATTTATTATGGACATGTATTTGATATTTATTTATGTCTTAGTGGATACAGAATAATTTTCTATTTAAATATTAATATCATAGCAGATTCTCAGTTCATTTTATTATAAGACTTCCGCTATTGTGTATTTACTCTGATTATGATTATGGATGTATGGGGTTCAGATAACACGGATATAGCCTACTCGAGATCCTGGTTGAACCGTTGGTTTGCTAGCGGTTCATCACACCATTCTGAATAGTGCAGAATTGGGGTGTGACAACTTGGTATCAGAGCATCTCAGGCCTTGTCCGCTGAACTAACATACATTCAAGACAATTGTGAACTGAGATAGGATAAAAGTAAAAACAGTAATATTAACACACTGTAAGCACAAGTGATGGTTGAGACCAAATTTAAAAAAGAGAATAATGCATCTACTAAAGGGGAAACAAGTTACATACAATGAGAGATAGAAACAAAACGTATATACATAACTAAAGCAGAGTACAGTCCACAACCTGGACAGTTACTCTGTAGTACCAGGAAAATAAATACAATCAAGAAGCTGGAGGTAAAGGAGGAGGCGGGGCCTCACGATCTCTGTCATAGTCCTCAGCATAGACTCTAGTCAACCAGGCTACCTAAGTCTGGGTCGTATGTAGACTAGCTGTGAGATCGGCTACCCTCTGATCAGTCGCACGCTGAACCTCTATGAGCTCTCCCATCAGTGTGTCTGATATATGCCGAGCGGCTAACAGCTCATCCACTCTCACACGCTGAGCGTCTAGCAACTCCTCCATCCTCAGATCAGATCTGCGCTGAGCCATCCCGATCTCCTGCAACATCTCCATCAGGTTAGGAGGTGGGCGTGAAGGACCAGCCACATGAGAAGGACCAGTCTCAGGTACAGGATCTGCCGCAGAAGAAGTACCAACTCCAGCCGCATGCATAGGTGAAGGCGGCGGTATCGAGTCGACATCCATATACATACGATCATCATCATCGACAGGATCCACATGAGCTCTAGCAGCGGCAGCAGTAGCCTCAGCGTCAGCCATCTCAATGCGAGTG
This sequence comes from Protea cynaroides, assembly GCA_028583415.1. Taxonomy (NCBI): domain Eukaryota; kingdom Viridiplantae; phylum Streptophyta; class Magnoliopsida; order Proteales; family Proteaceae; genus Protea; species Protea cynaroides. The sequence goes on from CM053276.1 coordinate 19,805,657, forward strand.
TAAGGGCGTACCATCTCGTTCCTCTCCTCGTCACTAACTTGGGCATCCCGCGTACCCATCTTGCAGATAGCCTCCCAATCTAGAGGCGACGAGAAGGTACTATGTGCCACTTTCATGCTCAAAGGCGACGCCCATCATTGGTGGAAATCTACCCGGGCCTATTTACCGACCAAGCACGCCCTATTGACTTGGGCTATTTATAAGGAAGCTTTCTTTGAGAAGTATTTTCCATGAAGCTTCAGAGATTCTATGGAGAAGGAGTTCCTGAGTTTATATCAGGGACAGATGTCAGTGGATGCATATCAACAGCGTTATGAGGAGCTATTTTTCTTCGCACCCCTTAGCATGCAAGAAGAGGACACCAAGACCCATAGGTTTGTCATGGGACTTAGAGGGAGCATCAGAGAGCACGTTCTGGGCTTAAAGAAGAAAATATATAATGAAGCTGTCCAAATCGCTCGAGTTATTGAATCGAGCCAGAAGGAAAGCTACTTTACACAGAACAGAGGCATGAAAAGGCCAGTGGAAATTCGTACAACGGAGGTAATAACAAGACATACAAACCTTTTCGTACTCATAATTTCACTGCTGCACCCAAGACCACTCAAGCAGCTTAGCAGCAACCGAAGCTTAATTCTGAAGGTCCGAGATGTTACAACTGCAACCAAGTGGGACATATGATAAGGGAGTGTCCTAAGCCCAAGAAGCAAGTACATCAAGGACGAGTATATGCTGTTACATCCGAGGATGCTGCCGCATTACCTGATGTGGTCACAGGTATGACTGTAACCTTTTAAGTTGTAATTACATTATATGAGCATGTAGACTAAGTAAAATAAATCACAGGTATCGTACCTATAAATGGCGTACCCGCCAGAGTACTCTTTGATTCAGGAGCTACTCATTCATTTATATCTGTGTCATTCGGAATGAAGCTGAATTTATCCATCAAAACATTGGACTACAAACTACTTGTACGGTCACCAATGGGGTTACAAGTGAAAATTAGAGAAATATTATGGACCATGTCCAGTTCTCATTGGCAAGAAAACCTTAGATGCAACCTTGATACAACTTGAGATGACAGACTTTGACGTCATCTTGGGAATGGACTGGTTAGCTCAACATTCTGCAAACCTGTTATGTGCCGAAAAGAAGCTAACATTTAAAGACAAAGAAGGAGCAGAATCCAGTTTTTTGGGAACCAAACTTCCCCGTAGACGCAAACTCATACTCTCAGCACTAAAGGCAAAGAAGTGCCTTGAGAGGGGAGCAGTCGGGTATCTAGTATCAGTGGTCGACCTAACCAAGGAAGCACCACGAATGGAAGATATTGATGTCGTGCGGGACTACCCTGACGTACTTTTGGAGGAACTACCAGGATTACCACCCGACCGAGCCACAGAGTTTGTGATAGATCTTATACCTGTAGCCGCACCCGTATCAAAAGCACCTTACAGAATGGCTCTTACTGAACTCAAGGAACTGAAAGTGCAGCTACAGGAACTGCTGGACAAGGGTTATATTCGACCCAATATATCACCATGGGGAGCACCGGTGTTATTCGTGAAGAAGAAGGACGGTAGCGTTCGATTATGCATTGACTATCGGGAGTTGAATAAACTGACAATCAAGAATCGATATCCACTACCTCGGATAGATGACTTGTTCGATCAGTTGCAAGGAGCAAAGGGATTTTCTAAGATCGATCTTCGATCAGGCTATCATCAGTTGAAGATTAAAGAAGGTGATATTCCTAAGACAGCTTTCAGGACCAGATATGGACATTATGAGTTCTTGGTCATGTCTTTTGGATTAACAAATACACCGGCAACTTTCATGGAACTTATGAACCGGGTCTTCCACGATATGTTGGACACGTCGGTCATAGTATTTATTGATTATATATTGGTATACTCCAAGGACAAGGAAACCTATATCAAGAACCTAAACGCCGCCCTACAGCATTTAAGGAAAGAGAAGTTATATGCCAAATTTTTAAAGTGTGAGTTTTGGCTAAGTGAAGTCGCCTTCCTAGGCCATGTAGTATCCGCTGAAAGAATCAAAGTGGACCCCAACAAGATCGAGGCTATTGTAAAGTGGGAAGCACTAAAGAGCGTTTCAGAAATTAGAAGTTTTCTGGGTCTAGCTGGTTATTATCGGAGATTCGTGGAAGACTATTCCCGGATTGCCGTACCTCTCACCAGTCTGACTAAGAAAGGTGAAAAGTTTGTGTGGACGGATAAATGTGAGAAGAGCTTCCAAACATTGAAGACCAGATTGATATCCGCCCTAATTTTGACTATTCCTATTCCAGGACAGACATTTACCTTATACACGGATGCGTCGGGACTGGGATTAGGATGTGTGCTTATGCAAGGGGAGCAAGTAATTACTTATGCCTTGAGACAGTTGAAGATACATGAGAAAAATTACCCCACTCATGATTTGGAGTTAGCGGCAGTAGTACATGCTGTCAAGATATGGAGACATTACCTATGCGGAGAGAAATTTCAGATTAAGTCGGACCATAAAAGTCTTACTTATTTATTTAATCAGAAGGAACTGAATATGAGACAAAGAAGATGGCTGGAACTATTGAAGGACTATGATTGTGATATTCAGTATCATCCGGGGAAAGCTAACATAGTAGCGGATGCGTTGAGCAGAAAGGCAATGATAAAATCTCAAGGAGAGGTTAGTACAACTGCAGCAATGTGTACTACCGGAATGGTATTCAATCACGGCGATGAGCAATATGTGATAGACGCAACGGATGAAGCAGCCAAGCAAAGGTTTATTCATCGGTTTTCAAATATGTTCGTCGCTTTGAAGATTATACCGGATATAATGGATGAAGTGAAGACAGCTATCAAATCAGATCCTTATCTGAGAATAGTACAAGAAGATATCGAGAAAGGTAGGATTAATCTTGAGTTCACCTTGGATGAAGAGAAAGTACTGAAATATAAAGGAAGAATATGTGTACGTGAAACAGAAAGTGTGGACATTAGACACCGACTGATAAAAGAAGCCCATACCACCATCTATTTGATACATCCTGGAAGTACAAAAATGTATCATGATCTAAAGAAACTATATTGGTTGAGGGGAATGAAAGCAGATGTAGCCAAGTTCGTGTCTCAATGCCTAAATTTTCAGAAAGTAAAGGCTAAACGACAAAGACCCGCAGGACTGTTACAGCCATTACCGGAACCAGCATGGAAATGGGATTGCATCACTATGGACTTCATCACGGGATTACCACTGACTCCTCGGGTAGTTGATGCAGTTTGGGTGATTGTAGATCGTCTGACAAAAACAGCTCGCTTCATACCTATACGACCTCAGTATACACTAGAAAGGTTAGTAAAGCTGTATGTGGATAATATCATTCGATTACACGGTGTACCAGAGAGCATTGTGTCCGATTGAGATCCATGATTTACTTCCAAGTTTTGGGAAGGATTGCAAAAGGCTATACGACATTGAAGTTCAGTACTGCATTCCACCCACAGACAGAAGGACAGTCAGAGCGTACAATTCAGATTCTAGAAGATATGCTACGAGCATGTGTAATTGATTTCAAAGGATCATGGGATGAAAAGTTACTATAAGACCCGTGTCAATCTAACCCGGTCTTACCACCTTGAACCAGGTTTACCCATCATGGTCGAGTCAAATGGACCAAGGGCGTGAAGGAGATCGAGATCCCAGGTATCAAATCGACCCAAAAATACTTAAAATAGGGGAAGGGTCGCATACCCAGCTAAGCAGGGTCGGACCTCCCAAAATAGAAAGTCAGACCCTCAGTTTTGAAGGGAGGGTCGGACAGCTTAGGACCCTAGGGTCGACGAGATCATCGACCCTCCCATCGACCCTCGGTTGCCGTAAGAAAATAAAATTAGGAAATTTCCTAATTTTCGATTGGGATTCTTTCCTAATCTCAAAGGGACTTATTTTAGGATGTTCCTACTCTATTTAAAGGACGTCCCTAACCCACTTTCACTCCTTTCACAACCCTAATTGAATTGAGAAAAAGAGAGGAGAAGGAAAAGAGGAAGAAGAAAGGCAAGGAAGAGAACTTAGCAAAAAGGAGAAGAATTTCAGAGAAAAAATAATCTTCCCAGGTATGGATACTAATTCCATGAGTTTCTACAGACCATAGGTTAGTTATTGTTGAGAGTGTGATCTCGGAGAAACCCAAACCATCAAGCTATGGTTAGGTTTCCATGGAAAACCATAGAAGAATGCATGAAAGCTATCTAGGTGGTTGATTCGTGGTTCCAGACCATGGAATGAATGTAGAATGGAATGTAGGAGCAAGCCATAGGATTCCAAACACGAAGAATGGATTAAAAGAGGGAATTGGACCAAAGTGCACAGAGGGTCGCACCGAGGGTCGATGACCATCCGATCCTAGGTGTTTCTGACCATCGACCCTCAGTGTTCGAAAAGTTCAGAATCTGGAGAGGGTCGCACCCAGGGTCGATCAGGACTCCGACCCTACCTCCGACCCTCAGTTAACAGAATAGTTTTTAAATTCGGAATTAATTCTAATTAAATTTTATCGACTTTGTTAGGTCTTCTAGCAATATAATAATATTATAAAGGTGATTTCAAAGCTTGGAAAGGTCTCTATTAGCAAGCTAAGGTGAGGAACCAGAACTCCAAACTAAATTGGTTAATAACAAAAACTATTTTCTATTTCTTAAGTCCTATGCTATGCTTGATTCTATGCGAATATGTTTGTAATGTGCATACAGCATGCCATCCAATATTTCTATTACTTGTTCATGCATATTTACTTTATTGTTTATAACATGGTGATGATGATGATGATAGGAATAGGCATGTGCTTGTATGTGTGTGGTTAATGTACTTAATGCGAGCGAGTATCAGGGGAGGTGTGATGAGAACGTCAATAAACGTTAACCTTTGGCGGGTCTCAGCACTTTAGCTCTATCTCTAACTCAAGTCTTGTGCATTGGCATCGTCGTATCGCCATTACTTTAGCAGAACTATTATGTCGTAGAGTATCAGGGGAGGTGGTCTCGGTCCTTGTAGTCTCTGACTCTACCGGGGGGCCTTAGCTCTATCTCTAGGGACATTCTGAGGGATGCTGGGGTGAGGCCTTGGATACACTTTTTGGCATTAGGATTGGTTAGTTGCGAGCCCAGTTTGCAGCCCTCGCTAATAGGGGCTTACGTGTTGGTATGACACTATATAGCAATAAACGTAACCTTATATAATGTTCATGATTGGGTGCATGTGAGTTGACAATAAACGTGATCTTCGGGTGACGTCACACACTCGTGTATAGAGGCGGGGTCAATAAACGTGACCTTTGACTACCTAAACCTTTCTATTGCATACTGCAAACTTTAAACCGGACCAAAGATATAAATTGATTTGCGCATATGTATTGTTGCATTGTTTTGGCTACTCACTGAGCCGTGATGTGTGCTCACCCCTCGACGTCGAATATTTTTAGTTGATGATGCAGGTTATACCGTTGAAGACTATGTGAATGCGTCTGCATACGGGAACATGGTAGCGATGGAAGCTGAAGCTGAAGTGGATACACACGACTCCTCTTGCGAGTGCAACTCGTGTGTATTTGATTATATATTTTATAGGTTTCTTTATTGGATTTATTAGGACATGTATTTGGTACTTAAATATTTATGTCTCAGTTAAAAATAGAATAATTTGCTATTAAATTATTAATATCATCTTAGTTTCTCAGTTCATGTTATTATAAGACTTCCGCTATGGTGTATTTACTCTGATTATGATTACGGATGTGTGTAAGTTTAGATAATGCGGGGATAGCCTATTTGAGATGCTGGTTGAACCGTTGGTTTATTAGCGGTTCATCACATCATTCTGAATAGTACAGAATTGGGGTGTGACAACTTGGTATCAGAGCATCTCAGGCCCTGTCCGCTGAACTAACATACATTCGAGACAATTGTGAACTGAGATAGGATAAAAGTAAAAATAGTAATATCACACTGTAAGCACAAGTGATGATTGAGACCAAATTTAAAAAGAGAATAATGCATCTATTAAAGGGGAAACAAGCTACATACAATGAGTGAGAGAAACAAAATGTATATACATAACTAAAGTAGAGTACAGTCCACAACCCAGACAGTTACTCTGTAGTACAAGAAAATAAAGTACGATCAAGAAGCTGAAGGTGAAGGAGGAGGCGGGGCCTCACGATCTCGGTCATAGTCCTCAGCATAGACTCTAGTCAACCAGGCTATCTGAGTCTGGGTCGTCTATAGACTAGCAGTGAGATCGGCTACCCTCCGATCAGTCGCACGCTGTACCTCTATAAGCTCTCCCATCCGTGTGTTTGATATGCGTTGGGCGGTTAACAGCTCATCTACTCTCACACGCTGAGCGTCTAGCAACTCCTCCATCCTCAGATCAGATCTGCGCTGAGCCTCCCTGATCTCCTGCATCATCTCCACCATGTCAGAAGGTGGGAGTGAAGGACCAGACGCATGCGAAGGATCAGCCTCAGGTATAGGATCCGCCGCAGAAGAAGTACCAACACCAGCCGCATGCGTAGATGAGGGCGGTGGTATCGCGTCAACATCCATATACATGCGGTCGTCATCATCGACAGGATCCACATGGGCTCTAGCAGCGGCAGCAGCAGCCTCGGCATCAACCATCTCTATACAAGTGTGAGGGCGCACCATCGCGTTCCTCTCATCATCACTAACCTGGGCATCCCGCATACCCATCTTGCAGATTGCCTCCCAATCTAGAGGCGACGAGAAGGTCTTCTCCTGGATCTTCTCATCTACCAGGTCAACCCCCAGACGGGTCAGTAGGACTGTAATCATGCGTCCATAGGGTAGATTACCCCTATGACCGGACAATGTAGCACTAATCATAGTCCGCATGATGATGTATGGAAGGCAGACGGGCTGGCGAGTGCAGATACTGTATATCAGGAACTGGGTCAGCTGAGAAACCCTCTCATAGTGCCCACTCTGTGGGATCAGATTATGCTGGATAATCTTGCAGAAGACCCGTGGAGCTGGACGCAAATAACAAGCTCTCATCTCCCAACGATCAGGACGGAGCAACTGATTGTCAATCTCTGCCCTCATCTCCATCTCAACAAACTTGGGCTCTCCAGGCACACAGTACACCATGGGGCCATCATAGGGAATGCCCAACAAGTCGGCCAGCTGCCGATAGTCAAAAGAAATATCTACCCCTTTGACGTAGCTGGTGATGCGCAACTCCTGACCATGCTCAACGTCATTGTAATTCCCCACCACTTGGAGATTACAATAGAACTGGCGCACCAAATCCGGACATGTGCACGCATCGTAGGTGATGACAGGGAGCCACCCCATATCACCAAAGGCTCCCTCTACGTTGAACACGGCTAACTCAGCCAAGTTCACCATACGACCACCCTCAACCTTCTTACTGGCATAGTCAGCATACCGTGCCTCGGCTTCATTGGAACGGAAGCGAAGGGGATCACGAACTCTGGGTACCTTGGTACGAGCATTGGTATCTGCAAAATAAGAAAGAGAAGGAAAACAAGGAGTTAATAGGATAAAAATCCGAAACTTGATTTAATAACGACGTAAGTTGACCATAAAGCCCCATTTCTCACCATACAAGTGGGCATGAGAACTTACGTAGGTTAAAATACATCCTACAACCCACATACAGTAGGAAATTTTAACTGACAAAGTCCAATTTGAAGAAATTCAAGAAAAATTAAAAATTTCGACAATTAGGGCAAAAAGAGAAAATTTCAAGTTTCTCGATAACCAACCGATGAAACTCAAAAAATTTTTAGGGCTTTCATTCCTCGAGACACCAATAACAAAAGCCCCAATAAAAATCGAATTTTTATGGTTGGAAAAAGTTTAATTTGGAAAATACAAGTTAAATGTGCGAAAACCTAGAAATAGAAACCTAAAAACAGGTAAAAATGAGAGAACATACCTGTATGGATGACGTGGACGTCGAAACTCGGACTAAAATCGACCCACAACAGTGGAGTAGCACTGTAGCAACTCAGAGAGGAGAGGCGAGTCGAAACGGGAGGGAAATAATAAGAAATGACCCAAAATCGGATCTTAAAAATCTGATTTTTAGTCCGAGGGTCGGAAAATTCGACTAGCACAATCGACCCTCGAATCGACCCTCCCATCGACCCTCGGCTCTCGGGAATCTGACAGAAAACTAAGGGTCGGAACTGAGGGTCGGATACCCATCGACCCTCAGCTCTCGAGAAGAACAGGTCATTCCCAGGTTCGGATACTAAGGGTCGGACATACCATCGACCCTCACCATCGACCCTGCATAGAAAAGACAGTATTTTTTTTATAAAATGAGTTAGAATTAGAATTATTGGTTAGCATGCCTACATGAAATATAAATGACTTCTCACTTATTTTGATGATTTTCAGGCACCACCAATCATAGAAAAGAATTATGTTTGGACGTAGGATGACCCGACAGACCCGAAATGCAGTCCCACCACCACCACCCGTGGAGGAGACTAGTCAAGAAAATAACTATGCATCGGGTAATCCAGAACCGGCAAACCCTACAAATTTGCCACCTCCACCACTAGAGCTAACAACCATGGTGATGAATCTGGCACAGCAGCTGCAGCAGATGCAACACGCGCAAGCTCAGATGCAGGATGCCATGGGAATTATGTTTCAAGCCACTCAGGCTGCACCCATGCACACAGGACAAGCCAGTGCAGCACCGGTGGGTAACCACCCAGCTCCTCAGACACCTCAACAACCGGCTGCACAGATTCCAGTGCAGGTACAGGAAGCAGCTCAAGGGAATTACCAGTATCCACCCCATATGTTTGGGGCAAACCCCCAAAATCAATTGGACCACTCCCGACTAGTGGAGAGATTTTTGAAGATGAAACCCAAGGAATTCAACGGCAAACCGTCTGATCCGTTGTGGCCAGCACACTGGATAGACGAGATGGAAAGAAATTTCCTCATGATGACTATCACAGAGGAAGAGAAAGTACTATGCGCTACCTTCATGCTCAAGGGCGATGCACATCATTGGTGGAAATCCACGAAGGCATATCTACTGACCAAGCACGCCCTACTGACATGGGCTATATATAAAGAAGCCTTCTTTGAGAAATATTTTCCACGGAGCTTCAAAGATTCGATGGAGAAGGAGTTTCTGAGTCTTTATCAGGGATAGATGTCAGTGGATGCATACCAACAACGTTATGAAGAGCTGTTTTTCTTCGCACCACTGAGTATGCAAGAAGAAGAAACCAAAACCCATAGGTTTGTCACGGGACTGAGAGGAAACATCAGAGAACATGTTCTGGGCTTAGAAAAGAGAATTTATAATGAAGCTGTACAGATTGCTCGAGTTATAGAATCGAGCCAGAAGGAGAGTTATTTTACTCAGAACAGAGGCATCAAAAGGCCAGTCGAAAATTCTTAAAACGGAGGCAATAACAAGACATATAAGCCTTTCTGTCCTCAGAATTTTGCTGCTGCAACCAAGACTACTTCAGCAGCTCAACCTCAGCCAAAGCCAAATTCTGAAGCCCCGAAGTGTTTTAACTGCAACCAGCTGGGACATATGGCAAGGGAGTGCCCTAAGCCCAAGAAGCAATTCCATCAGGGACGGGTATATGCTGTTACGTCCGAGGATGCGGCCGCATCACCTGATGTGGTCACAGGTATTACTGAAACTTTTTAAAGTTAAAATTACATTGAATGAGCATGTAGACTAAGTAAAGATAAATCACAGGTATTGTACCTATAAATGGTGTACCAGCCAGAGTACTCTTTGATTCAGGAGCTACTCATTCATTTATATCTGTGTCATTCGGAAAGAAGATAAACTTACCCATCAAAACATTAGACTACAAATTACTTGTACGATCACCGATGGGGTTAGAAGTGGAATTAGAGAAAGGTTATGGACCGTGTCCAGTTCTCATTGGAGAGAAAACTTTAGATGCAACCTTGATACAACTTGAGATGGCAGACTTTGATGTCATCTTGGGAATGGACTGGTTAGCTCGGCATTCTGTAAATCTATTATGTGCCGAAAAGAAGCTAACGTTCAAAGACAAAGAAGGAGCAGAATTAAGTTTTTCGGGAACCAAACTTTCCCGGAGACGCAAGCTCATACTTTCAGCACTAAAGGCTAAGAAGTGCCTTGAGAAGGGGGCAATCGGGTATCTAGTATCCGTGGTCGAACTAACCAAGGACGCGCCACGAATGGAAGATATTGATGTCGTGCGGGACTATCCTGACGTATTTTCGAAGGAACTACCAGGACTACCACCCGACCGAGCCACGGAGTTTGTAATAGACCTTATACCTGGAGCCGCACCAGTATCAAAAGCACCTTATAGAATGGCTCCTACTGAACTGAAGGAATTAAAAGTGCAACTACAAGAACTGCTGGACAAGGGTTATATTTGACCCAATATATCTCCATGGGGGGCACCGGTGTTGTTCGTAAAGAAGAAGGATGGTAGCGTTCGATTATGTATCGACTATCGGGAGTTGAATAAACTGACAATCAAGAATCGATATCCACTACCTCGGATCGATGACTTGTTCGATCAGTTACAAGGAGCGAAAGTATTTTCTAAGATCGATCTTCGATCGGGCTATCATCAGTTGAAGATTAAAGAAGGTGATATTTCGAAGACAGCTTTCAGGACCAGATACAGACATTATGAATTTTTGGTTATGTCTTTCGGATTAACTAATGCACCGGCAACGTTCATGGAACTTATGAACCGAGTTTTCCACGATATGTTGGATATGTCGGTTATAGTATTTATTGATGATATATTGGTATATTTCAAGGACAAGGAAACCCATATCAAGAACCTAAACGCAGCCCTACAGCGTTGAAGGAAAGAGAAGCTATATGCCAAATTTTCAAAGTGCGAGTTTTGGCTAAGTGAAGTTACCTTTCGAGGCCATGTATCCGCTGAAGGAATCAAAGTGGACCCCAGCAAGATCGAGGCTATTGTGAAGTGGGAAGCACCAAAGAGCGTTTCAGAAATCAGAAGTTTTCTGGGTCTAGCTGGTTATTATCGGAGATTCGTAGAATACTATTCTTGGATTGCCGTACCTCTCACCAGTTTGACTAAGAAAGGTGAAAAGTTTGTGTGGACGGATAAATGTGAGAAGAGCTTCCAGACATTGAAGTCCAGATTGATATCCACCCCGATTTTGACTATTCCTATTCCAGGACAGACGTTTACCTTATACACTGATGCGTCAGGATTGGGATTAGGATGTGTGCTTATGCAAGGAGAGAAAGTAATTGCTTATGCTTCAAGACAGTTAAAGGTACATGAGAAAAACTACCCCACCCATGATTTGGAGTTAGCGGCAGTAGTACATGCTGTCAAGATATGGAAACATTACTTATACGGAGAGAAATTTCAGATTAAGTCAGACCATAAAAGTCTTACTTATTTATTTAATCAGAAGGAGTTGAATATGAGACAAAGAAGATGGCTGGAACTATTGAAAGACTATGATTGTGATATCCAATATCATCCGAGAAAAACGAACGTAGTAGCGGATGCATTAAGCAGAAAAGCAATGATAAAATCTCTAGGAGTGGTTAGCACGACTGCAGCAATGTGTACTATCAGAATGGTATTCAATCACGACAACGAGCAGTATGAGATAGATACAATGGATGGATCATCCAACCAAGGGTTTATTCATCGGTTTTCGAATATGTTCGTGGCATTGAAGATTATACCGGATATAATGGATGAAGTGAAGACAGCTATCAAAGCAGATCCTTATCTGAGAACAATACAAGAAGATATCGAGAAAGGTAGGACTAACCCTGAGTTCACCTTAGATGACGAGAAGGTACTGAGATACAAAGGAAGAATATGTGTACCTGAAACAGAAAGTACAGACATTAGACACCGACTGATGAAGGAAGCCCACACCACCATATATTCGATACACCCTGGAAGTACAAAAATGTATCATGATCTAAAGAAACTATATTGGTGGAGGGGAATGAAAGCAGATGTAGCTATGTTCGTGTCTCAATGCCTAAATTGTCAGAAAGTAAAGGCTGAACGACAAAGACCCGCAGGACTGTTACAGCCATTACCGGAACCAGCATGGAAATGGGACTGCATCACTATGGACTTCGTCACGGGACTACCATTGACTCCTCGAGTAGTTGACGCAGTTTGGGTGATTGTGGACCGTTTGACTAAAACAGCTCGTTTCATACCTATACGACCTCAGTATACACTGGAAAGGTTAGTGAAGCTGTATGTGGATAATATTGTTCGATTACATGGTGTTCCAGAAAGCATTGTGTCGGATAGAGATCCACGATTTACTTCCAAGTTTTGGGAAGGATTGCAAAAGGCTATGGGTACAACGTTGAAGTTTAGTACTGCATTCCACCCACAGACAGATGGACAGTCGGAGCGTACAATTCAGATTCTATAAGATATGCTACGAGCATGTGTAATTGATTTCAAAGGATCATGGGACGAAAAGTTACCATTGATCGAGTTCGCTTATAACAATAGCTATTAGGCTACTATACAGATGTCACCTTACAAAGCACTGTATGGCAGGAAGTGTCGAACTCCTTTATTTTGGAATGAAGTTGGAGAACATAATATTGTTGGACCGGAATTTGTTAAAGAGACCTGTCGAGTGGTCGACATCATCAAGGAAAGAGTGAGAACAGCTCAGAACCATCAGAAGAAATATGCGGATACTCGACGAAGAGATCTGGAGTTCGTCGTAGGTGACAAAGTATTTTAGAAGGTATCACCTATGCGAGGACTGAAAAGGTTCGGACAGAAAGGGAAACTAAGCCCAAGATATGTTGGGCCGTATGAAATTCTAGCTACGCGTGGAAAAGTGTCTTATCAGTTAGCACTACCACTATCTATGTCAAGTGTGCATGACGTATTTCACATTTCCCTATTGAAGAAGTATGTCAAAGACCCAACGCATGTTTTGACAGTGGATTTGCCAGAATTGACTGATGATTTGACATTTGAAGTAACACCAACAGAAATTACTAGTCGAAAGGTTCAAAGTCTACGCAACAGAGATATCTACTATGTTAAGGTCACATGGAAAAGTAGAAACATGGAAGAAATTACATGGGAAGAAGAAAATGCTATGCGGAAGCAATACCCTCACTTATTTGATTCAGAAGGTATGTATAATTTCGAGGATGAAATTTTTATAAGTAGGGGGTAGTTGTAAGACCCGTGTCAATCTAACCCGGTCTTACCACCTTGAACCAGGTTTACCCATCATGGTCGAGTCAAATGGACCAAGGGCGTGAAGGAGATCGAGATCCCAGGTATCAAATCGACCCAAAAACACTTAAAATAGGAGAAGGTTTGCATACCCAGCTAAGCAGGGTCAGACCTCCCAAAACAGAAAGTCAGACCCTTAGTTTTGAAGGGAGGGTCGGACAGCTTAGGACCCTAGGGTCGACGGGATCATCGACCCTCCCATCGACCCTCGGTTGCCGTAAGAAAAGAAAATTAGGAAATTTCCTAATTTTCGATTGGGATTCTTTTCTAATCTCAAAGGGACTTATTTTAGGATGTTCCTACTCTATTTAAAGGACGTCCCTAACCCACTTCCACTCCTTTCACAACCCTAATTGAATTGAGAGAAAGAGAGGAGAAGGAAAAGAGGAAGAAGAAAGGAAAGGAAGATAACTTAGCAAAAAGGAGAAGAATTTCAGAGAAAAAGTAATCTTCTCAAGTATGGATACTAATTCCATGAGTTTCTACAGACCTTAGGTTAGTTATTGTTGAGAGTGTGATCTCGGAGAAACCCAAACCATCAAAGCTATGGTTAGGTTTCCATGGAAAACCATAGAAGAATGCATGAAAGCTATCTAGGTGGTTGATTCGTGGTTCCAGACCATGGAATGAATGTAGAATGGAATGTAGGAGCAAGCCATAGGATTCCAAACACGAAGAATGGATTAAAAGAGGGAATTGGACCAAAGTGCACAAAGGGTCGTACCGAGGGTCGATGACCATCCGACCCTAGGTGTTTCTGACCATCGACCCTCAGTGTTCGAAAAGTTCAGAATCTGGGGAGGGTCGCACCCAGGGTCGATCAGGACTCCGACCCTACCTCCGACCCTCAGTTAACAGAATAGTTTTTAAATTCAGAATTAATTCTAATTAAATTTTATCGACTTTATTAGGTCTTCTAGCAATATAATAATATTATAAAGGTGATTTTAAAGCTTGGAAAGGTATCTATTAGCAAGCTAAGGTGAGGAACCCGAACTCCAAACTAAATTGGTTAATAACAAAAACTGTTTTCTATTTCTTGAGTCCTATGCTATGCTTGATTCTATGCGAATATGTTTGTAATGTGCATACAGCATGCCATCCAATATTTCTATTACTTGTTCATGCATATTTACTTTATTGTTTATAACATGATGATGATGATGATGATAGGAATAGGCATGTGCTTGTATGTGTGTAGTTGTTGTACTTGATGCGAGGGAGTATCAGGGGAGGTGTGATGAGAACGTCAATAAACGTTAACCTTTGGCGAGTCTCAGCACTTTAGCTCTATCTCTAACTCAAGTCTTGTGCATTGGCATCGTCGTATCGCCATTACTTTAGCAGAACTATTATGTCGTAGAGTATCAGGGGAGGTGGTCTCGGTCCTTGTAGTCTCTGACTCTATCGGGGGACCTTAGCTCTATCTCTATGGACATTCTGAGGGATGCTGGGGTGAGGCCTTGGATATACGTTTTGGCATTAGGATTGGTTAGTTGCGAGCCCAGTTTGCAGCCCTCGCTAACAGGGGCTTACGTGTTGGTATGGCACTATATAGAATTAAACGTAACCTTTGTTATATAATATTCATGATTGGGTGCATGTGAGTTGACGATAAACGTGATCTTCGGGTGACGTCACACACTCGTGTATAGAGGCGGGGTCAATAAACGCGACCTTTGGCTACCTAAACCTTTCTATTGCATACTGCAAACTTTGAACCGGACCAAAGATATAAATTGATTTGCATGCATATGTATTATTGCATTATTTTAGCTACTCACTGAGCCGTGATGTGTGCTCACCCCTCGACGTCGAATATTTTTAGTGAATGATGCAGGTTATACCGTTGAAGACTATGTGAATGCGTCTGCGTACGGGAATGTGGCAGCAATGGAAGCTGAAGCTGAAGTAGATACACACGACTCCTCTTGCGAGTGCAACTCGTGTGTATTTGATTAGATATTTTATAGGTTTCTTTATTGAATTTATTATGACATGTATTTGGTACTTAAATATTTATGTCTCAGTTGAAAACAGAATAATTTGCTATTAAATTATTAATATCATCTTAGTTTCTCAGTTCATGTTATTATAAGACTTCCGCTATTGTGTATTTACTCTGATTATGATTACGGATGTGTGTAAGTTTAGATAACGCGGGGATAGCCTATTTGAGATCCTGGTTGAACCGTTGGTTTATTAGCGGTTCATCACATCATTCTGAATAGTGCAGAATTGGGGTGTGACAGTTACCATTGATCGAGTTCGCGTATAACAATAGCTATCAGGCTACTATACAGATGTCACCTTATGAAGCACTGTATGGCAGAAAGTGTCGAACTCCTTTATTTTGGAATGAAGTTGGAGAACATAGTATTGTTGGACCGGAATTTATTGAAGAGACTTGTCGAGTGGTCGACATTATCAAGGAAAGAGTGAGAACAGCTCAGAACCATCAGAAGCAATATGCAGATACTCGACGCAGAGATCTGGAGTTCGCTGTAGGTGATAAAGTATTTTTAAAGGTATCGCCTATGCGAGGATTGAAAAGGTTCGGACAGAAAGGGAAACTAAGTCCAAGATATGTCGGGCCGTATGAAATTCTAGCTAAGCGTGGTAAAGTGGCTTATCAGTTAGCACTACCACCATCCATGTCAAGTGTGCATGATGTATTTCACATGTTCCTATTGAAGAAGTATGTCAAGGATCCAACGCACGTGTTGACAGTTGATTTACCAGATTTGACTGATGATTTGACATTCGAAGTAACACCAACTGAAATCACCAGCCGAAAGGTTCAACGTCTACGCAATCGAGATATCTATTATGTGAAGGTCACATGGAAAAGTAGAGACATGGAAGAAATTACATGGGAAGAAGAAAATGCTATGCGAAAGCAATACCCTCACTTATTTGATTCAGAAGGTATGTACAATTTCGAGGACGAAATTTTTATAAGTAGGGGGGAGTTGTAAGACCTGTGTCAATCTAACCCGGTCATACCACCTTGAACCAGGTTTACCCATCATGGTCGAGTCAAATGTACCAAGGGCGTGAAGGAGATCGAGATCCCAGGTATCAAATCGACCCAAAAACACTTAAATTAAGGGGAGGGTCGCATACCCAGCAAGGGAGGGTCGGACCCCCCCAAGACAGAAAGTCAGACCCTCAGTTTTATAGGGAGGGTCGGACTCATTAGGAAACCTAGGGTCGACGTGATCATCGACCCTCGCATCGACCCTCGGTTGCCGCCGAAGCTAAAATTAGGAAATTTCCTAATTTTCGATTTGGATTCTTTCCTAATCTCAAAGGGACTTATTTTAGGATGTTCCTACTCTATTTATAGGATTTCCCTAAGCCTCTTTCACTCCTTTCACAACCCTAATTGAATTGAGAGAAAGAGAAGAGAATGAAAAAAAGAAGAAGAAAAGCAAGGAAGAGAATTTAACCAAAAGAGAAGAGTTGCAGAGAAGGAGTATTCTTCTCAGGTATGGATACTAATTCCATGAGTTTCTACAGACCTTAGGATAGATATTGATGAGAGTGTGATCTCGGAGAAACCCAAACCATCAACCTATCGTTAGGTTTTCATGGAAAACCGTAGGAGAATGCATGAAAGCTATTTAGGTGGATGATTCATGGTTCCAGGCCATGGAATGAATGTTGAATGGAATGTAGGAGCAAGCCATAGGATCCCAAGCACGAAGAATGAGCTAAAAAGAGGAAAATTGACCAAAGTACACCGAGGATCGCACCGAGGGTCGATGACCATCCGACCCTAGGTGATCTTGAGTATCGACCCTCAGTGTTCGGGAAGTTCAGATTTTGGGGAGGGTCGCACCTAGGGTCGATCAGCACTCCGACCCTACCTCCGACCCTCAGTTAACAGAATGGTTTTTAAATGCTGAATAAATTTTAATTAAATTTTATCGGCTTTGTTAGGTCTTCTAGCAATATAATAACATTATAAAGGTGATTCGAAAGCTTTGAAAAATATCTATTAGCAAGCTAAGGTGAGGGAACAAGACCTAAACTAATTGGTTAATAATAAACTGTTTTACTTCTTGAGTCCAATGCCATATTGATCCTATGCGTGTATGCTTATATGTGCATTTAACATGTCATCCAATATTTCTATTAACCGTTCATGCATATTTACTTTATTGTTTATAACATGATGATGATGATGATGATAGGAATAGGCATGTGAATGTTTGTGTTTGGCCAGTGTATATGGTGAGGGTAGGAATGGTATCAACCGATACAACCATGACCGTTTTTCATGGGGTGTATATTGTGCTATGTTCTACTCAAGTCATGTCCACTGATGTCGTCGTATCGCCATTACCTTAGCAGAACTATTGCGACGTACGGCATCAAGGAGGTTCTCGGTCCTTGAGTCCTATACTGTACCGAGGGGCCTTAGCTCTATCTTTACGGGTGCTCTGAGGGATGCTGGGGTGAGGCCTTGGATACACTGTTTGGCATTAGGATTGGTTAGTTGCGAGCCCAGTTTGCAACCCTAGCCAGCAGGGGTTTATTTGTTGGTATGGTATCAACCGGTACAGCCATGCCATTTTCATGGGGTGTATATTGTGCCATTTTGGGTACTGTGGGCGACAGTGCTGGAGTCATTGGGTGTATCCACACACTTGTGTATAGAGGTGCGGCGGCCACCTATCCTTTCTATAGCACAGTGCAAACTATAAATCAGACCAAAGATATAAATTGATTGCATGCATATGTATTGTTGCATTGTTTTATTTGCTCACTGAGCCATGATGTGTGCTCATCCCTCGACGTCGAATATTTTTAGTTGATGATGCATGTTATATCGTTGAAGATTATTTAGATGCTCCAGCGTACGAAAATGTAGCGGCGATGGAAGTGGAAGATGAAGTGGATATACATGACGTCTCTTGCGAGTGCAACTCATGTGTATTCGATTAGATATTTTCTTAGGTTTATTTACTTGGATTTATTATGGACATGTATTTGATATTTATTTATGTCTCAGTGGATACAAAATAATTTTCTATTTAAATATTAATATCACAGCAGATTCTCAGTTCATTTTATTATATGACTTTCGCTATTGTGTATTTACTCTGATTATGATTATGGATGTATGGGGTTCAGATAACACGGATATAGCTTACTCGAGATCCTGATTGAACCGTTGGTTTGCTAGTGGTTCATCACACCATTCTGAACAGTGTGGAATTGGGGTGTGACACAATGTCACCCGTGCAAGGCTAATATGGTAGCTGAGGTTTTGGGCAACAAGGAGTAATGAAGCCAGAAGGAGGACCTAGTAGCTGCCTTATGTTCCGTAGTAATAGATTCAAATTTGGAAGAAGAGTAACATATAATAGAAACTCATGATGATCCAATTGTGCGAGAACTTATGGATGAACTTATGGAGTAATAATTCCTCGACTGCGCTTGTGGCATTAAAGATCATCTCTGAATTGATGGATGAAGTAAGAGTAACAATTTTGTTAGATCCGTATATAAGAATGGTACAAGAAGATTTAGAGAAAGAAAAACCTAACCCTGACTTACTTCTGATGCGAAAAAGGTCCTGAGATACAGAGGATGATTATGTATACCTGAAAGTGAAAAATACTGATCATAGATACAAGATAATGCTAAAAGCTCATTCTATTCAGTATTGGGTACATCCTAGAAGTACAAAATATACCAAAACATGAAGAGATTACTTTGGTGGAAGAAAATAGAAGTAGTTGTGGCTAGATGCATGTTTAGTGACTGAATTATCAGCAAGTAAAGGTTGAAAGACAAAGACCAACATGGCTTACTACAACCACTATCAGAGCCAGTCTGAAAGTGAAACTGCATTACAATGAACTATGTCACCGATTTACCACTGACTCCCAGATCGGTTGACACAGTTTGGGTGATTGTTGATCGCCTTATGAAGATAACACATTCCATTGCTATACAACCTCGGTATGCTTTCGAGTAGTTAACTAAGCTATATGTGGATAATATTTCCAAATTGAATGGTATGCCTGAGAGCATAGTGTTGGTCAGAGGCTCAAGCTTTATCTCAAAGTTTTGGGAGGATCTACAGAAAACGATGGGAACGAAGTTGAAGTTTAGTACCGCATTTTATCTTAAACTGACGGACAGTCGGAGCGGACTATACAGATCCTAAGAGATATGCCCCGATCTTGTGAAATTGATTTCAAGGAGCTTCAGTTGGGAAGTTACCACGGATTGAATTTGCTACCGAGCTACCAAGTAGACGTCACCTATGAAGCATGGTATGGTAGAAATGTCGAATTCCATTATTTTGGAACGAAGTCGGAGAATAAGGAATTGTAAGACCTGAGTCTGTTGAAGAAACCTATCGAATGGCAGCAAGATCAAAGAAAAGGGCCAAGATAGCTCAAGTTTGTCAGAAGAGACACCAAGACCTCGAGTTCGCCATAAATGACAAAGTGTTCTTGAAGATATCACTTATGTATGGTTTGAAACGATTCGACAAGAAGGGAAAGTTGTATCCTATATATATTTTGGATTTTATAAACTTTTGTAGGGACGTAGAAAAGTTGCATATCAACTAGCGTTACCGCTGTCCATGTCTAGTGTGCATGACGTATTTCACATGTCTCTATTGAAGAAGTACCTTGGAGATCCATATCAAAGGTATTGACCACGGATCCACTGGATTATATAGAAGATTTAACTATTGAAATGGTACCAGCCTAGTTCACTGGTTGGAAGGTACAACATCTCCAAAGCTGGGATAATTATTAAATGAAGGTAACCTGGCGAAGATAAAACGTGGAGAAGTTTACGTGGGAAGAGGAAGATGCAATTCGAAAGTAGTAATCCCACCTATTTAACTCCGAAGTATATTCAAATTTCGAGGATCAAATTTCTTTTAAGGGTGGGGGAGTTGTAAGATCCATGCGTGTAAATTTCGAGGATGAAATTTCTATTAAGGATGGTGGAGTTATAAGATCTGCACACCACCAATCCGGTTTAACCTTACGTTCTCGTGTCGTGACTGATCTTTCCATCATAATTGACTCCAGTGAACTAATTTACGAAGAAACCACAAGATGATGTAAGCAATAAGTCCAATTTAGTTGGTATGATTGACTGTTTAAGTTTATGTGGAAGCAACCAGTCAAAAACTTAAAAACAATAAATTTTGGGCCTACGGTAGCAGATTTGAGGGCTACGGTTGCACCTATGGTAGACCGTAGTGAGATTGTATGACATATGGTTGCATGTTTTGGTGGTATGGTCGACGGTTTATGCGACAGTATGATCGATCGTACGAACCCAGAATCGACTTCGTGTTTAGGAAACTTTCCTAATTTGATGAGGACTCTTTCCTATTTAAAGTGGGACTCTATATGGAGGTTTTTCCTCTATATAAGGGATGTTCCTTAGCCTCTCTCACTCTTTTAGAACCCATATTGAAACTCTAAACCTAAGAGAGAAAGAGAGAGAGAAAGAGAAGGAGAAGGAGATTTAGAGAAGAACACTGAGAGAAAGGTTTTGTAGAGAAGAGTTCTATCTCTCTACAACAAGCTTAAAGTATGGACTTGACTCTGTAGGATATATCAGATAGGATAGGTTCTTTTCCATCAAATTGATGTGTTGAATCTAATGTAACGATTTCGGTTATAGAATTTCTAAGCAAAACCATGAGAAAATAGGTTAGGGATAATTGATAGGGATAAACTGTGATCAAAGGCCATAGAATGATTTTAGGATGAACCCCATTAATGATCAATGAGGAGAAACTCATATGAGAAGTAAAAATTAACTTGACTACATATGGTCGTAGCTATGGTCGACCATAGGATGAGAAAAGAATCGACCACAGCCATTCGGGAAGAATTCAGGAAACATACGGTTGCATGTAATGCGACCATAGGGTATCGACCGTATGTCCTACGGTGGCATATATTGCGACCATAGGATCGACCATACCATCAATTGTAGGAAAACAACAAACATATTTTAAGACCAAAAAGGTTTTTGACTACTGTAACTTGGTAAACTTGAACCCTAACTTACATACATTAATTGTTTAGGTTCCTAATAGATTCAAAGTGACTTCTAAAGCTTGAGAGAAGAACAAGGAGAGGAACAAACATCGATCAAAGGTGAGGGGACAAGACCTAAATTAATTAGTTAAATAACAAACTGTTTCTTTTATTGAGTCCAATGCCATGATTGATTCTATGCTTGTATGCTTGTAATGTGTATCTCACATGTCATCCAATATTTCTGTTACTATTGCTCATGCATATTTAATTATGTTTATTTATAACATGATGATGATGATGATGACGATGCTAAGAATAGGCATGTGATTGTATGTGTGTGGTTGGTGTGTTGGATGAGAGTAGAGCATCAGGGGGAGGATGTGGCATGGTGGTCTATGACATCACCACCAGATTATAGTTCTATCTCTACTCAAGTCTTGTTCACTGACATTGTCGTATCGCCATTACCTTTGCAGAACTATTACGTCGTAGGGCATCAGGGGAGGTGGTCTCGGACCTTGTGGTCTCTGACTCTGCCAAGGGGCCTTAGCTCTATCTCTATGGACGTATTGAGGGATGCTAGGGTGAGGCCTTGGATATACTGTATGGCATTAGGATTGGTTAGTCACGAGCCCAGTTTGCAAGCCCTCGCCAATAGGAGCTTACGTATTGGTATGGGTAGAGCATCAAGAGAAGTGTTGATGGTGTTTGATCCGGACACTTTAGCTCTATCTCTATTCCATGGTGGGTGCATGTGGGATGGCAATGGTGTTTGATCCATTGGGTAGATTCACACACTCGTGTATAGAGGTGCGGGGGCCACCAAACCTTTCTATAGCACATTGTAAACTTATAAACCAGACCAAAGATATGAATTGAATGCATGTATATGTTTGTTGCATTGTTTTGTTCACTCACTGAGCTCAAGTTGGAGAGCTGACCCTTGCACAAGCAATTATTTTTAGTTTCTGATGTTGCAGGTGTTATGGTTGAAGATTATATGAATACACCAACGTGTGGACATGCAGCGGCTATGGATGTGCAAGCTATGAAGGACGAATATGGCTAGTTAAGCTAGTGTTTCAACTATGTTTACGCTTAGTGGTTAACTTTCATTTTGTGATACTTGTAATCAGTATTAATTATGTTTTGGTTACTTGAAGATAACTTGTTAAATATTTAATTATCACTATAGACTCTCAGTTCATTATTAATAAGACTTTTGCTATTTATTTATTTACTCTGATTATTATTGTGGAATGTGTTTTGGTTTAACATGGTTGGCATAGCCTATACGAGATCCTGGTTTGAACCGTTGGTTCTCATGATGGTTCATCACACCACTGGTTAGTCTAGAATTAGGGTGTGACATATATTCTTTCTCTACTTCTGTCTGAGGTGTACAAGTTGTAGAAAGACAAAAGTTTTCAATCAAAGGAGTATTCACAGGTTTTGCTTTTGCCATACCAAAACGTGGCAAAAGCTTCTGAATATAGCTCTTTTATGACAAAAAAAACTTTCTCTACTTGCGGTCCCTGAGAATCTCCATACCTAAAATCTTTTGAGCAACTCCCAAGTCTTTCATATCAAATTCTACACTAAGAATTGCTTTCAGCTTCTTAATTTCTATCATGTCTCGAGCTGCATGAGCATATCATCTACATACAAGAGCAAATAAACAAGTGAGTCATCAGCAACTCTCTTATGATAAACACAATAGTCATATGGACTCCTGTTGTACCCGTGTTTCATCATAAAGCCATCAAACCTCTTGTACCACTGTCTTGGTGACAGCTTCAAAGCATATAAAGATTTCTAAATCCTGCAAACATGATCTTCCTTTCCTTGAATGGAGAACCCCTCTGACTAACTCATAAAAATCTCTTCTTCAAGTTCTCCATGCAAGAAAGCTATCTTCAATTCTAACTGCTCCAATTCCAAATCCTGATGTGCTACTAAGGCAAGTAACACCCGAATGGAAGTGTGCCTTACAATAGGTGAGAAAATCTCATTGTAATCCACTCCCTCTTTTTGACTATATCCTTTTGCAACTAGACGTGCTTTAAATCTTGTATTTTTAGCCCCTAGTAATCATGCCCTCTTCTTAAAGACCCATTTGCAGCCAACTAGCCTTCTTCCCTTTGGTAGCTTCACTAGTTTCTATGTTGGATTTTTGTGAAGAGTTTCTATCTCCTCTTCCATGGCAGCAATCTACTGATTAAACTCCTTCATTATGATAGATTCTCTATAGGTGGACGGTTCAGAAGACTCCACCTCTTCTGCTACCTGTAAAGCATATGTTAACATATCCTCAAAACCATATCTCACAGAAGCATTAATCTGTTTACGAAGTCTAGTAGTGGCAATACTAGGTTCATGCTCTTGTTCTTGATTTAATTCTGACATAGGTTCAGTTTGAACATCTTCACCAAACTGATCGGTCTATACTATTCCATCATCATCATGACTCTCACTAGGAATTATCTTAAACTCCACCTGCTTGAGAACACTATCAGATTTCTTGGAATCAACAGTCTAGTTTTAGGTGAAGCATATAGTTCTCATTACAAGTAACATTTTTACTCATAATTACTTTCTTCTCAGATGGAAACCAAATTCTATATCCCTTCACCCCATTACCATGTCCCATAAATATGCATTTTTGGCCCTTGGTTCTAGTTTACATTCACTAACATGATAGTAAGCAGGGCAACCAAATATTTTAAGGGTTGAATAATTAGTAGGTTTACCAGACCATACCTTAATAGGAGTTTTACAATCAATAGCAGTGGCAGGGAAATGACTCAGCAGATAGCATACAGTATTAACAGCCTCTGCCTAATAGCTCCTTCCTAATCCAGCATTAGAGAGCAAGTAGCAAGCTCTCTCTAACAATGTTCTATTCATCTTTTTTGCTACTCCATTTTGCTGTGGAGTATCTCTGACTGTGTGGTGCCTAGCAATCCCTTCATCTTTATAGAACCCATCGAATTCTTTCGAACAGAACTCCAAGCCATTATCAGTATGAAGACGCTTTATCTTCTTACTCGTTTGATTCTCAATAAGAATCTTTTAGTGCTTGAAGGTTTCAAAAACCTCACTTTTGTGCTTCATAATGAATACACAGGTCATCCTTGAGTAGTCATCAATAATAGAGAGGAAATATCTAGCATCTCCTAAGGATGTAACCCGATAAGGACCCCAACAATCTGAATGAATGTCGTCAAGTATTGCCTTTGTTCTATGAACTACCTTAGAAAACTGAATTTGGCGTTGTTTCTCAAAAATACAATGCTTACAGTAACCTAACTCAGCTACCTTGTGACTACCTAGGAGACCCAGCTTGCTGAGAATTATCATCCCTTTTTTGCTAACATGACCAAGTCACATATGCCACAACTTGGTTAAATCAGAATCTGACTTCTCTGAGGGAGATGCTATAGCGACTGAACCCGTAACCGTTGTCCCTTGTAACATATATAATGAACTCTGCTTCAGTCCCTTCATTATCACTAAAGCTCCTTTAGTAATCCGCAAAACTCCACCTTCACAGCTTTAGTTGTACCCTTTGGAGTCCATAACTCTTAAAGATATCAAAAAAAATTTCTGATCTGAAACATGTTTAACTTCTGTTAAGGTTCTAATCATGCCATCGTGCATTCTGATCTGAATAGAACCAATATCAATTGTCTTATAGGTTGTGTCATTATCCATTAAGACGTTTCCACCATCCAGCTTTTCACATGTTAAAAACCAGTCCCTATTGGGATACATATGGTAAGAGCAACCTGAGTCTAAAATCCATTGTTCTAAAGAAAGTGAATGGTTAACCGCAGAGAAAACTAGATCATTCTTTGAACTACAATCCTCCTTTGCAACTGCTGCAACTAGAGGTTTCCCTTTCTTCTTAGGACATTCATTATTCCAGTGGCCTGATTCTTTACAGTAGTTACAGATATCCTTAGGATCTCATCCTTTGGATTTAGACCTTCCTTTACCTTTCCACTTTCCTTTCCCTTTTTTTATCTTCTTCATCTCTTATCAGAATCAAAATTCGTGACAGCCAATCCTACTGCTCAACTTTCTATATCATTTCTAAAGGCCTTATGTCGAAGTTCATGAAAATGAAGACTAGATTTGACTTCTTCTAGAGTGATGGTATCCCTACCCACGACGAAAGAATTTACAAAATTTTCGTATGACAGAGGTAGGGAGACCAACAAAATAAGGGTTGCATCTTTATCCTCGATTTTAACGTCTATATTTTTCAGATCCATTAAAATAAAATTTAATTCATCAAGATGTTCTTTGAGAGCCATACCTTCCTTCATACGAAGGGTGAACAAATGTTGTTTCAGTAACTTATTGGTGACGGATTTTATCATATAGAGATTCTTCAACTTTACCTACAGGCTGGTAGTAGATTCTTTATCAGCTACTTTGTAAATAACTTCATCCGTTGACATAATAGGATTGTTGAATGCACCTTCTCATCCTGTTATACAAATTCTGAATCCTCCATTGATTTAGGCTTCTTTTTTGAAAGCGGAGGCCAGATACCTTGTTGCTTCGTAGGGCATGCATCTTGATATGTCATAAACTGAAATTGTTCTTACCTGTGAACTTATCGATCTTGATATTATACGAAGTCATCTCTACTCTTAACGAACAGTTATGGAATGAACAGGCTCTGATACCAGTTTGTTACGAAATCAAGAATGAAAAAAATAAATCACACATAGAGAACACAGAGATTTTACATGGTTCACCAACACAATGTATGAGGGCTACATCCATGATTGCAGTAGATCAAATCTTTCACTATCTCAGAGAGAAAAACTGATTACAGAGAGAGAACCCTAGAATAAGAGGAGTTTATATAATACTCCCAAAACAGAATTGTAGAGTCCTATTCCAACTCAACAACAATAGTCAAAGAATCTTGCACCAACTGTGCGGGTAAAAGAGCCACACCAATGAGGATTGTGAGTAGGTCCCATAATATGGACAGACTTCATAACTTATTAGGATTCAAGACATCCCAATTGGTTAGATATAGTTTATAGGGTTGCCACAATATATAGAACATAGGAACCATTCAGATTTAGAAATTTGTTGAAGTTCTGCTTCAATGAGAAAAGGTTTAGATTTATGGTTTGTTAAGTGGGTTGAAATTTATTTTGGTAGAAGAAGCCAAATAGAAGAGAGGTTTTCGAGTCCTTAAATATCTAAAGAATAGTATACAAATAGCCACAGAGAAATCACAATAACCTAAGGGCTTTAATGCATGTCATTCTAGCTCCCGTGGTTGATTCATTCTCTAGTTTCCAAACAACTTAGTGATTCCTGGTAATAAAAAAAAATGTTTCAATTATTTTGACATCTCATAAGACCAGAATATCCTCTAACATATATTTCTTTTCCTCGCTCTGTAATAACAACATCTAGATTTCAGTCTAATTGGGACTAAAAATGTATCAATGTCAAACTGATGATATTTGTATGCATGTAGATTTCAGTCTAATTGAGACTAACAATGTATCAATGTCAAACCCTTTAACATGTTGTTGTTACCACTGTGATGTTCAGCTTCCATTATAATTGACTTGCTCTAGTTCTCATTTCTACTGCTTTGTTTATTTTACAGGACTTAAAAGGAGGTTTTACTTAAACGTTTGAGTTTTTGGAATAGTATTGTTTTGAGGTTCTACTCAATTTGTCTTTCAATTCACCGTGCATTTGACCTTGTGTGGTTCTATTATAATGTTACTTCAATTCCTTTTTAAGGTTTGTTTTCTAAATACTAAAACCTTAGTCATTACAACAATTTCCATTTCTATTACGTTGTTAATTATTAGGATTTCTCAATTTGAGAATATTAAAGTGAAAGCATAGAATTACCATACACTTACACTTTTGGACACATTAAAAAAAATCTAGTATCATCATTTCTATTAGGCTTCTCCTCTAGTAACAAACTTAAAGGGCATGCAAGTGTGGTTTTGGAAAGGGTTGGAACTGATTATGGATGGTGATAAGTCTTACAATGTTAGAAATACAATATAAATTAATTAATGAGTAAGGTAGAAAGGGGTGGAAATAATACTAAGGAGGCAAGGAGTCAACTCTTGATCAGGGCTTTCTTAGTAGTTACCACTAAGGAAAATCTGATGGTATTTGTTCCAGTGAGATCTTGGAATTCCAATTACAATAGAGCAAGCTGTTGTGATTTTTCCTTCTGTCGTTCCTCTTCGAAGAGAGCATTTACATAAGCTCGTGACACTATGAATGCTTACAGAAAGCAACTTATCCCTTGGAGCAGCAGAAGATAGCCTTAGTATTGGGTCTTTTCTTTTGGCACATCAGGATTTAGATGATCTAACTCATCCTTAACTTTTAATTTAATTTTTATCTCTTTGTGAGAACCAAGGAGAGGACCAAATACCATATTGAGGTTTTCTTGATTGGAACTCTCTTCAGAGTCCTTGCAGTACAACATTTCTTATTCTTGGCCTACGGGTCTCTTAATCTGATTATGGTGAAGGAATTTGATAATTCAAAGAAATGGTTGATGGCTTTGAAAGAAGCTTTTCTTCTTGATAGAGAAAACAGACTTAGTAGGTTATTATGATAGTTCATTCAAAGTTCTGGGTTTTTGGGATTCTTGGTAGGTTGTACAGCTTTGATTTCTTTGCTCTTTTTTGTCCTTATTCACAAGTATGCTCTATCTGTCATTATTCTTAGAGTTCTCTGCGTATGAGATCATTCATAGAGAATTGTGCTTGTTAAGAAATTACCCAGGCCATTAATAGGAATTGAATAATTCCTCTGAAATTTATGAAAAGTAAATAGTACCAGCAGCATGTGTTATGTGTAATTCATCAACTCTAAATGCTCATCACCTTGGTCGACACTCTTGGAAGGCATCTTGTAGCATCTGAGAGCAGATACAGTCTAGACTTGGAAAATTTTGTTATGGATTTGATGGTTTCTTGGACCCTCATACTGTGTTCTTGCAACTTGCTTTCATTTACTTGGAATTCTTATTCTGTTAGCATAAGATTGAGACTCTAAACAAGAATTTGGGCCCTATATACCTTGTTGATTTCAATATTCTGATCAATATAATAACAACTTGTGCAATCATTTATTTCTTAATATTTGTAATGATTCCCTTGCTTTCAGGACCTTGAGAAGAAGATGAAGGAGAGGGTCAAGTGGTTGACAAGAGGAGGATCAAGACTAAGAAAGTTGTTGAGAAGTTTGGTTCTCAATTACACATTCTTGTTCCAATTGAATTTTAGTGTTTGAATATTTTAGTTGTTTTTTTAGAATTGATTTGGTGACACAATATCTGTTTGTTTTTTCGGTGTATTTGGGATTGAGATTGTAAGACCCGCACCCAAATTTCGGTCCTAATTTGAAATTTTGACTTTGTAATAGGTCTTACCATGACAAGTTGTTCAAACCAACATGTACCAGACCAACGGAGCCCATAAAGGTAACCCAACTCAATCCAAGTACTTAAAACATCGAAACAGGGTTTGATTGAGGAGTCCGACTGGACATCAAGAGGGTGCGGTCGGTCACCAACCGCACAACCTCCAACGGCATCTGTATAACCAAATCTAGGTTGGTGACACCCATGGTTTTGGATTGGATTATTAACCAATCATAGAAAATGACTAGATTCATTTTTAAATTAGGAAGGAAGGAGGGAAATCCTCCAACTTACCTTGATTGGAAACCCCATCCATTCCAAATGTGAATTGAGTGTGGGAGTAGTCCATACTCCATCCTCACTCTATCTAATTAGACAAAAACAAGAAAGAGAAAGGGAAGGAAAGCTCTGACATTTGGAGAAGGAAGAAGAAGAAGAGCAAGAAAGGAGAAGGGATAAAGAGAGTCCGCCATCATTGGAACCTTCAATAGTAACACCAACAGGAAAATATTCCAGGTAACAAATCTCTACTTCTCCTGATTTCTTTCAGTTAATAATAAGATAATCATGTTCTCCCTGATTATAATCTCCCTTCAGTGTCACTGGCAAGCACTCAATGACTTATTTGGGTGTTAAATTAGAACTGGTGAAGAACCGAAACCATGGAAATGGTGAGAAATGGGATGAATGTCACACCCCAATTCTGCACCAACCAGAATGGTATGATGAACCATCTATGATCCAACGGTTCAACTAGAATCTCGAATAAGCTGTGTCCTTTTGCTTAAACCAAACACATCCACAACCATAATCAGAGTAAATAAATAATAACGAAAGTCTTTAATATTAATGAACTGAGTATCTAACAATGATAACTGATGTGAATTAAATATGTATGTAACCGCAAGTGCACGGTATCATGCAGTAACGGGTCGATCTCAGGGAGGAATCGCTATTATCCTAACTCAAATAAGGCAAAGCGTACCAAAAGGATATGATTGAATTAACACCCTAATCACTTTAAATAAAAATTAATCAAGCAATAAAAACAATAATAATCATTCATAACGGTACGAAAATTTACGAAACCACTAACTATAAAGTAACACAGATTTATTGCAAGAAAGAAACGAAATTAAAAGTAAAAGAATGTAAGAAAAACTTATCTCGATAGAAGATTTCTCTGTCATTGCTCGTCGTCTTGTTGTCACTCCAAGGCGATGTGCAAACGATTACAAAGGGAGCCTTCTCCCCTAAATTAAATTAGTAATGGGATACAACCTATATTTATCTACCCTACTACAGAGTTCTAAATTTGAAATTAAAACTAAAAATAAATAAATAAAAATAAACTTAAGCAAGAAGAACACAACTTGAAAAGAAAAGAAAACTAAGAATCTCAAACTCTCTCATAAATTCTCAAAACTAAGAAAAAACTCATAATAGAATTCTTGGATGATTTTCTATTGCTGAGCATTACATATATATACAAGAGAGTAAATATCACAATCAATCTTTACAATTGAATTACAAGAGATTTTGTGGAGATAATTTTGGTAACCGAATTCCAATCTTGTAGGTTCATTGTATATGGATGATTCTTGAGTAGAAAAAATCTTGCACCAACTCATCAAATCTTTAGCATCATTATCTCTTTTTGAAAACTTTCATAATCGATTGGAGCTTTCCATTCTTCCATGTCATGGCAATCTTGTAAATTTGATTCCAAATAACTAAGGAATATTTTCTCAAGAGAATAGAATCTTTCACATGTGATTGGGCTATTCTTTGACTTGGTCCAAGGCTGATCTTATACACAAAATTCGTGGCTCTCCTCATAAAATTCATCTTATGCCCGGCTGCTGAGTTGACTGGGTGAGTTAAAAGGACAAGATCACCAAAAATTCATAAAATGATATTTTTAAACTCAAATTTCTCCATTCTTTTACCTACACCCAACAAACATAAAATCAACATTAAATACCCGAGAAGCATCATAAATAGAATAAGAGATGTATATTTTATGCCCTAAATTCACACATAAAATATGTTCATCAATAACATAAATAAAGTATCCAATTATCTCCAAAAGACTAAGACATAAAATAAAATAAAATAAATTAGTTAATTACATTTTTCAAATAATCCAACAAATAATCTAATCAAAGACACATGAGTTGCACTCGCACGACAAATCATGCGACTCCGTCATAGCTTCTGCATCCATCGTCGCAACATGCCCGTACATTGGAGCATTCATATAATCTTCTACTGTAGGACCTGCATCATCAACTAAAAATATTCGACGTTGAAAGGGTGAGCACACATCATGGCTCAGTGAACAAACAAAACAATGCAACAAACATATGCATGCATTCAATTCATATCTTTGGTCTGGTACATAAGTTTGTAATGTGCAATAGAAATGATTGGTGGCCGCCGCACCTCTATACACGAGTGTGTGAAGTCGCCCAATGGATCAAACACCATTGCTGTCCCATATGCACCCATCATGGAATAGAGATAGAGCTAAAGTGCCTGGATCAAACACCTCATAACACTTCCCTTGATGCCCTATGCCAACACGTAAGCCCCTTTTGGCGAGGGCTTGCAAACTGGGCTCGCAACTAACCAGTCCTAATATCAAATAGTGTATCCAAGGCCTCACCCCAGCATCCCTCAATACGTCCATAGAGATAGAGCTAAGGTCCCCCGGCAGAGTCAGAGACTACATGGTCCGAGACCACCTCCCCTGATGCCCTACGACGTAATAGTTCTGCTAAGGTAATGGCGATACGACGATGTCAGTGGACAAGACTTGAGTAGAAATAGAGCTAGAGTCTGATGACCAGGATGAACCACAGTGTCACGTCCTCCCCCTGATGCCCCACTCGCATCAAGTACACTAACCACACACAAACATTCACATGCCTATTCCTAGCATAATCATTAATATCATGTTATAAATAAACAGAATTAAATATGCATGAACAGTAATAACAGGAATATTGGATGACATGTGATATGCACAATACACGCATACAAGCATAGAATCATTCATGGCATTGGACTCAAAAAATAAAAACAGTTTATTATTAGCCAATTAGGTTAAGTCTTGTTCCCTCACCTTTGGTTGATAGTAGATCTTCATTCAAGCTTTGTAATTCACTCTTAGACCACTTGAAAACCTAACAAATTTATAAATTTTAAATTAAAATTTATCTCCAACAGTTTAAACCAATAAAAACTGAGGGGTCGCAGGTGTGGTAGCACCTTTGGTCTCAGTTTCTGCGACCACAGGGCGTGGGGTTGCAAGGTGTGGTCGCATATCCTGCGACCACACCCTCCCTGGAAACTTTTCGAGGGCGTGTGGTAGGACATGTGTGTCTCATATGGTCGCACATCATGCGACCACACGTGCGACTACACGTGTGATGGTCGACCTTTCACTCTCAACTCCAATTCTTTCATGCTCAGATTCCTTGGCTTATCATTATGGTCCTTTCTATGATTGTTCAATGGCTTAGAACTAGTATTTTATATAGAATCCCTTATTCACATAATTTTCTCCCATCGATTCTCTTGGAATTTATCCATCGATTGATGATTTGGGTTTCACCTAAATCCTATCTCTTTCATGAACTATTCTAGGCTCTCAATTTAACATGGAGAATGTTTTTATACCTTAAGCTTGTTGAAGATTTAGAGTTTTCTCTGAATTTTCCTCCTCCTTAGTCTTCCTCTTCAATTCTCCTTCTCTTTCTTCTCTTCTCTTTCTCCCACTTTCAGTTTGAGTTCTAAAAGGGTGAAAGAGGCTAACGGACATCCTATTTATAGAGGAAAATCCTCCATAATAAGCCCTACTGAGTTTAGGAAAGAACCCCCTTCGGATTAGGAAGGTTTCCTAAATTCGGTTCTGTTTGGAATCTGTGTGGTCGAAGGTGGGGTCACAGAATCCGTCAACCACACCTTTTTAAACATGCAACCACACGACCAAAATTTCTATGGTTGCACTATTTTGAGGTGTGTTCGATCACACCTATTTAGGTATGCGACCACACGCTCATAATTGACTATTTTTGGGTTGATTTCATACCTGGTCTTGTGGTTTCTTCACGCACTTGGTCCACTTGGCCCGGCCATGATAGGAAGATCTGGTATAAGGTGGTACGACCAGTTAGTTCGATATGGGTCTTACAACTCCCCCCCTCTTATTAGAAATTTCATCCACGAAATTTACACATACCTTCCAAGTCGAAAAGGTGAGGGTATTGCTTTCGCATAGCATTATCTTCTTCCCATGTGATCTCTTCTATATCTTGGCTCCTCCAAGTAACCTTAACATAATAAATGTCACGGTTGCGTAGACGTTGAACCTTTCGACTGGTGATTTCAGTTGGTGCTACTTTGAATGTCAAATCATCAGTTAGACTCGGTGGATCTGCTGTTAAAATGTGTGTTGGATCTCTGACGTACTTCTTCAGTAATGAGATATGAAATACATCATGCACACTTGACATAGATGGGGGTAGTGCTAACTGATACGTCACTTTCCTACGTTTAGCAAGAACCTCATATGGCCCAACATATCTTAGACTTAGCTTCCCTTTCTGTCCGAATCGTTTTAAGCCTCGCATAGGTGATACTTTCAGGAATACCTTATCACCTACAACGAATTCAAGGTCTCGACGTCGAGTATTTGCATATTTTTTTTGATGATTTTAAGCTGTTCTAACTCATTCCTTGATAATTTCGACTACTCGACAAGTCTCTTCAACAAATTCTGGTCCAATGATACTCCGTTCACCAACTTCATTCCAAAACAAAGGAGTTCGACACTTCCAACTATACAGTGCTTCATAGGGTCACATATGTATAGCAGCCTGATAGCTGTTGTTATAGGCGAACTCGATCAATGATAATTTTTCATCCCATGATCCTTAAAAATCAATAACATAGCTCGAATCATGTCTTCTAAAATCTAAATGGTACGCTTCGATTGTCCATCTGTCTGAGGATGGAATGCAGTACTAAACTTCAACGTTATACCCATAGTCTTTTGTTATCCTTTCCAAAACTTTGAGGTAAAGTGTGGGTCTCTATCGGACACAATACTTTCCGGTACACCATGTAATCTGACAATATTATCCACATATAGCTTAGCTAACCTCTCTAGGGTATACTGAGGTCGTATAGCTATGAAGCGGGCTATTTTAGTCAGACGATCTACAATCACCCAGACCGCGTCAACTACTCGGGGAGTCAATGGTAACCCAATGACGAAGTCCATAGTGATGCAGTCTCATTTCCATGCTGGTTCTGGCAGTGGCTGCAACAATCCTACAGGTCTTTGCCTTTCAGCCTTTACCCACTGACAATTTAAGCATTGAGACATAAATTTAGCTACATCTGCTTTCATTCCTCTCCACCAATATAATTTCTTCAGATCATGATACATCTTTGTACTTTCAGGATATACCGAATAGACGGTGGTGTGAGCTTCCTTCATTAGTCTGTGTCTAATATCCAAGTTTTCCTTTTCAGGAACAGATACTTTTCTTTTGTACTTCAGTACCTTTTCAACGTCCAAGGTGAACTCAGGAATAATCCTACCTTTTTCGATGTCTTCTTGCACCGTTCTCAGATAAGAGTCTGATTTAATAGCAGCTTTCACTTCATCTATTATATCAGGTATAATCTTCAATGTTGTGAACATATTTGAAAATCGATGAATAAACCCTTGGTTAGTTGATCCACTCGGTGCATCTATCACGAACTGCTCATTACCATGATTGAATACTTTTCCTGTAACACACA
This sequence comes from Protea cynaroides, assembly GCA_028583415.1. Classification (NCBI taxonomy): domain Eukaryota; kingdom Viridiplantae; phylum Streptophyta; class Magnoliopsida; order Proteales; family Proteaceae; genus Protea; species Protea cynaroides. Next base: position 19,840,299 of record CM053276.1, read on the forward strand.
TTGCCGCAGTCGTGTTAACCTCTCCTTGGGATTTTATCATTGCTTTTCTGCTTAGCGCATCAACAACTATATTAGCCTTCCCTGGATGATACTGGATATCGCAATCATAATCCTTCAATAATTTCAGCCATCTTCTTTGTCTCATGTTCAACTCCTTCTGATTAAAAAGATAAGTGAGACACTTATGATCTGATTTAATCTGAAATTTCTCTTTATACAAATAATGTCTCCATATCTTAACAGCATGTACTACTGCTACTCATTCCAAGTCATGAGTGGGATAGTTCTTCTCATGTGTCTTCAGTTGTCTTGAAGCATACGCAACTACCTGTTATCCTTGCATAAGTACACATCCTAAACCCAACCCAAACGCATCAGTGTATAAGGTAAATGGTTGTCCTGGAATAGGAATAGTCAAGATGGGAGCAGATATCAATCTAGCTTTCAATGTTTGAAAACCTTCTTCACGTTTGTCGGTCCAAACAAATTTTTCTCCTTTCTTAGTCAAACTGGTATGAGGTACAGCGATTCTAGAGTAATCTTCCACGAATCGTCGGTAATACCCAGCTAGACCTAGGAAACTTCTGATTTCTGCAACACTCTTAGGTGTTTCCCATCTCACAATGGCTTCAATCTTGCTAGGATCCACTTTAATTCCTTCAGCGGATACAACATGGCCTAAGAAAGCGACCTCATTTAGCCAAAACTCACACTTTGTAAATTTGGCGTAAAGCCTCTCTTTTCTTAGTCGCTGCAGAGCAGCTCTTAGATTCATGACATGAGTTTCCTTGTCCTTGGAGTAGACCAATATATCGTCAATAAATACAATGACTGACGTATCCAACATATCATGGAATACCTGATTCATGAGTTCCATAAAAGTCATAGGTGCGTTAGTTAATCCAAAAGACATGACTAAAAATTCACAATGTCCATATCTTGTTCTGAATGTTGTCTTTGGAATATCACCTTCCTTAATCTTCAGCTGATGGTATCCTGACCGAAGATCAATCTTGGAGAACACCTTGGCACTTTGCAACTAATCGAGCAAGTCAACGATCCGAGGCAATGGATATCGATTCTTGATTGTAAGCTTATTCAATGCACAATAGTTTATACACAGGCGAACACTACCGTCCTTCTTCTTCATAAACAATACTGGCGCTCCCCATGGTGATATGTTGGGTCTGATATAACCCTTGTCCAGTAATTCTTGTAACTGTACCTTCAGTTCCTTCAGTTCAGTAGGAGCTATTTGATAGGGTGCTTTAGATACTGGTGCAGCTCCGGGTATCAGATCTATAAGGAACTCTGTCGCTCGGTCGGGTGGTAGTCCTGGTAGTTTCTCAAGAAATACATCTGAAAAGTTATGCACAACATCAATATCCTCCATTCATGGTGCTTCCTTGGTGAGGTCGACCACGGATACTAGATACCCAACTCTTCATTTCTCAAGGCATTTTCTAGCCTTTAATACAGAGAGGATGAGTTTTTCTTTACGGGGAAGTTTAGTTCCCGCAAAACTAAACTCCGCTCCTTCTTTGTCTTTAAATGTCAATTTCTTTTCTACACATAATAGGTTTGCAGAATGCCGAGCTAACCAGTCCATTCCCAAGATAACGTCAAAGTCTGCCATCTTGAGTTGAATCAATGTTGCATCCATAATCTTCTCGCCGATAAGAACTGGACATGGTCCATAACCTTTTTCTAGATCCACATCTAATCCCATAGGCGATCGTACAAGCAATTTGTAGTCTAAAAATCTGAGGGGTAGATTTAGCTTCTTTCCAAATGACACAGATATAAAAGAATGAGTAGCTCCAGAATCAAAGAGTACTCTGACTGATATGCCATTAATAGGTACGATACTTGTGATTTGTTTTAATTTACTCTACATGCATATACAAGGTAATACAAAATGAAAGGTTCAGGTTATACCTGTGACCACATCGGGCGATGCGGCAGCATCCTCAGATGTAACTGCATAAACCTTTCCTTGCTGTAGCTGCTTCCTGGGCTTAGGACCCTTGAATAATGTCCCATTTGATTACAATTATAGCATTTTACTCCTTCACTATTTTGCTTCTGTTGAGATTGGACTGTTGGAGTAATCTTGGCTGCAGTATTAAAGCCTTGAGTACAGAAGGGTTTAAATGTCTTTGTGTTCCCTCCGTTATATGAATTTCCATTTAACCTTTTGATACCTCTATTCTGAGCAAATTAGCTCTCCCTCTGGCTCGATTTTAGCACTCGAGCAATCTGTACGACTTTATTATAAACTTCTTTTCGAGCCCCAAAACATGCTCCCTAATGCCTCCCCTAAGTCCCATGACGAACCTTTGGATTTTAGTATTTTTCTCCTGCATGCTAGAGGGAGCAAAGAAAAACAGCTCTTCATAACGCTGTTGATATGCATCCACAGTTATTTGTCCCTGATACAAACTCAAGAACTCTCATTCCATAACGTCTCTGAAACTTTTGGAAAAATATTTCTCGAAGAATGCCTCTTTATAGATAGCCCAGGTCAATTGGGCGTGCTTAGTTAACAGATAACTCCGAGTAAACTTCCACCAGTGGTGTGCATCGCCTTTCAGCATAAATGTGGCACACATCACTTTTTTTTCCTCATTAACAATCATCATCATGAAATTCCTTTCCATCTCGTCGATCCAATGAGCTGGCCACAAAGGATCCGCTGGCTTGCCATTATATTCCTTAGGCTTCATTTTCAAAAAATGCTCGATCAGTCGAGAATGGTCCAACTGATACTATGCATAGGCCCCATACATAGGTGGTTGATACTGGTAATTGCCTTGGGCTACCTCAGGGTTTTGTACTGAAGCTTGTACAATTAGCATTTGAGGTGCTTGGGGTACCGTGTTGCTACCCCCTGGTACGGTGCTAGCTTGTCTGGCTGGTATAGGTGTAGTATGTACAGCTGGAAAAGCCATTCCCATAGCAGCTTACATATTGGCTTGTACTTGTTGTATTTGCTGCAGCTGTTGTGCTAGGTTCATTACCGCAGTAGCCAAATCTGTGGGTGGGGCTGGCAAGTTTGTAGGATTAGCCTGGTCATTGGCTCTTGGTGGTGCCACATTTTGATTCTCTTGTCCTTCATGATTTTCATGACTATCTTCCTCCACAGGTGGTGGTGGTGGAATTGGGTTACGTCCTCGTCTGGTGACTCTTTGCCCAGCCATTTCCTGTTTTCGGTGGTGGTAGTGTCTGAAAAATCTTAGAACATGTGAGACAATCATAATATACATCATTCCCATGTCAAAATCCAATTAATCAATGTAAAATTCTAATTTTCCAAGTCATTCAGTCAAAATACTGTATTTTCCATTGTGTGATCGATGGGAGGGTCACAATATGTTCGACCACAGGGTATGCAACCTCACAAAACCCTGTCAGCTCACCGAGAGCCTGTGGTAGATCGTGTGGTCGCAATATGTGCGACCACAGGGTTCGACCACACGAAGTCTGTCAGCTCACCGAGAGCCTGTGGTCGATCGTGGGGTCGATCGTGTGGTCGCATATTTGGTCAAATTCTACGACCACACAACCCCAAATCAGGTTTTAAAATCTGATTTTTGGAGTCATTTTCACTTTCTCTTTTTCTTTCAACTCAACTCACTTCCACTGAGTTGCTACAGTGTTGACCACTCGTGTTTGGTGATTCTTTCTTCCATTCACGACCTCCGCTCCGTTCCTTCAGGTATGTTCTCTACTGGTCCTCATTTTTAAGCTTTCAAAACTAGGTTTTTCTCTATTTATAGCGTTTTCTTCAAATTAAAATTTTTTTAACCGTAAAAATTTGATTTTTATTGGGGGCTTTTTTGCTATTGGCTACCTAATGGATGAAAGCCCTCAAGAAAATTTGCGTTTGATCAGTTAGTTTTTGAGAAACTTGAAATTTTCCATTTCTGACATAATTTTCAGGATTTTTCAAATTGTTGAAATTTCTTCAAATTCGATCTTCCTAGTTTAAATTTCCAACTATATGAGCCTTGCAGGATGGTTTGGAACATATGTAAGTCCTCCTGCCCAACTGTTTGGGTGAAAAGTGAGGCTTTTGGCCAAATCATGCCGTTATAATGCCAAAATTTTTGAGTTTTGCTCTATAACTCATATCTTGTCTATTTGTCTGTGTCATTGCAGATAGCATGGCTCGCACCAAGGTTCCCAGAGTTCATGATCCTATTCACTTCTGGTCTAATGAAGCAGAGGCTCAATATGCTCGTTAAGAGCATAAAAATGTGGAAGGGGGTCATCGTGTAAACCTGGCTAATTTAGCCTTGTTTAATGTAGAGGGTGCTTTTGGTGATATGGATTGGCTCCCCGTGATATTATATGAGGGTTCCACCTGTCCTGCACTGCTGAAGCAGTTTTATTACAATCTTCAGGTAGTGGGTGACCCAAATGATATAGATAGGGGTAGAGACCTTAGGATCATCAGTAATGTTAAAGGGGTAGAGATCTCCTTTAACTGTCAGGAGTTGGCTGATCTCCTGGGTATATCAAACAATGGCCCCTTAGTATACTGTGCACCTAAGGAACCCCAGTTCCTATATTTGATGATGCGTGCAGAGATTAACCGCCAGCTTCTTAGGGATGATCGTTGGGAGATGAAGGCAATCAACCTATGGTCGGAACCTCGAGTGTACTGCAAGATTATTCAGCACAACCTGATTCCTCAGAGCGGCCACTATGAGAAGATTTCCCAGTTGACCCAGTATCTCTTGTACTGCATCTGCACTAGGTAGCCCGTCTGCCTCTCGTACATTATTATCAGGACGATGGGCCGTGCTGCGATGCCTGGTCAGATGGGCAACCTGCCCTATGGGCGTTTGATCACTACCCTGCTCACTTGCCTGCATGTCATTTTAGTTGATGAGAGGATTCATGAGGATACCTTTTCGTTTGACCTTGACTGGGAGGCCATCTGCAAGATGGGGATGCGAGATGCACAGGTCAGTGACAAGGAGAGGAGCGCTCCTCTCCTTGTCACTGACCTGTGCGTCCCTGTACTCGGGTAGAGATAGTAGACGCGGAGGTGGCAGCAGCAGCAGCAGAGGTCCATGGGGGTAATGCTGAGGATGATGATTGTATGTTCATGGATGTAGACGCCATACCTCCTCCATCACCACAGCATACTACTGGAGTTGGCCCTTCTCGGGTTCCTTTCCACTTTGCTGGTCCTTCGCACCCACCACCAGATGACGTGATGGGGCTGCTGCGTGAGATTCTGGAGGCCCAGCGTGTGACTGATCAGCGGGTGGCCGATCTGACAGCTAGTCTCCAGGTGACCCAGACTCAGTAGCCTGGCTTACGAGGGTGTATGCTGAGGATTATGACCGAGATCATGAGGCACCTCCTCTTCCAGCACCTCCAGCTCCATGATGCATTCATTTCTTTTTACTTGTAATACAGAGTAACTGTCTGGATTGTGAACCATAACTCTGATTTGGATATATATATATATATATATATATATATATATATATATATATATATATATATATATATATATATATATATATATATATATATATATATATATATATATATATATATTGTTTTTTTATTCGATGTGTACATGAAACTTGTTTTTCATCTTAATAGTACATTATTCTCTTTCTTAATTTATGTCTCATACAACACAGGTGCTTATGGTGTGTTTTTATTAAAGCTTTTAAATTTTTTTATCCTAACTCAGTTCACAAATTTTTGTGAAAGTATGCAGGTTTAATAGACAGGGCCCAAGATCTCTGATACCAAGTTGTCACACCCCAATTTTGCACCAACCAGAATGGTGTGATGAACCGTCTATGATCCAACGGTTTAACAAGGATTTCGAATAGGCAGTGTCCTTTTGCTTAAACCATACACATCCACAACCATAATCAGAGTAAATAAATAATAGCGGAAATCTTTAATATTAATGAACTGAGTATCTAACAATGATAACATAAATAAAGTATCCAATTATCTCCAAAAGACTAAGACATAAAATAAATTAGTCAATTACATCTTTCAAATAATCCAACAAATAATCTAATCAAAGACGCATGAGTTGCACTCGCACGACAAATCATGCGACTCCATCATAGCTTCTGCATCCATCGCCGCAACATGCCCATACATTGGAGCATTCATATAATCTTCTGCTGTAGGACCTACATCATCAACTAAAAATATTCGACGTCGAAAGGGTGAGCACACATCATGGCTCAGTGAGCAAACAAAACAATGCAACAAACATATGCATGCATTCAATTCATATCTTTGGTCTGGTTCATAAGTTTACAATATGCAATAGAAAGGATTGGTGGCCACTGCACCTCTATATACGATTGTGTGAAGCCGCCCAATGGATCAAACACTATTGCCATCTCACATGCACCCATCATGGAATAGAGATAGAGCTAAAGTACCCGGATCAAACACCGCATCACACTTCCCCTGATGCTCTACCCATACCAATACGTAAGCCCCTATTGGCGAGGGCTTGCAAACTAGGCTCGCAACTAACCAATCCTAATGTCATACAGTGTATCCAAGGCCTCACCCCAGCATCCCTCAATATGTCCATAGAGATAGAGCTAAGGCCCCCCGGAAGAGTTAGAGACTACATGGTCCGAGACCACCTCCCCTGATGCCCTACGACGTAATAATTCTGCTAAGGTAATGGCGATATGACGATGTTAGTGGACAAGACTTGAGTAGAGATAGAGCTAGAGTCTGATGACCAGGATGAACCACAGTGTCACGTCCTCCCCCTGATGCCCCACTCGCATCAAGTACACTAACCACACACAAACATTCACATGCATATTCCTAGCCTAATCATCAACATCATGTTATAAATAAACAGAATTAAATATGCATGTAATAACAGAAATCTTGGATGACATGTGATATGCACAATTCACGCATACAAGCATAAAATCATCCATGGCATTGGACTCAAAAAATAAAAACAGTTTATTATTAGCCAATTAGTTTAGGTCTTGTTCCCTCACCTTTGGTTGATAGTAGATCTTCGTTCAAGCTTTGTAATTCACTCTTAGACCACTTGAAAACCTAACAAATTTATAGATTTTAAATTAGAATTTATCTCCAGCAGTTTAAACCAATAAAAACTGAGGGGTCGCAGGTGTGGCAGCACCTGTGGTCTCAGTTTCTGCGACTACAGGGCGTGGGGTCGCAAGGTGTGGTCGCATATCCTGCGACCACATTGCGACCACACCCTCCCTGGAAACTTTCCGAGGGCATGTGGTCGGACATGTGTGTCTCGTGTGGTCGCACATTATGCCACCATACGTGCGACTACATGTGTGATGATCGACCTTTCACTCTCAACTCCAATTCTTTCATGCTCAGATTCCTTGGCTTATCATTATGGTCCTTCCTATGATTGTTCTATGGCTTAGAACTAGTATTTTATACCGAATCCCTTGTCCACATAATTTCCTCCCATGGATTCTCTTGGAATTTATCCATCAATTGATGATTTGGGTTTCACCTAAATCCTATCTCTTTCATAAACTATTCTAGGCTCTCAATTTAACATGGGGAATGTTTTCATACCTTAAGTTTGTTGAAGATTCAGAATTTTCTCTGAATTTTCCTCCTCCTTAGTCTTCCTCTTCAATTCTCCTTCTCTTTCTTCTCTTATCTTTCTCCCACTTTCAGTTTGAGTTCTAAAGGGGTGAAAGAGGCTAAGGGACGTCCTATTTATAGAGAAAAATCCTCCATAATAAGCTCTACTAAGTTTAGGAAAGAACCCCCTTCGAATTAGGAAGGTTTCCTAAATTTGGTTCTGTCTGGAATCCGCGTGGTTAGAGGTGGGGTCGCAGAATCCGTCGATCACACCTTCTGAAACATGCGACCACACGACCAAAATTTCTATAGTTGCACTATTTTGAGGTGTGGTCGATCACACCTATTTAGGTATGCGACCACACGCTCATAATTGACTGTTTTTTGGTTGATTTCATACTTGGTCTTGTGGTTTCTTCACGCACTTGGTCCACTTGGTCCGACCATGATAGGAAGACCTGATACAAGGTGGTAAGACCGGTTAGTTCGATACGGGTCTTACAATGAATCTCATGGATAAATAAACATAAACATCCTAGGTCCCATGATTGATTAGGATTGGACTATTCATAGATCAAGCCTAGGAAAACCCTTAATAGTGTTGCTGGAATTGGATCCAAGGTTTGCAAACTAACAGCAATATCGACTGTTGGGTAAATGAAATCGGTATCGATAACATGATGTAGAAAGGAATTCTAAGCCCAAACTCCTTATTTATGCTTAGAAAAATCCAAGAAACCCACCATGTCAAAATTGTAGTGTTTCGGCCACATTTCGACATGCGACCGAAGGCATCCTCTGCACGCCTGGTGGCAATGTCATTTGGTCGACACCATCAACCGTATGAGGTTTTGACCTCGGATCTTGAACATCTTTAGTCAGTAGCTTTCTGGGATTTTATTAATCCTATTTATGGGTTTAGATCCCTGAGATCATATTTATGAATATGCCTCCTTTATTTGATTTTGTTAACCTTGAAACCTGTTTTGTTGCTTGCTATTCACTCTTAAAAATGCTAGAAACCCTTGGACAGAAAGTGTAGGATGTTAGAAATTAGATACCAGACCCTTGGAAATGTTTATAATTTGATAGGATGTTGTAGTAAGAAAGCAATAGAGACAAATAATAAGCAAATGATTTATATCTATCTATTTTAATGCTATAAAGGTTCGAGAGAAACATAAAAAATTTGTTCGAAACCATACTCTATAGTACTTTTCTATTTACTATCTCAGGTAAGGGAATTAAACCTTTGTTTGTGTATGAACTTGTTGTTATTGATGTTGTGTAGGATTGATAACATGCTTGTGTGATAACATGTCATCCAATATACTATTTGCTTGTTCATGCATATGCATCCTTGCATTTGGGGTCAACAGTGTCGGTAGGGATTGGAGGGTGAATGGTATGGAACACTCGTTACCTTTCCACGAAAGTGGCTGATCCATGCTTGATTCATGATGTTTGATTAAGTTAGTAAAAAGGAAGGTAGTGGTATGGGACACTTGCACCTCTTCTTACTGGCGTTGCTTTGCATTGACCCCGTGTAACTTAGCCAAGTCACGATGTCCCATGTGGGGGCTGGGACAGGGTCAGAAGATTAGCGACGTTACAGTCTAGTAATACAGTTAATTAGGCAAACATGATTAATCGAACATTTAATCATCCGTATAATTGTACCTCCTAGCCATTAGGGGGTTATGTAGTGATATGGGTTCAATAAAGGGTGGTATAAACATAGTTGCGATGCTCCCCATACCCGACATAATGTGGATGGGCGGGTGAGTCGACTAGTGGGATTATCACCTCTTCAAGTGCCACAAGGTGGACTTGGGATGAGTTGCGGTCATGTGCGGACCAAAACGGCAGACCCATATATGGGGGATGTTACTATACGCCAAGTGAGGCAGTTTTCATTCTTTGGGATTGACCCATGTAGTCAGAGACTCCATGTGTGGGTTGTCTTGAGCTAGCACTTACAATTATTTATCAGACCGTAGTTGTTAATTTCATGCATATGTATGTTGCACGTTAATTTTCTTGCTAAGCTTAATGATTGAGCTTACCCTTGTGTACACAAATTATTTTAGATGCAGGTATAATTGAGGCTGAACTTGGCGATGCGGACGTTAGTGATGAGGACGTTCACGATTCGATGTGCGAGTGTAACGATTATGTTTATGGATAAACAAAATAAACATTTGATAAACATTCTTTATTTAATTTTACGTTATTTGATTTGGGGAAGTGTTGCCCATGTGAATAATTGAATTTAAGGATTTAAGTATTTTATTTATTTATAGTACAATGGTTTGGGATTTTATTTAACCATATCATTAAAATATTCAGCTACTATGGATATGCTTATTTAAGTCGTCCGTTATACTTCTAATCTCTAATCTTTCTATTATTTCTTATGGTGTTGGATTTATTATTAATTGCTGCGATGGTATGGTTTAATGGTTGGTGTACCACAATCTGTGATCCTATAAGGGGATTTCCAATGCCCTAATAGGATGTAGAGATCTCATTACATTTCATAGTGCCTATACGTTAGGAATGGGGTGTGACAGAGATGGGAAATTGACCAACTGGTTTTATTTAATATATTTGTTCAATCTCTTGTCTGCTTAGCATTATCTCTCATACATGTAGGCTTATTGTCGATGGTTTAAAGTTCACAATATCGGAATGCGTATCAGTTAATTTAGAAATAGATGTGAAATCAGATACGTATAGGTCGTGTCAGCCTGTATCGGTCTGATATGCTGAGTCAACATATCTTTTTACTCAAGAATCTAGATGATACCTAAATCAAATAATCGATTTCGTATCTCCCATTGTGAAAATTGGTTCAGATCACTCTATCGACGCATTGCGTCAACACTGACGAAAAAGAGGTTAGCTTTATCGAAGAAGAAGTGGTAGACCAAGTGCTTGTGAGCCCCCTCTGCAGCAAGTGCTTGTTAGATCCTAGACCCTGACCACTATTTTTCGAGAGGGGGCTCGGCTATTTTTCCCCAGCGGTTGAGCAGTGACTGATAAAATGATCTCCGGTGGGCTCTTATAATAGTATTTTTAAATAATTTGTTATAATGGTATCTTAGGTAATTATTTTAAATAATTTTACAGTGGAAAATAAATGGCAAAAACATTGAAAAATTTACAATAGTATTTTGTACCTCTTGGAAACAAACATTGGAAAATTTTCAACATGTAAAATTTTCACATGTAAAATTTTACATCGAAACAAACAGAGCCTAAAGTGAAAATGGAGCAATACTAAGCTTATATTTTACAATATAATCTCTTTTAAATGAGACATTTAAAACCAAACCTTAAAAATTAAGGTGAAACTGCTATGTAATCGATCGAGCAGAACAAAAACAACCATATTGAAATTAGGTCCCTCACCACCATGTTTCTCCAATAAGACTACAGCTCCATTCAATTAGATCTGCTTTTCGTTTCCTTTGCCCACATCATCCCAACAATTATGGTAACCACTCGCTTCTAGTCTAACATTCAAGAGCATCTCCCAAATTGACATCTATAAAACAAAAAAAATTCAAATTATATATAGAAAACACATAACAATTATAAATAATAATAAAAAAAATATGCATACAGGATTAGAAAATTTGTTCGTGTCATGGCAAAAGTTTCTATATTCAACACATCAGATATCTAACCCGTAAAAATGCTATCCATAAACTCAAGACCAGCAACACAATGAATCAAGCGATCTACAAGTCTCTTCCAAATGGTGAAAGGCTATGTTGTTAGCAGAAGTTAGAAGATATACTTAATGAGACTTGAGAGGCGGAATCGTAGAGAAGAGCTGACTACCAAGTAGGTGAGTCGCTCAAATAGATGATGCTGGACTTTTCCGGCAATGGATGAGGGTCGCCATGAGTTGTGAGGAATGATGAATAAAGATTAATCGATTTTAGCCCGAGGTTGAGGATAGAGAGGCAACGAGCTCGACTTGCGAGAGTGTGAGACAGTAAATATGTTAAAAATAGTAATTGGGGTTTCAAATATAGGAATTGGGGTTTTGACAGTAAATGCATTAAGAATAGGTGTAAGACCCACTTCGAAATCCTCACAATTTGGATCTCTCTGTATTGGGTCTTACTGTGCCAACCCTTGGCACCTTTTTTTGTGACCCTCCATACGATGTGGGTCAGCCTCTTGAATCACCTAGTGATAATAGATCAGGTGGGAGCAAGCACTTGAAGCCTAGGAACTATCTCCACCGAGTTGGGCCCGTGAAACTAAGCCCAAATGTGATTTAGGCTCAACCAGAGGCACAACCTGATGAACGATTCTCCGCTTGACTTCCACGAGTTGAACAAGAGTAGGACACACACTCTCTCTCTCTCTACGGGTTGCTATAAATAAGGAGGTCATTCTTCTTATTTTCTCCTTTTCAATTGGTAGCCTTGAGTGTGAGGGTTTGTAAAGGAAGAAAGCTAGAATGTAAAGCTTGGAGCTCAAGCATGGAACCCGAGCTCAAGCTTAGAACCCATGCTCAAGCATCGAATTTCCTTGAAGTGGGTTCTCATCCTTCCTTCCTCTTCCATTCTTGTAAAAATGTATGATAGAGACCATAATGGAAGCTCACCATTAATGACCTCCATAAATGGAGACCGAAACTTGCCCTAGAAACATGAATTTTCACCCTTTCCATGAATGGAGATGATAATGGAGTCTAAACGACTCCCATTGTGTCCAAGTACAGTTGGTATGTGTTTTCCACCATTTAAGATGAAGGAAACCACAGTGGAAAACCTTCCCCAAAGAAGGAAACCTTCTCTGGTTCGTATTTGGCTTTTGGGCCTGAACCAGAGGCACGAATCAGTAGACTGGTAGTGGCCCTAACACCGGTTGATTCACAACCAGCCCTCAGCCAAGACTAAGTAATAGCTGGAGCCACGTACCCGGAGTCTTGTAACCTGTGTCTCCCTAACCGATACCACCTAACAGGAAGAATGACACACCAGGACCGTCACACCGGTTATGTGCATGGCACCGTCTGGCAGTGCCTCTGCATAAGCTTAATTACAAGCGAAGCCATTGTCGGATGACCGATCACCTGGCTTAGCCTCAGAATAACCTACTAGAGCCCTCACTACTGTAAAGATGTAAACCGGATGACCAATCGGGTAATCAATTATCCGATTCATCTTCTGGTTTAGTATACGTAAGAAATGACTAAGGCCCCATTTGATAACACTCCAGCTCCTTACTTCTTAACTCCGGAGCTAATCTGGAGTAGAATGGCGATTGATAAACATGGTTCAAGTTTTGACTCTCATGGTGTGAACCGCTCCAAAAATGTCTCTGGGAGCTAAAAAACTGGAGCTAAAAAAACTTACTTCTCTTGCTCCAAAGCTATTACCACTACCGACTACTATCACCACCACCACTAGCACTGCCATCATCACCACCACCCCTCCACCGCCACCATCCCCACCACCACCACCCACAGCCGCTACCACCACCACTACCACCACCACCACCCCACCACCCCCCGCCACCACCACCACCCACCACTTACCACCGACGCCGCCACCACCACCCATCACTTACCACCACCGCTGCCACCACCATCGCCACCACCACCACCCACCACCTACCACCACTGTCGCCACCACCACCCACCCATCACCTACCACCACTGTCCTCACCCATCATCTACCACCACTGCCGCCACCACCACCCATCCCCACCGCCACCACCCACCACCCACCACCCCTGCCTCTACCACCACCACGGTCACTACCACCAGCACCGTCGCCACCACCCACCAGCACCGCCACCACTACCACCACCCCCCCCCCACTGCCACCAACACCACCACCATCAAACAATATTTTGGAAGCATAGTCTTTTGATTTTGGAGCAGCATTATCAAACAACATTCTACTCCAAAAATCCTGACCCTGGAGAAGAAGTAGAAAACCACTCCGGACCAGAAGTAGCTCTACGGGAGCTGGAGTGTTATCAAACGGGGCCTAAGTGTTAACCAGCCTCACATACCAGTGGAACACCCAACTGGTTATATTTGTCAGTTTAGTTTGTTTTGACTTATAAGCCTAGGAATGGTTAGAAAGACCTATCTTTTGGTTCTTGACCTATCTTGGGACCCGTGCATGGACTCTAGGACTTGTCTATGCTGGTTTAAAAGATGTTCACAAACCTAATGAAACTTATTTAATTAAATTAGGTAAAACATCGCGGGTAATGGACGAAGCTTTCTACCAGCTTCAAGTTTTAATAGAACCTTTGGTATCTACAAGTGAGGGGTTGGGTCAGGTAGAGTTTGAGCATGAGCTTGTGTGTTGAATGTTATTTTCCTTTATAACATGTCATCCAATGACATGTATATATAACTATTCATACATTTGCATTATAACAATAACTATGTATGTTGATTGTTGTATGATGAATGTGTGGCGTGTGGGAGCATAACACACCAGACATGTGGTTGTTGTTGGCTGGTACCTTGGTAGAGACATGATGAACCCTGGGAGTGGGGATCCAGGGTTCTCTGTAAGGAGTAGTTGTTCATATTGTTGGCGTACATAACCATGTATGATGGTGTGTGTGACGTATGGGAGTACGAGCATGCATACCATGTTGGTGTGTCGGTGTCTTAGTGGACACAGAGATTCATGGGAGTGAGGATCCAGGGTTCTCTATTGGTATGCCACCTATGTATGGTGGTTCATGTAATGAGTCCTCATAAATCACGTTGGGAGTAGCTGTACCTTAGTGGAGGCATGATGAACCATGGGAGTGGGAAGTCGGGGTTCTTTACTAGGTACGATCTTGTATGAGACCCTGTATGATGGGCGTGTTGCATGTGGGAGCACAATACATGTGCCATGTGGGCGTGCTATACTCTAGTGGGGACACGATTGGAGTAGAACGGGAATTTCTACTGGAGTATAGTTTTACTTACTGCGTGCACATGCCATATTAAGTGATTGGTTGATTTGTTGATTGGAGATGATTGTGTTGTGTTGTGGGGTAGACGATAGTGTGGCTTATAGAACTATGTGTCACGGTCATATACCCTGTTACACCTTAGTGGGGGCACGATTAGTCCATTGGAGTGGAACATGGATCTCTATTGGGGTGTAACCTTATTATGATATACTCATGCATCATACATCAACTTGGCCAAAAGACTTGTGCTTTAGTAAGGGGAACTAAACTCAGGCGGTAGGGTACGAGGTACTCAGGCGGTAGGGTATGGGTACATACTCAAGCGGTGGGGTACAAGTATATGCTCAAGCAGTGGGGTACGGGGCACAGCTCAGGCAGTGGGGTACGGGATGAGATCCTCGCTAAGGTACAGGCTGGCTATGATTTGCATACGCACTTTTATATTACTCACAATTACTTGTTTATTTGCTTCTATACTGCATTCATAAATTATTACATAGGAACGCATTGGATACCTGACTTCTCGCTGAGCTGGGATGGGAGTTCACCCTTCGACAACGAATCTCTTTTAGCTTCGATTGCAGGTACTTTTTCTACTGCTGTAGATATGGATCCTGATGATGTTGAGGGTGCTTCTCTTAGTGGGATTCCTTTGAGAGATCATGTCAAGGGTTGTACTTGTAGGGATTGCATCTATGAGAGCTGAGTTAGCGTCTTGCTTCTGTTGATTTTGTTATCTATGGATAGATGATGATTTGGTCTATCCATAGGGACTTATTCGGATTTACTCTAGTTATTATTAGAAAGGGATGTATATAATATTAAAGATATTGTGAAATGGCTTGTAAGGTATAACAAACGATTATGTTAAAGTAATATTAGTTGGCATCTAATTCTATATTATGATTCCGTTGCAATTCTATTATTTTGTTGCAATATTATTATCTACTGTTGATTATGGTGGATATTGTGTGTGTAGACTATGTGGTTTGTTTAATAGTTCATTTTGATTGTCGATCGCTGAAAGATTCGGGTTGCTATGAGGGTTGATCTAGATATCAGGCCCGATTCCCTAGAATGGGCTATGACAATAGGAATTGGGGTTTCAAATATATATATATATATATATATATATATATATATATATATATATATATATATATATATATATATATATATATATATATATTTTAACACTCATGTAGTATGGCTTAATCTCATCCACCAGTATTTTTTCACAATTGATAAGTATGTGATTTTCATATTTTTATTCCCTTTATACTATGTTTTTTAATGTGTTTTATGTCTTATTGAACTGAATAGGTTGAATTTTATTAATTTGACATATTTTAGAGACATTGTGAATTAATTGTTAAAAGATAGGAAAATTTCAGCATCCTTAATATTGACGTTCTGAGTTTCATGTAAGTTTTTGATATAGAAGAAGTTTCAGAATTAAAAAGTTATCTTCAGTAAAGTTGTAGAGGACGTCTCAACCTTTTCGGAATGGTATTATGAAGAAAATTCTGAGTTTTTTTGGGTCTCCAAATGTGGCTTTAGAGCCTGACACAAAAATCTGACCGTATCCGAATTGGAGTAGCCCTCTGATCTGATTAAAGCATTCAACGGTAAATGTAAATTCCATAAAGAGTCTCCTAATCAAGTTAGGAAACCTAAACCTACAATAGAAAACTCCAAAGAAGAAAAGAAGATTCTATAATTTCATAATTTTAAATAGAGAAGAACTCCTACATGAAGGAATCCTACACAAAGAAGGAGTTATAAGTCACAAAGGATTGTCATGTTTTATATATAGAGCATTAGTGTTAAGATAAAATCTCTCTTTCTCTCTTTCTCTCTTGTTGGAAATTTTTCTATTTCTGAAAGGATTGTAATGTCTAGCTAATTTTTTTATTCAGTTCAAAGGGATTTTGAAGCCCAAACTTATGTCAATGGTGTAATCTTTATTCAGTAACGTTGTTTTTCTTTTCTCTTTTATTGGAATTGCTTATGTTATTCTTCTCTTTAATTATGATATTTGTCTGAATAATTCAGTAATGACCTGCTGAATTGGTTAGATTAATATTATTGCTAGATCTAAAATCTGTGATACGTAATCATCCTGATTCTAATCACAAGTAGCAAACAGTGGTAGATGATTATGTCCAAGTTTTCGTCTCATCATTGTAAATAATATAACCTAAGTTAAATAATCTCCACTTGTGTGTGATTGTTGCTTAGATTGATCTATTTTTCACCCTCTTAATGCTGCCATTAAATTAAACATTGAGAGCTTATTCAGTGTTGTTCAATGGTTAGATCTTTCTGAAGAGCTTGTTTCAATTGAGGTACTTAAGGGAAAACTCGGGTAACAGAGTTTATTGTTATCTAGGGTCTTTAATTCTGATTGGAATGAAGATATTAACATTGCAATTAATTTTACTCATTGCATGTGTGGGTAGATATTGAACCAAGAACTGAATCTTCTCATCTAATTATTTTTTTATTTAAATTCTGTCTGTTTACTTTCAATTTGATTCAACTAACCAAATCCCCTTTGTTATTGTGTTTACTTAGCATTGATTAGTATATTTTGTTTGACTAGAATATAAATTTTAATCAATTCATTCTCTGTGGGATCGACCTTTGCTTATCCTATTTACAGTTTATTAATCAGGTCAGTAAAAAAATATTTAATTAAATTGGTGCATTTGACACGCTACCAACAATAATATCACTAACACCCCTTATTTTTTAAAATATGGTTCAATTCGTTAACGACAAAATTACCCATCAATGACTTAATATTTTACCATTCTAATTTAAAAAAATAAAAATTAATTCTAAAAAGATTCCACTCCTTCTTCGTTCTTGACCTTTTCTGTAGCTTCCTCTCTTCACTCACTTCTCTCCTTGCCACCTCTCTCTTCTTCTTTCCTCTTCTTTCTTCTTTTCTTCTCCTGCTTCTTTTTCTTCTTCCCGTGATTCTCCCTTTATTTTTCTTATTTTCTGCACAATCGCAATCCTTTCCCCTTTTTCCTCTCATGGCTCTCCTTCTCTCCCTATTTTTTTTCTCATATTTTTCCTCTACTCTCACCCGCAAGGGCCCTTTCCCCTCTTTCCTCTCACAACTCTCGTTCTCCTCCTAATTTTCTCCTATTTTTCCTCTACTCACCCATAACGGTTTTATCACTTTCAAGTGACCAATCTCAGTCATTATTTAACAGATACCCAATCCAAGACTTGGTCTAAAGTGGCTTGCGTCATAGTCGGTTAGTAGCTCCTACAATGTCAAACCAGTCCAGTTAGAGAGAGAGAGAGAGAGAGAGAGAGAGAGAGAGAGGTTTGCGAACCAAAGAGTCGACCTACTCTACTCAATACCCGGAAAAAAAAAAGTTAAATTAAATGGATATAAAAACTAGGGTTTCCATTGATATTGCAAATGAAGCCGTTTAATATAGGATTCTACTAGGATGGAAGATATTTCAAATTCAACAGAAGAGATCCCATCCCCAATTGTATAACAAAATAAATCATATCCTTCAAAGAAAAGGAACAAGGAACTAAGGCTGTGTTTGGTATTATTTTTGTTTTTGGTTGTTGTCTATTTATCAAAAAATATTTTTGATAATCATTTTTGATCAAAAATAAAATGTTGTTTGGTAACTACAATAAAAAATAGATTGTGTAATGAGAAATAAATTTGGCATATGAATGTTTAAAAATAATTTTTTTTTAACTGTTCAAAGGAAGAAGAGATACAGAGAGAACAATCTTCTCTTTAATTTCAAACCCCGGGATGCCACTACATGAATCATATGTAGTTTTCTCACAATATCTGCCAAAGCCACAAGAATGAGAAAGCTCCTGCAAGAAATTGAGGATTTTTCTAAGCTGGGAAGCTCCCAAGAAGCAGATACAGAGATGTGTTTGGCCCAAACCATGGTTCAAAAGCCGTGAACCCAGTGCAAGAAGAATTTTTATGGAAAAATGATTGTCTTTTTTCTTAATGATCAGAATGAGCTAGCAAGACCTATTACCACACTTGCTCCTATTGAATCTCTTATGATCATAGTAGATTTGATTGGGGTCTCAAAGGAGATAAATGAAGCTTTGGACATGGACTTTCGTTGTTCTTCTTATCTATGTTTCTGTTTCTGTGATCCGTTTTGATGATTTTGGCTCCGGTCAACAAATGGAGCTAATCCCAGGAACTGCTGGTGAAGAAGATGAAGAGGAAATTGGAAGATTGAAAATGTTCGTTTTTGAGCTCCCAATTAATTTCAATGAAGATATAGTTCAGAGAGATCCTAGATGTCTTACCCACTTGTTTGCTGCTGAGATTTATATGCATCTTTTCCTATTAACCAGTCAAGTTCGAACTCTGAATCCTGAAGAAGCTGATTGGTTTTATACTCCAGTTTACACTCCCTGTGATCTTACTCCTCAGGGTCTTCCGATGTCCTACAGATCTCCAAGAATGATTCGAAGTGCGATTCAATTGATTTCTTCAAATTTGCCTTACTGGAATAAAACAGAAGAGTGTAATCACTTCTTCCTTGTTCCTCATGACTTTGCTACTTGCTTCCATTACGATGAAGATGAAGCTATTTAAAGAGGGATTCTTTCTATGCTCCAAAGGGCTACTTTAGTTCAATCATTTGGTCAGAGAAATCATGTTTGTATAAAAGAGGGTTCAATTATAATTCCTCCATATGTTCCACCATATCGCTAGAGATAGCAATCTCGAGCCCTAACGCAAGAAGGAAGGAAGCCGATTTGGGATTTTTATTTTCTCTTGGAAGAATGATGCTTTTATAAAAAAAATGAAAATTATTTTCTTACCCTCAATTCTGTCCATGTGCTTTAAGTGACTTGCGCAAAAATCAACAAAAATAGATTTTGGCCAAAAATCGAAAAGAGGTCTCAACCTCTTTTTGATTTTGAGCTTATTTTTATTTATTCTTTTCATAAATAGCAACAAAAAATGATACCAAACACCTACAAAAACAAAAATACGTCAGAAAAATAAAAACAAAAATGATACCAAACACAGCCTAAATACAAAAATTAACTCTTGTAATGTAGATCCAAGCTCGCCTTTCCCCTTTCAACCTTCTTCGGCAACAATGTCTGATGAATATTTGGCAAAACACCTCCATAAAGATGATTATGGTACCAACATGCAAGATAGAAGAAGAAACAGAAGAGGAAAAGATATCGGTGAAAATAAAAAGGAAAATATAGAAAACAAAATGAATAGTGTTAGGGTAAAATGTGTGTGTGTCTGTGTGTCTGTCTGTCTTATCAGATTTTCTTGATGTGTTATACGGCAGGTCAGAATATCAATAAGCTTCAAAATTAAGATCACGAGGGAAAACATCCCTTCAAACATCTAATTTCTTCATCATTCCTGCCATAATGTCTTCTTGAAACTATTAAACAGCTCAATAACAAAGAAATGGCTTCAAATCAGATATTCTCCCACCCCTTCCAAGTGAAACATTTCATCATTTGCAAATCAATGCATCCCCATAATACAATACATAATTGAGATGAATAAAGAAAGCTATTGATCTCATGATTTTAAGATAAGGAATCAATGACGAAACAGAAAGATACCACAGCTAAGATGAACAAATCAAAACAACTAACAAGAAAAAGGTGGGAGAAGAGAGACCAAAGGGAAACCCCTTCAGAAACCCCATGTTTACTGTTGCGCAGCTATGACTCAAAATGCTTCCATGGCATAAGATAGGAATGCGATCATAAGGCTGCGCTTCAGATACAAAATAGACAACATCGATCAGAATAAAGAGAGAAAATCAAAATCTAGAAATAAACGAAAGCCGAAAAACCAACTAACTGCTAAAATAACGATTACGAACGACAAAGACTATATTGATGTCAGAACTTTGAACAACCGATGGAGAATGAGAAACCCTACCCGCTTGTAGAGGATGATCATAAAGAGGGGTTAGGGTTCGATTATATAGACTTTTTCTTTCTTGTAAGAAGGCAAGGACTTGGGATTTTATATTAAATGACGTGTCTATCCCAAGTTCTTTCCACATTGTGCTCTCAAGTTCGATGGTTAACTTGTAATTAGTCAATTTAGAAAACAATTGGTTTTCCCGATTTGGTTGATGAGTAAAATTCAAGTTTAAATAATCTTGAAAATTGGTACAATAAAAAAGTTCAAATTTCAACTAATCCATGAATTAAATGTTCACGTTTCAATAATATAATTTTTTGGGAGTTTTGTAAAGATTTTTTTGTTGTGTAATTCCCCAATCCCTCATCTATCGGAGTCTCCCCTTCTTCTATATCCGTGGATGTGTGTTTCACTAACATGGAACCATAGTTTAAGTAATCGGTATTGGATTGGTCGGTTGGTATATTTGTATCTTTTTCGACTTGACCAATCTCCTATCTGGTCCTATTTTAATAATATTAAATATGATATTGGTCATATGTCAGTTTCCCATTGAATCCATACACCGAAACAATCAAGATCGGATCAATTTTGAATATGGTTGAAACTGTGTCTAATAACTGGATGTAAAACCTTGCTTAGAACCATCACAACATAGTTTGTCATAAACATTGCATTATTACAATCAAAATATGTCCTAGAATGACATATTCACTGTGATTAGTTGTTTCCTGTTAAGTACCTAAGTAATACGTCAAGAGCTTCAGAGCTGATGGAAAGCATTATACTAAATTAACCCAATCAAGCACCCATAGATTAGATCGGAACCATTAAGCACATAATAGACCACCATGCTTCTGCAACTGTCATCCTCTACAACTCGACTCTAGATAGTTCTCACTCTAGAGGTAGGTAGTCCTTTCCAGTTACACTCTGCCCCAGGGTCTCAGTCTGGCACCTTTATCTAGATCTGATGGAATGCTGGCCTTCATTGATTATAGTGGGAGGGTAACAATTCAGTTGATTAGTTTGTTCTTTATGATGGTATTCATGCTTAGGCTTCCATTCCTTATAATCACTCAAAGTCACCTAGGAGAAACATTGGCTTCATAATTGTATATGCCCTCTCCTTTTTCCTTCCATTGGCTTCATAGTCATTTCCAATGTTAGGCCTAATGTGAGAACATTTGTGGTGCAAGCAGAAATATCCACTGCGAGGCTTAGTTCAACTCGCAGGGCAATCACCAGGGCATTTGGGTTCTTGTATGACAGAGAGACATCAAATAAGCTTCGATAGATCCGAGATACCCACCTTGTATCGGTGTGTAGAACACATTGTTTGTGCTTCCTGTGATTGACTTCCTGGGCATGGGGTTTATGTTGGTGCTTGTGGAAAGGAGAAAATCTTTTGAGGAGATATTCAATGATGTTGAGTTTAAAGAAGGAAATGGGAGGGATGAAGAGGTAGTATAGAACCGTATGTTGGTTATAAATCAAGCTGATTTACAGTTTACTCTCCATTGGGCTCATCCCTTTTTTTTTTTTTTTTTTTTTTTTGCTAAAAGTAAGATTTATATAAAAAAGAGAAAGGAAAAGATGAATACAGAACACCCTATAATGGCGTAACACCTCCACCTTCGGCATTGCCATCAGTAGAGGCCACCCAGGGTGACTACAAAAATCTGAATCTAGACTTGTGGGAAGCATCCCACACCACCTCTGATGCTATAAAATTTGGACAAAATCCCCAAGAGTTAGAAAGTCTGTCATGAGTTGCCTTTCTTGCCAATTTATCATCAACAATATTAACTTCCCTAAAACAATGAGTATATTGAATTTGACAATCTACCAGATTAGCAAATAAACCGCTCCAATCCTGCAACATAAACCATGGAATTTCTCTTGTCCTCAAAGCCATAATGGTGGCCGTGGAATCGGATTCTAACCATATTCTTCTAAAACCAAGCTGTCTAGCAATCATCAATCCGTGCATAGCACTCCTTACCTCTGCCACATAACATGTAGCCACTCCTAATGACTCTGCATAGCCATGAATAACCAAATCTCTATCTGATCTTATCACACCACCTGCACCAGCCTGCCCTGGATTTTCAAAACTGCACCCATCAGTGTTTACCTTACACCAGTCCTGAAGTCGTGGGTTTGAAAACAGCTCCAATATACTTCTCTGTTGCCTTTGCTTAGTTTTGAGACCAAGAAATTTTACAATTATTAAATCATCCAAAGTTTTAATAATACAAGGTTATCTCATAGATATATCCATACAACCTCTTTTGACTTTCTCCCAAATAATCCATACTGAACTCCTCAGATTTCTATTAATTGAGTTGTTTCGAGATTGCCACAAAGACTCCAACACTACATACATCAACCATAACCAAATATGAAGCAACCCCATCAATCTGGCTTTCCTCCTCCACCATATTACCAAAAGCATCAGATGAAACAAAATCTAGAACACTAACCCCAATAAACGGCCAGCCTCATCCCAAACTTTTTTCGTAATTTCACAAAAGCAAAATAGTTGGTTGAACGATTCCATGTCTAAATAACATAGTGAGCATCTCGAAAACAACCATCACACCTTTCTTCATAATACAGTCATCAGTTGGGAGTTTTCTCCAACTCCACCTCCATGCAAACCATGACCCAGTAGGATGAAGAGACTTGTGCCACACCGCATCCGACCAAGGTAGTTGTTCAGATTTTCTCCTTAACAATTCCCAAGCCGATTTAACAGAGAATCGTCCTGAGTGATCAGCAATCCAAACTCTTCTGTCCATAGCCGCATGGAAAGAGCCTAACCTTCTCAGCCAGCTGTAGATATTGATTTAGAGCACTCCACTGAACAAATGGCCAAACCCATCTTCCATTTGAAATGAATCTGGATAAAGGTCACCTTTTATATTTGTTTAATATCAAGCTCAAACCGAACTACTCTTTAACCCAACCAAATGTCATTCCAGACATCGATACATTCACCATTTCCAACTATCCATCTAGAATGCTTGGAAGTCCAATCCTACCTATGTCTCAAATCATCCAAACCGAAGAAGTATAGAGAGGTTTTTTCAAAGAGCCATCCTTATTAAGGTACCGACATCTCATAAAATGAGCATAAAAGGTATCATCATTCTGTATCTTCCACACTAATTTACTTAGCAAAGAATCATTCACCACATTAAGATGACGAAGCCTCAATCCTCCCTCCTTCTTAGGACTACACATCACCTCCCATTTCACTACCACTGATTTCCTCTTTAGGGGATCACCTGTCCATATAAAATTTTTCATCCAGGTTTCCACCTCTTTCACTAGATAGATAGGCCATTTATAAACGACAAAAGAATGAAGAAGACTGCTACTTAGAACAAATTTCACCAACTCAACTCTTCCAGCATAAGAAAGAAGTCTACTATTCCACGTAGTAAACTTCTTTCTAAACCTGTCCAGCAAAGGGTAGTACTCATTCTTAATTCTTCCTTTGAACAAGGTAACTCCCAGATACTTTGTCGGAAACCATCCTTCAAAAAAATCAAACATGACAATAATTTCCTTTTCTTATCCTCCCCCACCTCAAAAGAGAAAAAAAATCTTACTTCTTGGAGGGCCGACTTTTTGGCCAGCGTAACCCTCATAGATCGCTTGATGCTGCAACTTACGACAAGATTTCAAGTTTGCCTTCATAAAAATAAAAATATCATCTGCAAATAGTAAATGAGTAGGGGTAACGGTACCTCTACCATTAAATACTAGAAGAATATTACCCTTTAACACCATCTCCTGAAGCCCACGACATACGACCTCCTCAGCCAACACAAACAAAAGAGGTGACAATGGATCACCCTGCCTCAATCCTCTTTCAGGGGCAAAGTATCCCACGGGACCACCATTCACCATAACTGATAATCTGGCAGAAGATAATAGGGATTTTACCCTAAATGCAAAAATAGAAGTGAAACCAAATTTTCCCAACACAGCAACTAGAAAATCCCACTCCAATGTATTATAAGCCTTATGGATATCCAACTTCAAGGCAACGCATCCTTTCTTTATCTTCCTATGCATTAAAGTAACCAATTCTGAAGCCATACCAATGTTGTCATGTATTACTCTCCCCTTCACAAAAGCTCCTTGAGCAGGAGAAATCATTTTAGCTACAAAACCCCCAACCTACTAGACAAAATCTTTGGGATAATTTTATAGACAAAATTCCCTACACAGATAGGCCGAAAGTTAGCCAATTTAACTGCTCCTTTTTTTTGGGATCAAGGTAATATAATTATTATTGACCCCTCTTGGTAGACCTCCATAAGTAAAAAAAAGAATTTCACAGCAGCACACACATCCTTTCCCACCACATCCGAACATGAACAATAAAACTTACCTGAGAATCCATCAGGCCTAGGAGAACTATCAGGATTCATACCAAACACAGCTGTCCTGATTTCATCATCTGAAGGAGTCTGATCCAGAAGCATATTATCCTCCCTAGTCACCAACTCTGGAATAACCTCTAGACACAGAGGATTGGAAATGTTACCCAGACTATGATGAAAGGATTCATAAAACTGCTCAACATAATTCCTTTATTTCCACCTGAGATTCCACCACTTCACCCTCTTCTTTTTGAAGTAACCGAATCAGATTTCTATTCCATCTTGCCTTGGCCTTTGCATGGAAGAACTTGGAATTTTGGTCCCCACACTTTAACCACTTTACTCTCCCCTTCTAAGCCCACAAAGATTTTTGCAAAGCACAAGCATCTTCATACTTTTGCAAAGCTACCTCTTCTCGATTTCTAAGCTTAGAGTTACATCCAAATTACTTCAATAGTTTCCTGGTTATCATCAAGCTCCAGTTGGGATACTTCCACTTCTTTATCGATATGAGGAAATACCTCCTTTGATTAGGTTCTAAGCCTATTTTTCAGAAACTTCAACTTTTGAGTTAACACATAAAATGGCTTCCCTTTTATATGCGAACTCCAAACTTCTTTCACCACATCAATGAAAACCGGGTGTTCCATCCAAAATCTTTGGACTTTAAATGGTACATTTGGAGGTTTTGGAATAGAAGAGCACCCAACCAATATTGGGCTCATCCCTTG
Organism: Protea cynaroides; assembly: GCA_028583415.1. Lineage (NCBI taxonomy): Eukaryota > Viridiplantae > Streptophyta > Magnoliopsida > Proteales > Proteaceae > Protea > Protea cynaroides. The sequence continues at coordinate 19,865,927 of CM053276.1, forward strand.
CTTGCTTGTTCTGGCGCACTAGCGCGCTTTGAAGTTGTTTGGTAAGTAAACACCTCATTCTATCACCTTGCTGTCATGCTTGGTATAAACACCATGTTTTCTCACACCAGGAGTCAGGCTTGGTGATGATGAATGAGTTGTGTTGAATGGCTTGAGATCTCATATATGGTGTGAGAAGGCCCAATTGTCCTCAGTAGATAATTAGAATGGGTTTTGACTATCCCTGTCCAAAATAACCAAAGTATCCCTTGTAAGACTCGCACCCCAATAATCCTCCCATTGATTGAATTATTTAGAATGGTGTCCATTCAAGAGGGTATGATTGAAAAGGTATACTCATTTAGAATGGATGGTCTAGATCTGATCTGTCCATTGGACCTCCAAATTAGAGGTTGGTATTGTACCTCTTAACTATATAGACATGTCATTTTATAAAGACAATTCTACATATATGGAAAGGTATTAAACTAATTTTATACCAAAGTGTAAAATATATACCGTAGAGATATAACTCTTTCGAAAAGGTATCTCTATTTTTAATTACATAGAAACAATATCCTGTTTTTGTTTTCCAATCATTACATATATACCTTTCGTCATTTTTATCCCCAAGCAATGTGGGGTTAAAGTTCCCATAAACTAAACCAAAAAAGATAAAATATTTGAAAAATTATGTTAAAAATAAAATATATGAAACTTACTTTTTTTACACCAACAGTCTTTTATTAAAAAAAAAAAATCCCCATCTTTGACAAAAAGAGTAAAAAAAATCATTAAAGATTATGAAAATTTTACAGGAAATGTCATTGACTTCTTGTCTTCCATGACTAAAAGGGAAAGACCTTAGGGCAGAACATCTATATAAAAACACAAATCATGAATACAAAATTTACAAAATTTGTCAAGAAATCTGCATAAGAATTAGTCTCCTTCACATGAAATGTATATATATATATATATTAAATATTATAGAGGATACCCCAAGACCACCATGGGCTCAATAGCGTCAACGAATAGATTGGATTGCTGTGAAAGAGTCCGAGCGTAAATAGAGCTTGTCTAATCCAACCAGTCTTGCTTGCTCGATGCTTTTCTTGATTGCCCGATGCTTCATTTGTAAGATGATGAATCATGGTTTTGCTTCATGTTACATGCATATCCATGTTGTCACTGGTGAGCTATGAAGGTGGATTCATTTGGCAGGAAATCACGATATCGTGAAAAACCGTAGTTACGCTAATCTACGTGGCATTTGTATCTTCTCCAAAACATTTTCCTAAAAATAAAAGGGAAAGCTGAGAAGGCCCTTCACATTTTGCGGTTGCATTTGTAAGGCTGGACGGTGGGCCAGACAGAGTCGGTGTTATGGCTTTTCGTCGATTTCTCTCTCTCTCTCTCCCTCCCCGTGGAGTCTGACATTCTCGTTGGAGCTTCAGAACAGAGTTTCCACCTAAATTCTCTCCCCACAAACTTTGATCATCTTTCTATTTCAAATGACTTCAGGTATTGCTTGTCAACTGGCTTAAATTTCCCTTCTATTTTTCAATAGAATTTGTTGATTCTCCCTGTTCGAATTTCTCTTCAGAGTTTCATCAGTTTCATTTACAAGGATTTTAATTTCTATCGAAAACCTTAGTTTTCCATGAGATCCATCTCTTATTTCAACGATTATAGTCAATTTCGTCGCTTTCCTCATATGGGCATCTTGCTATTACATGAAATATGTTGAGAATTTACATGGGTTTCTAGAGAATTTGTGATAGCTGGCTTCTCCTTCTTTTTCGTGTTTGACTTGAATTTTGTTTATCTCTTGCAGACTTTGCCTTGTCCGTTCCACCAGAACTCGAATCGGCTTCTCGTTTGAGAACCGTGCAGTTCTTAATTACAAAAAGACCTTGGCTTGGTATGTAACATATGCTTTTTCAATCCTATAACATTTATTTTTTTATCTCTATGTTTCCGTTTTGATGAATGCTGTCGAGCAGTCAAAAGTAAATTCTGCTGCATATTAATGCTCTTAGTTCTTCTAAAGAAACAAGCTGCTTAATGATTTAGTCTTCTGGGGTTTTGTTTCAGATCTTTATGGAAAGAGAGTTAGACCTGTTGCTCCTTTCGGAAGTGCAAGTAGCAAGCCATTTGTTGATCCGGCACTCATTCACCGTTGCTTGCCTGACGAACTGCTCTTTGAGGTACTTAATACTACTTGTCTGACTGAGACAGGCTTTGATTTTATTTGGGTGGGGAAAATCCTAATACGGGCTTTGGGGTTGTGATATGAACCTTGAGGACAAGCTTCTCATTGATGCGGTTGGCAATGATACGATAGCAGGCAGTGATACAATCTCGTGCGATCTCGTGCAACGATACAGAGGAACCGCATTACATGTAAATACATTAGTGATAGTCAGGCATTGTTACGGGCATATTTGGCAAGTTTGTTATAGGCTGTTACAACAGAAATTGTTAGGGAAATTGTTAGCGAACATTCTAGTTACTTACGGCTGTTTTATAGTGATCAGAAAGGTAAATGAAGAGGATAACGAGCAATTTCAATCTTATCTCTCTCTTCCTCTTTCCATGCTTCTTCTTCCCTGGAGGTTTGGTACCCTCGAAGCTAGCTATTTCAGTTTGAATCGTAACATTGGTGCTCTCACTGAGAGTTCTCCCATGGACTTTTTTCAAGTGTTGATGGATGCATAGCGGCAGACTTTCTCGGAGATCTTTCGGCTCTTGATTGCCAAGGAGGAGAAGGTTGTCTAAGCCTTACAACTTCCCCCGGCCCCTTCCCTGTTGAGCTTCATTGCTCTCAAACCTCTTGTGAATTGTGATCCCAGTTCCTAAGGCCACCGAAGACTGCATCTGAAGAGAGTATCGACTCGCCTCTCTTTGGTGCCACTTCATTGTGTTCTTCAATTCCAGTGTCTTCACCATTCGGAGTTTCTTTTTCTACATCAATTGCTTCCCCTGCTATTTTTGCATCTGGAGCGAGTTTTGATTTGTCTCTGTTTGGAGCAGCTTCGTTGTCTTCGACCCCGGCTCCTTCGCCGTTCCATACCAACCATCCTGTTGCTCTTTTTTCGCTTACTGGCTCCTCTGGTTCATCGTCTCCTCCACCAGCAATTCCTTTGTCTCACCCAGTTGGTTTAGTTTCTCTGCAAGCGGCGACACTAGCGGCGGCCCATTGCTCTTGAGCTCGGCCACCCTCATCCCTACCCCAGCACCCTAAGGCACCTTCCATCTAGGCAAACACTGTACCACCTCCTGTTTAGATTTTGCGTGACCACGCTGCTCCTATTTCCTTGATTGTTCTCTGATTTCGTCGTCGGGAACAGTAGGGACGGTGGCTCAGCAAGCCTTGGTTCGGTGGCTTGGCCTTCCTTCCAATGACGCCTCATGGATCGACATTCTTTTCCTCCGTCGGAAGTACCCCCATTTGATTCCGGCATGGCCTCCAAAAATTGTACCGCAACAGAGGAGGTCCGAGATTTTCCTCCACCGCAACAGATCCGGCCGTGTTTGTTTCGACTCGAGCCCCACAAGAAACCACAACACCAATGTCCACTTTCCTGATTGGTGCCGGGGAAAACCTAGAGCATCCAACAATGAAATGGCTTGCATCTCCATCAAGGATCTTCGTGCCAGACGGGTTTTCCTTCCTGCTTCCATCTACGACGACTACTATTTAAATGGTAAAAGTGATATCGTAGCAGATGCAAATCTCCATAAACCTCAATTAGCTGGTTTATTCTCTAAATCTGATGTAGAGCAAAATGAGAGAAGCGAAATCGGTTTTGATTTTCAAGGTGCAGAAAAGCACCAATTGACTGAGATGGAAGGGACGAAGGAGTTTTCAGTAGTACCGTCGAGGTAGGAAAAGAATTAATGTAGAGAGTGAGATTTTGGGTGGTGGAGATGATTCTATGGAAGATTGGGTTCAGTGGAGTTCCGCCGTGTTCTGCCTTACAACCGACGATGTCTTTGCTGATGATTTTTCCCAAGGAAGAGAGGAAGGAGAGAAGGGTTTGGAATTGGATGGTTTCGCTTGCTTACCCAAGAGGAGCTTGAAGAAGAGGCACAAGGCCCTCCTGATCTTCAGGATTTTCAGTGGAGAATAAAAGGAGTTGTTCGAGTTTTTTTTAGAGAAGATTTCAGCTTCTCAATTTCGTCCTTCTCCTTCTGCAACTTCTCAGTTTCAGATTTGGATTTCTTCATCTCTCCAACCTCATGTTCGATTCGTTCCTGCAGAGAAGCTTTCTCCTTCTCAAGCTCTTCGACCTTCACCTCCTTATTTAGATTGCTCTGTTTAAGCTCTTCTAAAGCATTATTCAACTTCCTTACCTCTGTCGCCGCTCCTTCGCTCTCCGTCACCAAGGAGACGAGATCGTGTTGGAGGCAGGAGACCTGCGTCTCCAGCTCAACCGCACGGGCTGATATAACTTGTAGAGCTTTCTTGTCTTCTGAAGATTGTCTGATCTCCCTTTGCCACTGTTCCAGCTTATCCTCCAACGCAGTCCCATCAGCCCTTAATCCTTCAATCCCTTCCATCAACTCCTTGATTTCCCCATCATTCTCCTTCTTCTCGCATATCACTCCGGAATTCTCCTGTTCCAGCACTTCGATCTTATGATTTAACTCTGAAACTGTTAGCGTTTCAAATGAAGTGATCGACCTTATGCTACAGAAATGTACAGTGCTTACTCACATCAAGCAAGGCCAAACCCGTCTCATTATCACTGGACTTTTCCTATTTTGCCCTTCTCGTAGAAGCTTCTGGAACTCTGCCCCATCTCCGTCGCCGGAGCCTCGATGACGCAGGCGAGAATTTTTGGCAAATCGATAATCCGAAGACCAACGACTGGGACACCATCATTCGAGGTCCCACTCAGAGCAATGAACCCAGGTTTGCTAGTGTGTTGGGCCATCTAAATTTGCAGAAACTAATAACTTCTGTAAAAGAGTGCCGGCCAAACAACAACGTGGATTCATCACGTTTTAGAAACATTGGGAAACTCCTTAGCTGTAAATCCATTTATGGTCTTGGTTTGTGCTCAGAATTCCTTATCACACCCGACAGTACATTACTCGTGAGCTCAGATATGTGTGGTGAAAAGAATAGGCCTCAAAACAAGGTAGTTTTTTTTATCACAAGTTTCCATGGCATGATTTAACAGTTGAAGCAGTATGGCCTGAACTGTTTGTGGACAAGGTTGGTACTTATTGGGATGAGCCATTGTTGATGACAATTGACCTGGCTTCTCTTGCTTTCGATTCTGGACTCAGCAATCACTTCTGCATACATTATAATGCTTTGGTGCATTGGGAAGGACTTCCCATCGAAGAGGCTTCGTGGCTGGATGTGTCCCACCTTCGCAAAGTTTACCCACACCTGAACCTTGAGGACAAGGTTCTCACGGATGGCGATGGTAATGATATGAACCTTGAGGACAAGGTTCTCATTGATGCGGTTGGCATTGATACGATAACAAGCAGTGATGCAATCTCGTGCGATCTCATGCAAGGATACAGAGGAACTGCATTACGTGTAAATACATTAGTGATAGTAGTCAGGCATTGTTACACGTTATTACATATGGGCATACTCGGTAGGTTAGTTATAGGTTGTTAGAACAGAAATTGTTAGGGAAATTGTTAGCGAACATTCTAGCTACTTACAGCTGTTATATAGTAATCAGAAGGTATATGAAGAGGATAACAAGCAATTTCAATCTTATCTCCCTCTTCCTCTTTCTATGCTTCTTCTTCCCTGGAGGTTTTCTACCCTCAAAGCTAGCTATTTCAGTTTAAGTCGTGACAGGTTGATACCGCACTATTGTTCATTATCCTTAATCCTTATGCAATATTGGAAGGGTGTGCATTCTATGGACATTCATGAGGAAATCATTTTTCAAATATAGGGCCACATTCAATTAGATTCCAGCTGTTCATTTCTTGTTTGTAGTCCCAGAACTGAAGTTGAGCTAGATGAAAAGTTAGAATTGTGGAATGTTTGCTTCACTGAAGCTTTATTTGAGACTATTGATTTTATTTTCACTGTTGCTTTTGGGTACTGTAAAAGCTATGTCTCATTTAGTTTCTGCTGACTCAGAAAATCCATTTGGCCGATTTTTGTTAAATAATCGTTTATGTGCACAGCATACTCATTTGTGAGTTCAGACCTGGTAATCTGCTTCCTTGTTCACTAGCCTAGTTAAAAATTGTTGAATTTAAAATGTCAGCAAGCTTCTGACTCTGTTCTTTAGAGGACAATGTTATGTTTATGTGCTATTTTTTTTCTATTTTGAATTTTAATTTCCAGGTTTTTGCGAGAATGAGTCCTTACAGCTTGGGGAGGGCAGCATGCGTTTGTCGAAAATGGAGATATACAATCCGTAATCCAGTGTTCTGGCGAACTGTATGCTTAAAGGCTTGGCAGGTAATCTGAATATGCTTGTACATCATTAACTTTCTACCACTGGATTTAAATGTATGTGTATTTGGATCTTCGGAGTTGAAACTCCAGTGAATAAGGTTCTCTAAATTATAAATAATAATTTTGGGTTTATTTAAAAACTTATTTGCAATTAAGAGTTCATGTATGAGAAGTAATTTCCACATCCATATAGAGGGAAACTCCACGGTTTGGTAATGGGAATTCAGTCGGAGATGATGTTGTAGTTAACTCTCGTGATGTGTAGAAAATCTACAGTGTTCAACATAGATTAAGTGAAACAACTGGCAGACTCCGAAGATCCAGATATTGGTAAATGTTTTACAAACTGAAATTCAGGATCTATTTGTATGAAGCTCTACGGACCAGTGGAAAATTACAAGATTTTACATTCTCGATATGAAGGTTCTTGGAGGAAGATGTGGATATTAAGACCAAGGGTCCGTACGGATGGTAAGGTTTGGTGGCTGTTAATGAGTTTTTTGAATTTTGACCCTAATGTGTTTCCATGGGCTGACGGTTTAACTAGACTCATCTTTGTTGCTTTTGGTCTTCCTATAAATGTTAAAGAAGTTTCTGTAAATTTTATTAAATAAATAAATAAGTGTAGTTATCCATGTAACAAAGGAATATTACTTTTCCAAAAATCATAAGACAAATCTCAGCTATCCATTAAATATATATATATAGACAAATCTCAGCATCCATTATATATATATATATATATATATATATATATATATATATATATATATATATATATATATATTCTAAACTATATGTTCTTGCTCAGAGTTGGGAGAGTGCACAATAATGTCTAAAATACTAGTATACATGCATGGACATACACGGAGTGCATGCCAATACCATGAGGGTATTTGATTAAATTAGACTTCGAAATTTGACACGTGCCTAATCTAAACCATGTCCTCCCTATCCAATGGTCGGAATGGACATATCATCTATCCATGTGGCAGGATAGACACCTTCATGATGTTTGACAAATTACCCTTGTAACAAAAATAATTTGCCAATAAATAAACATTAGAAAATCAAAAGAATAAGAGCATAAAGAACTTTCAGTAAGGTTCCTATTATGCATTCAAGAGGCAAATCCAAATACTCAACTGCCAAGAATTGGCTATGTTTGGTGTTCTGTGAGTTTGGCTGTGGAAGGATGCTTTACATGTGAGCAGATGATTGACATTTGAGTCTATTACTCTTATCTTATGATCATCCACCCATATCTTGACCAGGAGTCTATGCTCTATATTCTATCAATGCTATAGAGATTTTATATCGTACAGGAAGTAAATTATATTCTTTGTTATTAAGCCGTGTCTAGAATTTTATGGGCTGCAATGACTTTAAATATTATAAATGGGAATAGAGGATTTGAGTAGCCAACCCCAGTTGGGGCAAGGCTTATTTAAGTATTGTAGAGTTCTGAGGGTTAAATTTCTGCAATAGCTAATGTGTGTCTTCTCAGTGTTTTATAGTCTTGTTTGAAATATTTTGAGAGTGGCTTGTTCACTTGCTTATTTAGTCACTTTATTCAGAGATGTATTTTATCCCCCATTTGTCAATATTTTCTTAATCTCATTCAAGCAAACTTACACCCCGTATTTCTTATTCATTAGCTTTGTTCATTTATTTCATTTATCTTTTCAATTATATGGTTTGGTAGGATTGCCTGCGAACTTATTTCTCCTTTTGCTCTGCCATTTGAAGGCCTTTATGTGAGCAGGAACACATACATTCGTACAGGAGTTGCGGAGTGGAAAGTTCACAATCCTGTTCATCTGGTATGCTGCATTTTAATTCCTCGTACATTCGTTTAATAACAATCGACTACAGTAATAGTTGGGCTGATTTGCATATAGTGGAAAAGTGGTAATGTCTCAATTGTTTGTGATGAGTCAATGATAGCATTGTAACAAAATAGAAAAGGAAGGCTATCCACGCAAGAACGGTGAGAGAGAGAGAGATAGAAGGAGGAAGGGGGAGATTGTGTGTTAATAGTCCCTCCTACTTCTGTATATATAGAAAACAAAAGAGAGCAAAAACAAGACTTAAGAACCTCTCCTAGTTACAATCCAATTAGGTAGAAGACCTAGTCAACAAGGCCAATTCCTAGTCTACTCAAGACACAATTGATAATGGCCCTTTATATTAAGCCCATTACAAACATAATAAAATAAAACCAATTGGTAATGGGCTTGCTAATTAGGTCCGTTACTTGCATTAATTATTATAACTAAAGGAGGGTAATGGGCCTAAGTTAAGTGGGCTCATTCCCTTACTATAACAACCTTTATATCTTGACATCCTCCCTCAAGCTGGAGCAGGGGGGAATGTAAGAGCTTCAACTTGAAACAATGTAACAACGGAAGCAACAACAACAGTGAGAGCTTTAGCTTGAAACAATATATCAATAGAAGCTGTAGCAATAGCAGTAGTAATAAAGCAGTACAATATAGGTCACTGTGAACCAAGCAGTAACAGTAGCACGAGCATCATTTTGAACCAATGTATCAGCGGAAGTAGCAACAACAACAGTAATAGTCAAGCAGCAAATTATGGGTTACTGACTCATTGTGAACCAAGCAACAACAACATCACAATATAAGTTATTGTGAACCAAGCAAGAACAAAAGTACAGTATAAGTCACTATGAACCAAGTAGTAGTAGCAGTAGAGCAGACACCTAGTAGCAATAGCAACACAATATAGGTCATTGTGAACCAAGTAGAAGTAGCATTAGTAGTACTAGGAGCAGCAAAAGTGGTGGCTCCAACACGGCTGAAGAAGCAGTAGAACTGGCATCAGGTGTAGGTAGTAGAACTTGCATCAAAGTGCAGGTAGTAGAGGCAGTAGAACATGAATTAGGTGCAGGCAACATATATATATATATATATATATATATATATATATATGTGTGTGTGTGTGTGTGTGTGTGTGTGTGTGTATAATCATGTGGAACATTCCACGTGGACAAATTACAGCGGGAGACAGCAACAGTAGGATATCCAAATTTTAAAACCATTTTTGTGTGTGTGTGTGTGTGTGTGTGTGTGTGTGTGTGTGTGTGTGTGTGTGTGTGTGTGTGTGTGTGTGTGTGTGTGTGTGTGTGTGTGTGTGTGTGTGTGTGTGTGTGTGTGTGTGTGTGTGTGTGTGTGTGTGTGTGTGTGTGTGGGGCGCGCGTGTCCAATGTTCGGATTAAGAAATATGGTGAAGTCCTACTGTGACTAGGAATAGGGTAATAAGGCAAGTGGATTTTTGACATTACTTAAAAAAGTAGCAGAGGTGGATCAAAAGTGACAGGTGTTGGTGACATGGCAGATTTCCCATTGACGCGGACCTTGAGTACGGAATTTGGCTGAAACAACAGGCAAGTAATTAATGACAACTAGAATAAATCATCAAAATTTAGGTACAATCAAATGGTGGAATCAAGAAATCCTAAATAAGATAGAACTTCTTAATTCAGAATCAGGCAGCAGATTACCAGTTCAGATTGATAGCAATAGCAAGACAGCAGCAGTAGTAGATCTTGACGAAGATCTTAAAGCAATAGAGCAAGTCAGCAGTTTCAAGCACCAGGAGATTGAGATCAGCAATTAGCTGATCAGATCTGATCTTATACAACAGACCAGATCGATAAAAGCAGTGAGTAGTAGCAGAAATTGAGATCTGTTCTGGATAGATCAGTAGCAAAAACAAACCAGAAAAAATAATAACAAGATGCAGCAGCAGTGGTGGCTGCACACCAGAATGGAAACCTTTAATCAACCCTCAAAACGAAACCTGTTTTGATACCATGTAATGAAATAGAAAAGGAGGGCTACCCGCGCAAGAACCATGAGAGAGAGAGATAGAAGAAGGAAGGGAGAGATTGTGTGTTAATAATCCCTCCTCCTACTGCTGTATATATAGAAAGCAAAAGAGAGAAAAAAGAGGATTTAAGACCCTCTCCTAGTTACAATCCAATTAGGTAGAAGACCTAGTCAACAAGACCAATTCCTAGTCTACTTATGACACAACCGGTATTGGGCCTTTATAATTAAGCCCACTACAAACTAACAAAATAAAGTCAATCGTTACATTATTTATTATAACTAAAGGAGGGGAATGGGCCCAAGTTAAGTGGGCTCATTCCCTTACAATAACAACCCTTATGTCTTAACAAGCATAAATATATCTTTCTCCAAATTCCTTCCTTTTTTTTTTTTTTTTTTTTCATGTTTAAGATGATAAGACTTTGTTAAAAGCTCTGAACCCTACCTAGACAAAGTGTATTTTGGGGTTAATTTTTATTTTTTTTATATTAATAGATACTAAGTTAGTGAGGTTTCTTTAGGATCCAGTTCTTGTGCTACTGGTGCTTTAGTTGACCAAGGTACACCTTTATAGTGATGTTATAAGTCCTTGTTCTTTTTTCTCACCCTTAACATTGAAGAATAAAGGGAGAACCTTTTTTTTTTTTTTTTTTTTTTTCTGAAGAAGATTATCATAAAGACATGCTAGTGATGAGCTGTGCAGTGATGATTGACATAGTTTTCCCATTCTGCATAAAGAACATCGCTTCCTGATCAACTTAAACTCCACTGAAATAGAAGAGCAAGAGAGGAGGCTCAGCACCCATTCTCCCACCCTATCAAATGGGACAGTTTTTTCTTTAATTAGTTTCTCTCCTTCTAGATAATCAACACAGTTGAGAATGTAGCAATTCCAAAATATCTAACATCTTCTAGAGAATCCTCCCACCTGCTATCATTCAATAAATGTTGTGACAATGTGAGAGGCTACCTGCAACAGTTCCGAACCTCATGAAGAATGGTGCAACAATTAATCAGAGACTGATCTTGAGGATGGCTTCTTCAGGAAGCACATTTTGGCGATCATGAACTTCCTATAGATCAGATCACTAGCCAGTCTACCCCTGTTGCTCCTAATTTATCATCTCCACATTTTACTTTAAAAGGGGAATATGGAATCCCCTTTAAGAGTTCCTCTAATTACTGTAAGGGCTAGCTATGCTTTACAAGATCCATAAAGAAGAATCCAAATAAAAGGGGAGCAAGAAGGAAGTGAAATTCTCTATGTAAAGAATTACAAGAGAAGAAAAAGAGAAAGGATTCTTACTAGAAGTAAGCTCATCTCATCGAATTCTTTACATCTACTGGCCCCACATGCTGCCTGTGCAGGATTGTACAAGACTCTGCTCTTTCTTTTAATCCTAATACTTCAAGTTATATCTGTCTGAAGGATATAAGATAAAACTGTGACACTTGAGGCCCCAAGTTAGGAAGGCAGACATGATGTCCAATAGTTTTTCTGTAAGTACCCAATTTACACCTGCATCTAAAACAAAGTTGGCCGGGACTGTTGATCAAATCAGTATTGCAGAGTTCATACATTTATTGGACGAGAGTTTTTGAACCTTTATCCTCTGTCATCCACAGGGTTGAATCCTTGATGAGGACCTGCCTTTGAAAAGGTTCTGACTGTAACAAGTTTTTGCACACCATGAGCTGGGCCTTAGTTTGCTTCCTCAAAGAAGAAGGGGGCCTCGGCATAAGGAGAGTGAAGGAGGTAAACAAAGCCTTCCTCCTCAAGTTGATTTTGAAAGTAGCAAAAAAAAAAAAAGAAAAAAAAAAAAGAAAAAAAAAGAAAAGAAGAAGAGCATATATATGGGTGGATTGGGTTTATGCAAAGTCAATAAAAAGGAATCAATCTGGATTGCCTCCTATGGGAATGACGCCTCTTGGATCTGGTGGATATTCTTGATTACTGACCCTTCATGGCAGACTTAATAAATCATTAAGTCTAGTATAGATGATTGTATTTCTACTCTCCTTTGGCTGGACAATTGGCATCCACATTGAGGTCTAATCCATAGGTATGGAGAAAGGATTCAAATGGATTCAGGCCGCAACAGGCCGGTCCCTGTTTCTTCCATTTTGCTGAGGGATCATGGCAGTCTGCCCACTTATCCTCCTCTAGATGGTTCAAGCTTGGTCAACCCTCCGCTCCACCATCAGAAGGCCCTCAGGAAGCGATGACCTTGTTAAGTGGATTACAACAAATTCACATTCCTTCACTTTGGACTCTGTGGAATTTAATTAGATCCAAGCCTACTAGAGTGCCATGGTCATATGTTATTTGGTTCCAGGAGCACATCCCTCATCGGAGGTTTATTGCATGGAGAGCTCTGTCCCTCCCGATCGGGACTTTCTTGCTTCAAAGACATCAATATGAGGAACAACTGTTGTCTTTGTTGGCTAGCCAGGGAAGATATAGCTCATCTTTTTTTTGCTTGCCCATTCTCAGCTCGCGTTTGGGAAGGGATCTTTTTCTGATGCTGGCCTATTCAAAGAGGGATCCGAGAGTTTGACAAGGAATGGAGATGGATGGATCAGAAAGGCTTTCAAAAGAAAATACTGCTTGTGACTTGGTGGGAAAACTAGCTTTCTGTGCCTCCATTTTCATATCTGGATGGAGCAATCTTAGATCTTGGTGTCGTAGCTAAGATTATTCTAGGAATATGTAATATGGGTATTGGGTGCTATGGTAAAATTTTTGTGTATGGAGGGGTATATTTGTATTTTTATCCTTTAGTTATCAATAATATTGTGTGGTGAGGTCTCTCATGAGACACAACACGCTTTCACCTGACTTCACTTCTATCTTCTCTTCTTCCTCTCCCTCTTTTCACTGTTTCATTCCTGTTCGCTTAACCTAATCCACTCATTGGCAATCTCAACTTGGTATCATGGCACCAGGTTTGAGAGTTAACTGAAGGTGCTGTCCACATTTCCCCCCTCTTTAAAACCCTAATGTGCTAGAGGGTTTGTGGGGAGAGGACAACATGTAATGATTGAAGTAATGACCTAAGAATCACTGTAGAATCACTGTTGGAGAAGATATCAAGGAGAATTGAAAAGATATAAGGCAAATCAATGGAGAAGAGCACCAAGACAGGGTACCACCAGCTTGGGAAACTAGTGAGGGTCTCTCACTAGTTTGGTTGTCATCTGGAATGAAGCCTGCAACACCTGAGTTGCCTTAGGTCTTCTCTTGTTGACATATGCCCTCAGCTGGTAATACCTTTACATTTTCCTTCTAGAGCACCAACTTCGGTAACTGTTTTCATTTTCCTAAGTTCTTCTCTTTTGACATATGCCCTCAGCTGGTAATACCTTTACATTTTCCTTCCATATTGTCATCTGGAATGAAGCCTGCAACACCTGAGTCGCCTAAGGTATTCTCATGTCGACAATTCCCTCAGCAGGTAATTCCTTTACATTTTCCTTCTAGAGCACCAACTTCGGTAACTGTTTCTGCCGTCAGAATTTCAGAAACCTTGCTGTTTTGCCCTCTTTGAGGCTAATATTTTATTAATGAATGGTTCCATTTGCCAAATTTGGATGGTTGAAGGCTTGAAAGTGCTGTTATCTTTTTCGGTTCTACATGAAAATGGTTGTTTAGTTGCTTTTTCATGTTTATACCGAGGAAGATCCTAACCATATAACATAGATTAGTGGCCATGTATATGTGTCTCATTACATCTAATTGTAAGGTAAAGTTACTTGCCATAGGATAAGGTGGTGGAGCTTAAAAGGAGATACCTTGAAAACATTTACTAATAAAGTGGTCAAATAGAGAATGTGAGACTTTGATGGAGACTCTAATACGATGTGCAACGAGTTGACTGCTTGTATTAAGAAGGTTGCTAAAGATGTCATAAGAGAATTGGAAAGAAAAGTCACTCTAGGGAATCTTGGTGGTGGGATGATTTGGTTCAAGCATCCATTAAGGCTAAGAAAGCCAATTTTAGGACATGGCAAAGGACTAAGGACATCGAGGATCTAAAAAGGTATAAATTTGTCATAAATGAAGCTAGAAGACTGTGGGAAAAGGAAAGACGAAGAAATATGAGGATCTTTATAACAATCAAAGCACAAAGGAAGGGAAAAAAACTATTTATGAGATAGCAAAAGTGAGGGAAAGGAAGAGTAGATGGTGCAACCATGTTAGATGTATTAAAATTGAAAATTTTAGAGTTCTATAAGGGATGGTGATATTAAGGAGAGATGAAAAGATTATTTCTACATTTTACTAAATAAAGACATTTTAAGTAATAGTGTCCCAGAAGGCAGCATTACCTATCAAGACATTACATGTTGTAGATATATACGAAAATTAGTGTGCCTGAACTAAAAGAGGCTTTAAGGAGGAAGAAGGTAGGCAAAAGACCAGGTCTAGATTGGGTCCCAGTAGAAGTGCAGAAGAGCTTAGGAACATGTGGATTATCTTGGCTAATCAAGTTGTTTGATAAAATTATGAGCACGAGTAATATGTTAGATGATTGGACGAGAAGCATTGTGGTTCTGATTTATAAAAATAAAAATGATATTGAAACCTACAATAACTATAGAGGCATAAAACTAACGAGGCATACTATGAAATTATTGGAGAGAGTTATTGAAACTTGCCTAAGACAAAAAACTACTATTATGGAGAATCAATTTGGTTTTATGCTAGGAAGATCCGCGACAAAAGCTACTTAGGAGACTCATGAAAATATTTAGAGATTGAAAAAGAATCTTAATGTGGTTAGTATTGACCTAGATTATGACAGTCCCTAGAGAATTAATCTGGCAAGTACTAGAGAAGATAAGTGTTTCAAGTAAATATGTGGACATAGTCCAAGATATGTGTTATAGTATGGGTACAATGGTAGAATTGTTTCGTAGAGATTTTTTTGTCTTTGTACTCATTTTAGATTGTTCTCCTCCATATTATAAATAAAGTTTGCCTGTGTCCCATTAGAGATAAGTCATTACATCAATTTAACAATACGTATATAGTGTGGTGACTAATGTAAGAACCATAGAGTATCAAGGTAGTGAATTTTCAATTATAATTGGGTTACATCAATGATCAAATTTAAGCCCTTATTTGTTTATGTTTATCATGGATGATTTAACCAGAGACATTCAAGATGATGTTCCTTGATGTATTTTTTTTGCTGATGATATTGTTTTGATGGATGAGACAAAAGCAAGGACAAATGCTAAGTTAGAGTTTTGGAGATCAAACTTGGAACCAAAATGTTTTGAGTATATGGTGTGTAACTATAGTCACAATAGGATGGATAATGAGGTGCTGAAAATTGATGAGAAGGAGATTCCATGAAGTTATTATTGTCAGTATTTTAACTCGATCATAAATAAAGAAAGTGATATAGAGGATGATATTGCATAGAGAATTAAAATTGGATGGATGAAGTGGAGAGATGCATCTGGAGTATTGTGTGATCAATGTATTCCTTTAAAATTAAAGAAAAAAATTTGTAGGACAGTTATTCGACCGGCTATAACAATTGTTAGGCAATTAAGAAGCATCGTATAGATAAATTTAGTGTAATTGAGAAGAGTTTTTTGAGATGGATGTGTGGCAAAACTAGGAAGAATAAAGTAATGAATGACATTATTAGAGTTGATGTGGACTTAGTTCCGATACATGATAAGCTTTGAAAAAATTATTTGAGGTGGCATGACTATGTTCAACGGGGGCCTTTAGATGCTCCAGAGTGATTGATACAGATTGAAGGAATTAAAAGAGCCAGAGATTGACTTAAAATGATTTTAGGAGAGGTAGTGAGGAAAGACATGCATACTTTAGACCTTGTATCAAGTATGACCTCAAATAGAGCTGATTGGAGGGGATCCACGAAATTGACCCATTTAGTTCGGATAAGGCTTTGTTGTTGTTAAGAGAACGATTAAGTAAAGAGCATCCAAAGCTTATTTGGCTCAACAGTTTGAATTAAGGACCTAGGTACTTTGAAGTATTTCTTAGGAATTGAAGTATCAAGGTCAAGAAAGGGAATTCATATTTGTCAGAGAAGTATGTATTGGATCTTTAGAAAGAAATAGGGATGCTAGGGTGCAAAATCTATGAGGCTGTGAATATTCCCTTTGATTTTAATCATAAGTTGGGGAGGATAGCGGCCATATTTGATTGATGCATGGAGGTATCAAAGACTGGTGGGAAAACTGATCTACTTCTTTCTCATTCATCCAGACGGGGTGGTCATCCAGTTTATGCATGCTTCAAAAGGTTGTCGTATGGATGTTGTGTATTGCATTCTTAGGGCCCGTTTGATAAAACTTCTGCTTCTGAATTCTGGATTCTGGTTCAAATTTGGATTCTACTCCAAGCTACTCTAGGATTATTTTGGAGTAAAAACTTGTTTGATAACGCAATTCTGAAATAGATTTTAGAGCATCTTTGGATTAGAAACATGTTTGATAACACACTATCCCTCCAATCGAAGTCTAGAAAAATAGTCGTAGTAGTGGTGGTGGGCGGTGGTGGTGGTGGTGGTGGTTGGTGGTGGTGGTGGTGGTAAAGGCGGCGGCGATGGTGGTGGTTGTGGTGGTGGTGGTGGTGGAGGTGGTGGTGGGTGGTGGGCGGTGGTGTTGGTGGTGGTGGTGGAGGTAGCGGCGGTGGTGGTGTTGGTGGTGGTGGTAGAGGTGGCGGCGGCGGTGGTGGTGGTGGTGGTGGTTGTGGTGGTGGTGGTGGTTTTGGTGGTGGTGGTGGTGGTGGGTGGTGGGCGGTGGTGTTGGTGGTGGTGGTGGAGGTGGTGGTGGTGGTGGTGGTGGTGGTGGTGGTGGGTGGTGGGCTGTGGCGTTGGTGGTGGTGGTGGAGGCGACGGTGGTGGTGGTGGTGGTGGTGGTGGTGGTGGTGGTGGTGGTGGTGGTGGTGGTAGAGGTGGCGGCGGCGGTGGTGGTGGTGGTGGCGGTGGTGGTGGTGGTGGTGGTGGTGGTGGTGGTGGTTGTGGTGGTCAAGTGATAGTCATGTGAGTGTCGACTCTTTTTTTTCTCTTAAAAAGTTGATCCAACAGCTTGGAGCAAGTATTTATGACTCTAAAATTTTGGATTCTGGAGTCATTCTGAATCCGGTTCACTCTGTGGGAGTTAGAATCTAACTGGACTTATCAAATGCGCTTCTACTCCAAAATGGCTCCCTGGGAGCCAGAATCCATAGAATCCAGAAGCAGAATTTTTATCAAACGGGCCCTTAGGTACTTGAAGTCCAATCTAGGAAAGGGGTTGTTGTATGCTAAGCATAATCACTTAAAAATTGAGGCCTATACTAATGTAGACTGGGCTGATCGGAGGCCTCCCTCAGGGTATTGCACCTTTGTAGGTGGAAACTGTTACTTGGAGAAGCAAAAAGTAATTAGTTGTGTCATGAAGCAAACTTTAGATTCATGGCACATGGAGTTGGTAAACTTCTATGGTTGAAAAAGCTACTGCAAATGCTAGGATTCGTGCCAATGGAAATATAATAAGGCCGCCATCAGCATGGAGCACAATCCTATTGAACATGATCGAACAAAACATTTTGAGGTGGATTGTCACTTCATAAAGGAGAAGATTGACTCCAAGTGCATCTGCACCCCTATTGTGATGAAGGGAGATCAACTGACTGAATTGTTTACCAAGGGGAAATGCTTCATTGTTCCATATTATTCTGAGCGAGTTGGGAATGCATGAGATCTACTCCCCAACTTGAGGGGGGAGTGTTAGATTGTAGCTTAATGTTCTCTAGGAATTTCATGTATTATGGGTGCAATGATAAACCTTTTGTGTATGAGGAGGTATATTTGTATTTTTTTCCCCTTGAGCTATCAATAATATTGTGCGTGGAGGTTTCATGGGGACACAACACACTTTCACCTGACTCTATGTCTGTCTTATTTTCTTCCCTCTTCCTCCTCTTATCCTTCTTCTCACTCTTTCATTTCTGTTCACGGCTTAATCTAATCCACTCATCAACGATCCCAAATCTTGGACCTCTAAATGAAGAACCCTCAACCAGAATTGGGATGCTACTGTTTTCGAAGCCCGAGGGATCACCTTTTCTTGTGATAAACCGTATCCATAACATAGTTGTCAAGGCGAACCAAGACGTTGGAGGCCTGACCAGGCGTGATTGTATTGAATTGAAGATTTACATACATGATTGTATCCATCATCTTATTCAGTTTTAAGAATGGAATATTGAATTGAAGATTTAGTTACTCACGGGTGTGAGTGCGTGTGCTGTGCTTTTTCTTCTTCTCCTCTCTTAGCGAGCCGGAGGCATCTTCTCTCTTTCAGGTTGGTTTTTCTCATTTCTTCTTGCTTCTTTCCTCTCCTCTTCCTTTCTTGTTTCTCCTGTATTTAGTTTCTGTCGGGCTCAAAACCCCCTGTTTCTGGCAGAATTTGGCAGTCCCCTAGAGCTGAATCGATCTCTTCTGGCTGTTGATCTTTTTACCCGAAATTTTGGGTTATGAACCCTTACCTACAGGTAAGGGTGTCAACCAGTATGGTACAGATGGAAAAATGGTATATCATACCGTACAAATTTCGGTTCCAATTTTCCATATTGTTACCGTACCCGCTTGGTACGATTTTAGTACGGTTTTTATTTAGTATCATTTACGTTTTTTATTTGATATATATATGGTTTCTTATGAGGGCGAGCTTTGGTGTGATGGTAAGGTTGTCATATTACAACCTGGTGGTCACGGGTTCGAATCTTGGAAATAGCCTTTCCACATTGTGGGGGTAAGGCTTTGTACATTCTACCCTCCCCAGACCCTATAGTAGAGGGAGCCTCGTGCACTGGGACGCCTTATGGTTCTTATCTGGTATATTTATGGTTTCATACAAAATTTGGTGTACAGGATTGAAAAACTGGTTTAAATTTATACCAGTTTATATTTGGCACGCTTCCCATACAGTTTCGGTATTCAACACGTACCAACCAATTCGGTCTATTACACCAATACTATACTGTACTGGCTTCGGTTCCATTTTTTCATACCGTTGCTGTACCAATTCTATATGGTACCGATACAAAATTGACACCCTTACCTGTCAGTGATCTTACCTGCTAAACATCAGTTTGAAACCATACTGGAATTGTGAATTACTGTTGGGAGAAAAAACCTGGTTCTTCCCCTTCTGCCAGCCACATTCAGTTTCAGACATTTTTATTTATTAAAGTAATCATTTAATGGGTCTGTTATTGCATGTATTTAAGAGGTATTTAGGTTGCAATTTAACTCCTTAAAGCTTATAGTGATTGGACCTCTATTGATGAGTTTCTTCATCCTAAGGCAACTCTGTATTCCGGATGGTATCCCAAGCTGTGAGGTTGAAGACAACCTTCCATGACATAATTAAAACCTTTCCCCTCTTTCCAAAAATTACCCTTTGCTATAGAAGGAATTCTGTTTTGTCCTTTTTTATCAACCCTTTTCAAGTCTACCCTTATCTCTTTTTTTAGCGTAATTCCCTTGGCGTCCCACAACCTGTCCCTTACCCAAGAAAAGTCCCAAGTTGCCCTTGAAAATTATAGATTTGCCACTAGCTTGCTATATTGGGATTTATTCTTTTGGGTGTGCCCATAGCAGTTCGAAACTGGGGTGTTGCAACCTAGGACCACATCAATTCAACTTCTTGGTAACTCAAATTATTGCAAAACCTTCAACTGTAATTTTCTGAATATGTTTGTGAGAATTTTGTACCAGTCACTTCAAGTTGCAGGTTTAGTTGCCTAGAATGAGCTTCAGATTAGGTTCGGTATTTGCCAATAGAAAAAAGCAGGGGTTGTCTAAAGTCGGATTTATTCACTATTTCTCAATTCGTAAACTAATATTTTCACCCTGTGATTGTAGGTCTGCTATTTCAGATACATACGGTTTTTCCCTTCAGGAAGGTTCCTTTACAAGGTTGTCCTAGTAGCATGTTTCCTTTTATTGAGATTCCTAGAAGATCTTACAATGATGAGCTTATTGCATTTTTGTTTCTTTTACTTTGAATGATCAGAATTCTTCTCAAAAAGTGAAAGATGTGGTCAAATGCATGAACTTCCGTGCATCTAAAGCCGAGAATGTTTTTAGTGGCCGCTATACATTGTCTGATGACAAGGTTTGACTTTTGAGCTCTATTTCTGGATTTTGTTTTATTATATTTCTGCTTTGTAAGTGGCTATCTATTTCCCCATCGTTAGTTTCTTCTGTGGAAGAATTTTCCTCATCTATATTTTATTCGCTTAATCCTTTGTCAGATGGAGAGTTCTGACAGGGATTGCAGCTTTTAATTGTTAACATTTCTGCATTTTTTAATTCACTGTAGTCACATTTCCCTTCATTTGCAGGTTGAAGCTGCTGTCTTGTACCCAGGCTTGCGTCCTACTGTTTTGAGAATCCGTTTAAGGTTTTGACATAGCTCAGCTGGAATTGTTGTATTGTCTAAGATGTTAAGCTGGCATTTTAGATGCTTAGGTTAGGAATATATATATCTCTGTCTATGATTTACAGGAGAAATCATGCTCTTATTTTTTGCTGCAATCCCTCAGTTCCCCCTGGCTTGTGGGAATGAAATGCATTCATGCAAGCATGCGTTCTTCTGTAATTTAGTGCATGAGCTGATTGGTCAATTCAACAGGTTGCGAGGAACAACAGCAGGAGCCAACAATCGGATGGATCTCCTTTCACTTGTTACGAGTGGTGTGAATGATAATGAAATTAATGGCCATGATAATGATGATTTGCTTGGTGTGGTTGAAGGTTGGCAAGATGACGAGACCCACAACCCTGATGTACCTGCAGTCTCACACAAGAGAGGAATGAGCCCATTCGTCTTTGTTCCATTTGAAGAGGTAATACTTAGCTCTTTATATATGTGACAGATATAGAATCATTTATTCATTTCTTAATGCTGAAATATGATTGGTACAATATCACCATGTTTATATTTGTTATTTTCCTGGATCTAAAGACCAGCATGCTTCTATTCATTTAATCCTAATGTTCAGGATTTTGAGATAATTTTGAGTAAGCTACATGCCTTTATCTGCTCACGCGTGAAATCTTCTGAGCAAGTTTGAATTAAATCTTTTGGGTTCCCATTGTCATCTTCCGCAATGAGCTAGGGAGCAGTTCTCCAGTTACTACATGCGTACAGACATGGCTTAGTTTTCCTTTGTACATTATGAAATCAATGGAACACTTCTCTACTTTGAAGTAAATTGGGGTGGATCACTATGTTCAAAATTCTTCAGCATTGGATAATTAACTAGTGATTAGAATTTATGATCAGAATTTTAGGAATGTTGAGGAATTTTCTATCGGCAAAATTAGTTATAATCATACTGTGGAACTGTAGGATACCTTGTGGAATGATATGTCTGGTCTTGTGTGGTACAGGTGGAGACATCGGTTCTGAATCTTCCTGTTGAGAAGATGGATTATTTCGTACCTGGGTGATACTTGAATCCTGAAACCTTTTGCTGTAAATATGTATACACTGGACATCTTTCACTGTGTTGACTTCAGTTTTGAATCTTCCTGTTGACAAGATGGATTATTTCGTACCTCAGTGATACTTGAACCCCTTAAATCCTTAATGCTATAAATATATACCCTCTGGACATCCTTTTTTGTGTTTATCAATTTCCTTAAGACATGGAACTCTTCCCAGGGATCATTTGCAATTTCTGTTAATTCTTTTTTTTTTAATTAATTTTTTTTTTTTTTTTGGGGGGGGGGGGGGGGGGATGAATTTCTGATCTGAATCTTTTTCCTTTTCCAGGTTCTTGGCCTGGTCTTTCATTCATATAAAAATGTTGTAAATCAATCTATGTATCTACTAATTTTTAAGCAAAATGAAAGAAGGGTCAGTGTGTGAGACCTATCAAGGCAGCTAATCTGCAATTACATTTGCTAGCCAGTGTATGAGCTAACTCAATTAGCATATCTATTTACACGGTTTCCAGCACTGCCGGAGTGCTTAAGCGATAAAGCAAGTCAGACTAGACATATCTAAGACTTAAGGGTACATTTTTCATAGGAGGATTTATACAAAATGGATGGGTTAAAATATCAATTTTTATTATTTTTATTGCACATGGTTTCCAATAAGCCTACCAATATGTCACTTGAGGCCACTTGAAAAGCATCTCTCAATTAGCCACCGTATCACCCTTGTAAGATACTCAGATCCAGAAGGTGTAGCTCAATGAACTTCATAGCAGCAATGGTTCATTTAGTCTTCTTGCTTTTTCTTATTTGGACGCGGCTAGAAGAAGCTGCAGCAAGGTAACTGGAAGAACAGACTATAACTCGACCGGCGGCTGAAAACACAAACAAGGACAGGGATTGCCAACTGTGTCAGAAGCCAAAAAATAAAAGGCCTTGATTGCCGAGGTTGCATGGAAGTCATGGTGTGATGTACAGCTTGGCCATAAAAAACAGCATTGTGGGCAAAATTTCCTCCTCCCTATGTGGCCTGGTAGGTGAGGCCCAAAATTTTGGACAGGTAGAGTTCAATCATGGAATCACTCTGCTTACATTTTTTTTTTTTTTTGGGTACCACACGTAAGTTGAAGCCTAAAAAGCAGCCAATCTAGTTTACCTTTCAACGGATTAGTTCAGTTAGCAAAGGCCAACACCTATCAATTTAAGAGTTCATGAATTCAACTAACTTTGGGGTCTATCTATCCAAAAAAATAAAAAAAGTTTCAGCCTAAATTGAGTTTACCAAGTGACAAAATAAAACATTGAGCATTTCAAGGGTGCATGGTCATACATGAGGATGCATGAGGGAGCATAAACTATTGATCTTGAGTTTGAACTTTGACACATTCCAATCCATAATTTGCCCTGCCTATCCAATGTTACAATTGCCAAATTTTAATGAATTTAAAATTAGAGATTCAAAATATTATTTAACTGTTTTGTGTATATATATGTTGGAAATATGTTTTTTCCAAATAGGCACCTAAACAACCATTGAGTGTGACTGTTGATGATATATTTGAATGGTCAACAAACATGTCTTGAAGGAGGGACATAATTTTTGGGCATGACTCTTGGAGATAACATTTGGCGATCTCTTCTTCTCCTACCTATATAGAGAGGATGCTAATCCATGTCTCGAACAATGGTTTTCAGTTCCACACTCTCTGGTTTCTCTATTTTTTCTTGCTTTTGAGTTTTATCTATTGAGCCCAACCTGACGGTGTTCCAATGGGATTTTGGTATCATTTTTCTTTTTTCTTTATATCTATTTATCAAAAAGTATTTTTGAAAATAATTTTTGATCATAATATATTTTAGAATGAGAAATAAGTTTGGTATTACATTAAGAATAAAAATGTGTTTTTATTTCTTTGAATTGCAAAATTTTCAAGCCAAGATATCTTGTGATTCCCTTATCCGATCGACATAAAATTTAGAAACCGTTATTGTTTTTTTTTGGCATTGACAACCAATGGATCTGAAAGGAGGTTGGACAGCCAGAAAAGTACAACGGAGGTAACCAAAATTTAGAACAAGAGTTGGATTTCTTCGAATTGCAAAGGTTTCTAAGTATTGATATTTTGTAATCCCCTTATCCGATTGACCTGAAATTTGAACACCCTTAGCGAGTGCACATGGACAACGAGTCTACATTAACTGTTTTATATTGAGAGACCAGTTCATACAACCTGGTTTCACCAATAATGGGGAACTAAAGTCTTAAGGAAAGTGAAGATTTAAGTGAAGATTATGGCATACTAGACAGGTTGTCTTTGGAACATGTGGCGATTTATCCAAATCAGGTCATTTCCATCACTCAATCGATTGGGTCATATCAATCGACCCAATAGGTCAATTCCCTGCCATCAGATTAGGGCAATCATTTCCATAAAATTGGATCGATAAGGTCATTTCCATCTCAATTGGATCCTTCCCATTTAAATTGAACTGATCCCATGTCACTTAGACAAACCCTTTGCTTAATTAGACTAATCCCATGTTAATTAAGTTAATCCCATGCTTAATTGGTCTAATCATATCTTAATTAGGTTAATCCCATATTAATTGGATCTTTCCCATCTTAATAGGATCTATTTTCCATGTTAATTGGTCTACTCTATATCAACTTGATTTGTTTCTCTTATTAATCAAATTCGGATCATATTTCTTTGCAATCTCTTACATACTTGTTTAAGTTCACTCTTCTATGCTGACCTGTTTTTGGTGTTGGGCCTACTAAAGCCTATCACTGTTCTATGTTGACCTTTCGGATCACATACCCATTCATATTCATCTGGTCAGCCCATGATTTTAGTTTATTCACATTTTTAGGCTGTGCAGCCCATATCTTTGGTCTAGTTGCATTTGGACTTGTCAGCCCATACCCATACCTTTTGATTTCATAATGGGCTGAGTTGAGCCCATTGGGTTATGGGTTTTCGATTCTATTGTGGGCTGACCGACCATTACCATTAAAATAGTACATGGGCCATGGGTAGCTTGATTCGAACCCCAGCCCAATTAATGTGTCCCATTCAATCTATAATGACTTGTAATAATCTCTCAAGCCCTATTAAGTCTATGAATCAAGTGCGACTCCAACGAGTCACTCTCCATCTTCAAGAGGATTTCAACTTAGTACGTGGGCCCAACCTAGCATGGGCCCATTTTGCATACAAGCCGAATAAAAAAAGTTGTCTTTCTTTGTTTAGTTCTTTCTTTCGGACTTTAAGATGGATGGTTAAGATCACATTTGGTTTTTGACCGAAGTCTTAGGTTCGTACATAATGACGTTACGTCTTCTGGAACAGAAATCGTCTCCCGCCTGGGTTTGGGTGAGAGACTGGGCGGCCTGGATAGATGGCCGCTACCTGGCACTCGGAGGGATCCGAGCCCTTCATCCAAGCCGACCCCCCAGTCGACAAGCTGAGCCGACTGCGGGGTCGGCTCGGATCCCTCCGAGTGCCAGGTGGTGGCCATCCATCCGGGCCGCCCAGTCTCCCGCCCAAACCCAAGCGGGAGACGACGTGGATCCCGTCTTTTGCTAAAATTGCCAAGTAATTAACTGATCGGGCATTAGCTTGAAAGGAGTCTATCGGGGTGGATTTGAATTAAATCTCTAGTTGGGCCATAGAGTTTTCGGATGGCGTTTTGGATATATGAACATTTGTTAGTATCATCATTTTCGCATAATGAAATGAAAATACCTTGCTATTGCTGATTAAACAATAAAAAAAGAAAATTACATTCTTGTATTACCTTATATGGCAGTTGATTAAGTTTCACTGTTTTTCTTATTCGTGATGCTAAACCTTATTTCTCTTGTCTACAAACCTTCTTTCCCCTAATGGCTTAAGCTTTTGGATTTGTTAATTCAATGGTTCTATAAGTATAATTGTGGAAAGATATTGATTAAAATACATGAAGGTACATGGATTATAATTATATTCTTCGTCTTTTTGACTTTTAATACTACTTTACCAATGTGTAGCACATACCACTAGATTTGTAGCAATAGAATAAGGAAAATTAATCTGTAGCATTACATTACCATCTTGGAGACAGTGTTCTTCCTTAGGGATGTTAATAGATCTTACGGAAGAGTTTAATCTTACATAATATTCATGAAAATATTTAGATGGCATGTACTGTTATTTTTTATGACTGCATTTGCTAATTTACTTTGGTGTACTAGAATTTGATCCAAATCTATACTATCTAAAAACCATATTGATAATTTCATATGTTTTCATTAAGCTTGCAGCTGAAGTTGTAACATTTAAATTCAGTACACACAGATTGGAGAAACACTAAATTGTGGGTTTGCAACTTGTTTTGGCTTAATTGAGTGATTGATGAATTTTGAGTAGAGCTAGCCTATAAGTGGTTGAAATTTGAACTTGGATTTACCATGGACTTGTACGAGTTGCATCTCTATTCTTCTGTGTTTTTTGTTCATGACTTAATGAAGTATAGATAATCAATTAATTATCCAGTTGGGGAGTAGTTTGTATCATAATAATATCACATATTAGTAAGTTAATACTATGAAATGTACCTACTCCAAGATAAAATTCTGCTCCTAATGGTGTCTAATCTAAAAGCCCGAGTTCTAGGGTGGAGAACTCTACCCAGGGTCATAAGCCAATCATCCGTACACAACCCGACTAATGTGAGACTAAACCACTCTCATTCCTGGCTATGGAGTGCAAACCCCTCCCATCACAGGCCTATAGACTGCTTAACTCCCTCAACTTTAAGCCATGAGCTCCACCTAGTTAGTGCACAGACTACCTGCTCTGATACCATTTGATGGTCTAACCCAAAAGCCCCAGCTTCAAGGTGGAAAGGGCCTACTTAGGGTCATAAGCCAAGTATCCATACACGACTTGACAAATATGGGACTAAACCCCTCCCTTTCTTAGCCATGGAAGGCAAACCCCTCCTATCACGGGCCTACAAGCTGCATCAACTCCCTCAACTTTGAGTCATGAGCTCTACATGGTCGATGCATAGGCAACCTGCTTTGATACCATTTGATAGAGTTCAACCCAAAAGCCTTAGCTTCAGGGTGGAGAGGGTCTACCTAGGATTATAAGCCAAGTAGATGTTTATGATCCCACCAATATGAGACTAAACCCCTCCTTTTCTGGTCATGGAGTACAAACCCCTCCTATCACAGTCTTACAGGATACATTAACTCCCCTAAGTTTGAGCTATGGGCCCCCACATGGCCCGTGCACATACTACCTGCTCTAATACCATTTGATGGTGTTTAACCCAAAAGCCACAAAACTTTTAAAAATGACCCATCATTATGTCATTGTCAAGGGATATCATTCTCTTATACGGTTTTCGAGTAAACATGTGAAATGATAAGAAGTAACCTCATTAAAAAAAAAAAATGTGTAATACTAAAACCCCAAGGGATAACTCAGTTGGTAAAAAACTTGATTTGAACCAAAGGCGAGGGATTTCTTGGGCTACCAAATGATATATAGTGCGATACAGACCACTTAATGAAATGCGGAGGGAAGTGGGGCAAATGGCCGATTCTACTTTGGAAAAACGCTGACTCTAACTAGGGTAAAATTTTCAAATCCTTATATTTCCCTTATTCAAATTTTCTTGATGCTAATTTGGGTAGTCGCCTATCTTGGGCTTGGAAAAGTATCGTTAAAGGAAGGAAAATTCTAATGGCTGGTCTTTTATGGCAAATTGAAAATGGATCTCATATTAAGATTTGAGAGGACAACTGGATACTCTCAATCAAAGGCTTCCATTTAAAGCATCCAAAGCCAAAAGATTGTTGTCCTCTCAAAGGCTTCCATTTAAAAGATCCAAATTCCAAGGGCGATCAATAGGGTCAACATTGATGCTAGCTTGATTGATTCAGTTGGTGGAGTTTGGCTTTATTTCCAAGAATCATTATGGAGAAGCTTTAAGGCTTTCTTTGACATCTTCATTTCCTTCGGCTAAATGTGGTGAAGCGATAGCTATAAGATCAGCTTTATTACATGCTTCAGAGATGGGTCTGAACTCGAATGTGGTGGAATCAATTGTCATCTTCCGCAATGAGCTAGCGAGCAGTTCTCCGGTTACTACATGCGTACAGACATGATTTTTAGGTTTTGTTTGTACCTAACAAATTCAATGGATCACTTCTCTACTTTGAAGTAAATTGGGGTGGTTCACTATGTTCAAAATTCTTCAGCATTGGATAAGTAACTAGTGATTATAATTTATAATCAGAATTTCAAGAATGTTGATGAATTTTCTCTTGCTAAAATTAGTTATAATCATACTATGGTACTATAGCCTACCTTGTGGAATGACATGTCTGGTCTTGTGTGGTACAGGTGGAGACTTTGTTTTTAAATTTTCCTGTTGACAAGATGGATTATTTCGTACCTGGTTGATACTTGAACCTTGAAACCCTTCGCTATAAATATATACGTTGGACATCCTTCACTGTGTTGACTTCAGTTCTAAATTTTTCTGTTGACAAGATGGATTATTTCATACCTAAGTGGTACTTATATTAGGGATAATGATTATTTATACACCATGATAGCTCATCAGGATAAGAATTATCCATGCACCATGTTAGCCTCCCAAAAATAAACCGATGAGCTGTTACAAGAGATAAGGATGCTAGCAATAACATGGGTTGTTTTACTCAAGAATTGTCCACATACAATGACTTACATTCGGTTACCAAATTTATCTCCACAAAATCCAATTGTAAAGATTGATTAGATTGATTGTAATCTTTTTTATTGATTGTAATCTTCTCTCAATTGTATATATATGTGACACTCAGCAATAGAAAACATGCAAGAGACAACATTTATTCATTTGATTATTTTCATGGTATTAGAGCACAAGTCGATCCATATCTCCTTCTGCTATAACATTGATCTCCTTTACATCCTCCACTTTCACATCTTCACCTACTATATATCCTTCTCCCATTAACATCAGTCATTATCTCAAGGTGAAACTAAGTGGAGATAACTTTCTCCTATGAAAGACACAGTTACTACCCCTACTCTGCCGTCAGGCTTTAATGGGATACATTGATGGCAGTATACCTGCACCTGCAGCCGCCATTACTCTGGCCGGCTTTACTACGTCCACTCCAAATCCCGAATATGATGCCTAAGAACTTAAAGACCAGCTTGTCCTTAGCTGGCTCCTCTCTTCTCTCACTGCAGATAGCTTGCCATATATCATCGGCCTCACCATTGCACGTGAGTTATGGACTGCATTTCACACTGCCTTTGGTTCTCTCTCTCATACTAGTGTGCTATAGCTTCATATGTAGCTCCAAAATACCACGGAAGATGATAAACCCATTGTTGTTTACCTTCACGAGGTCAAATATATTTTCGATTAGTTGGCCTCTGCCAACAAACCTCTTGGTGTGGCTGAATTAAATGCCATTGTTTTTTGCAACCTTGGCAATGATTATGCTAATATTGTGGTTGCCCTTTCCACCAAAGATGAAGCCATCTCCTTTGCTAAGCTCCACTAGGTTCTTACCAACCATGAGCTACGGCTACAAATGACAACAAAAATTATGGAGGCCAATTTATCTCGCACCTTCCTTGGTATGGCTTCTCTTCCACCACAGCCTTTTCATTAGGCTTCACCTCCCCATTTCCAGAGGGGTCATAATCGTTGTAATAATTGATGAGAGAAGTGTCACATTTGTAAGAAGATGAACCACACAGCTGATAAGTGTTATTTTTGTTTCTCACAACCGAACCAGCAGTCTGAGCACGCTTCGATTACATGGCCGGTATTTTATCTACACCTTCAGACTCGGCTCTTCCCTAATATCTTGACACTGCCGCCACACACCATATTACTTATGAACTGTCGAACCTGCATCTGTCTGGGCCCTACACTGATAATGACACTCTCCGTGTAGGAAATGGTATGCCTCTCCCCATTGCTAACACAAGCTCTTCTATATTTCAAATCCTCAAGCTTATAAATTTTTATTGTCTCACATCTTACATGTCCCTTCTATCTCTCTTAATCTATTATCAATTCATCAGTTTGCTAAAGACAATAAATGCTTATTTGAGTTTCACCTTAACTTTTTTCTTGTGAAGGATCAGGTGACCAAACGATTGCTGCATTACGGACCCTTGAAGGATCTGACGGGACTCCATTCCACTCCACCTCCCATAGCTGCCCACCTCACTGAAAAAGTCTCGGCCTCTACGTGGCTTGCATGCCTTGGACATCTACAGCCACGAACCATCCGAATAGTTCTTCAAGGAAATTCTCTTCCCTACTCTGAGTCTTCCCTCCCACCATGTTCCTCTTGTTTTATGGGAAAATATCATTGTATGCCCCTCCCCCCACTACAACAATAAGTTCCCATCCCCTTGATTTAATTTTCAGTGATGTGTAGGGTCCTGCCCCAGTTTTATCCGCTCTTGGGCATTGGTATTTTATTTTGTTTATTGATGATGCAATGAAATTTTCTTGGATTTTTCCTCTTTTTAATAAATCCGATGCTCTTCCTACCTTCATTAAATTTAAAACAATGGTTAAAAGACAATTCTCCACCACAATTAAGGCGTTTTAATCTGATTAGGGTGGCAAATTTCAAAGCATTAATAAATACCTTACCACCACTGGTATTCTCCATCGAATAGCCTGTCCCCATACCCATGAACAAAATGGGACTGTCGAGTGGAAAATCCATCATGTAGTAAACACAAGCCTCACTCTAATGGCCCTTGCCTCGGTACCATTTTGTTTTTGGTCATATGCCTTTGCCACCGCCGTCCAATTAATTAATTGGATGCCTACTCTTCTCCTCCAGAACCGTACCACACTGGAGACCTTAACCCATATGTTACCTAAGTATGACATCCTACGCACCTTTGGGTGTGCGGCCTATCCCCTATTACGCCCTTACAATTCCCATAAGTTCTCATACCTCACTACCCAATGCGTGTTTCTTGGGTATAGCTCCACTCACTTTAGATATCGGTGTTGCAATGTCTCCATAGGTTGTCTATATCTTGCTCGACATTGCAAATTCATTGAGGACTCCTTTCCCTTTCAAATCTACCCCTCCCAACCCTAGTGCACCCAATCCCCCAATACCAGATCCAAACAACACCCTGTGGTTAAATTTCACCACGAACTTTACACCATCTCAAGGGGTTCCACGTGCAGCTTCACCAGGTATGCCTATTCCTTCTCCTCCACCCCCTTCACTACATACCTCCCCACCCAATACCCCTTGTACTAATGATTTTGTTGCAGCATCTGTTCCTCCCGACCCCTTATGTAGGTTCCTTCCATTACAGTGTCACCCCCCCCCCTAGTGGACCCATCCAATGGTCCTTTGCATGCACCCCAAGCCCTCCTCTAAATACCCGCTTGTCGAGGCACATACTTCATCCATCTCTACTGAGGTTGAACCAACCTCCTTTATCGAAGCCAACAAATCATGACACTGGAGGGATGCCATGGTTGCTGAATACAATGCCCTGCTTAAAAATGGGACATGGACTTTAGTCCCACATGACGGCCGTCAAAACATCATAGGTACCAAATGGATCTTTAAAATTAAGAGGAAGGCTGATGGCTCCTTAGAACGGTACAAGGCTAGGCTGGTGGCCAAGGGCTTCCATCAACATGTTGGCATGGACTACTTTGAGACATTCAGTCCCGTTGTTAAACCAGCCACCGTTTGTACTGTACTCTCCATTGGTACATGCCTTAGATGGCCTATACACCAACTTGATGTTAGTAATGCTTTCCTACATGGCATACTAAACGAAGTGGTCTACATGCAACAACTTGCAAGCTTTGTCGATTTGATCGATCGAACTACATCTGTTGTTTGTACAAATCTCTCTATGGGCTTAAATAGGCTCCACGTGTTTGGTTCAATAAACTGAGTGACTTTCTACTTCAGCTGTGTTTTGAAGGTTCTAAAACCGAAACTTCATTATTTGTCTACAAAAAGAATGGCTAGTTTGTGTACATTTTGTTCTATGTTGATGATATAGTGCTGACCAACTCAGTTCAAAGTTGGTCACCGCACTCATTAATGCCTTTAGCCACAAATTTGCTATTTTTGACCTCGGAAAAATACAATATTTTCTTGGTGTAGAGGTTCATCATGACACTACTGGCATTCATCTATGTCAACGGAAGTACATCACTGATCTTTTCAAGAACAACATGACTGATGCCAAACCGGTAAGCACCTGGACGACATCTACAACATGACTCTCCAAAGATTCCAGCCCACCTCTCCAAGACCCCAGGATGTACCCCAGTGTGGTTTATCTTGAAACCTAAACCATGAATATTACTAATGCAGGTACCCATATCCCAGCTTAACGGGAATTTTAAATCAATATATGGATCACTTAAGCTTGCATACTAAATAATCTCCTCTATCTGAAGTAAAACCTTCTAGATGATCCATGTATACCTCTTTAATCAGATGACCAATCAAATGACCATTAAAAAATGCCATCTTAACATTCATCTTGTGCAGCTCAAGATCATAGTGAGCTACCAGTGCCATGATGATCCTAAAAGAATCTTTCTAGATACGGGGGAAAAGATTTTTTTATAATCAATGTTAGCTTTCTGATTATAACATTTTGCCACAAATCAAGCCTTGTATCTTTCGATATTACCGTGTGAGTCTCTTTTAGTCTTGAAAACCTACTTACACCCTATAATGGAGGTGCCCTTAGGTAATTCTATAATTTTTCATACTTGATTCTTTGAGATAGATTCCATTTCATCTTTCATTGCATCATGCCATAAAATAAAATTTACATAATCCATAGCCTGTGAAAGTTATGTCAGATGATCATTACTTATTCCAATGTCAGTTTTATAGTATTTGAGATACACTTGATAATATGAAGGGATTGCCAATTTCTCTTTCTCGAGGATCTCCTTAAAACTTATGGCTAATGATTGGTTTTTAGATTTTGGACCACAATTTCAATGATAACTGGTTCTTGATGTGGTATATCTTGATGTATTAATTCATCATGAACTGATGGTGGTTGCTAATTAACCACAAGTACTACTAGTAAAGGGATAAAACCCTAACCTCTAGATGTGAAAGGAATTGTCAAGATATTTTGTCCATTAAACTCAATGTTTCAACCCTGTATACTCCCACTATTGTCACCATCATCTAGAAATTTAACAACTTTAGACTCTACAATGGTAAGACTATATGAGAGACAATAAAACTTGTAAATAATAAGATCTTTTAGAATAGCCAATGAAACATCCACTGACTATTCTAGGGTCCAATTTCTGAAGATGTAGATTGTAGACTCTTATTTTGGCTCGATAGCCCCATATGCGAATATGCTTCAAACTAAGTTTCCATCCATTCCACAACTCAAAAGGAGTTTTGGAAACCGACTTGGTGGTACCCTGTTCAAGATATATATCGTTGTCTTAAGAGCTTCACTCCACAATTTCAAAGGTAAACTAGAGTTACTAATCATAATTCAGACTATATCTATAAGTGTATGATTCATTCTTTCAACAATGTCATTTTGATCAGGAGATCTAAGCATGGTATATTGTGGTACAATACCTTTCTCATGAAGATACCGTGTAAATAAGCCAGGTATTTAACCATATTCTATGGTTCTATCGTAATATTCAACACCTCTATTTGATCTCACGATCTTGATCACCTTTCTAGTTTATTTCTATACTTCTGTCTTGAAGTTCTTAAAGGCATCTAATGCCTCATCTTTATGAACGAAAAGATAGAGATACATGAATCTTGAGTGGTCGTCAATGAAGGGGATAAAGTATATTTGACCATTTAGACATGGAATGGAAAAAAGGTCCACATATATCTGTATATACGATTTCTAGAAGTTCAGTTGATCTTTTGGCACCTTTATTGGTTTTGTTGGTCTATTTTCCCTTGATGCAGTTCACACATAATCCCAGATCAGTGAAATCAAGAGTCTCAAGGATTTCATCATTCTTTAATCTTTTAATTCTGACACTAGATATATGGCATAATCTAAGATGCCATGTCTGAGAGGTATTCTCATTTACATTAATTCTCTTTATGCCAATATTATTTATAAAAAGTAAACTATTTTCATATGTCGGATTTAGATTTAAGAGAAATAAACCATCAATTAAAGAATATGTACCAATTATTACATTGTTCTTCAAAATCTTTAAAACTATACTAAAAAAATTAAATACATAATCCAAAGGTGTTAATCTGGAAACAGTAACCAAGTTCTTTGAAAAAAAAATTAGAACATAAAAAGGTTTTTCCTAAATCCAACACATATCTAGATTGCAATATCAATTTGTAGACACCTACGACTTCCACTTGAAATTTCATCCAATTTCCTGAATCGATGTGTCTCTTAGTTTCTTTCAGAAGTCTTGTCTGCAGAAAACCTTACAAGGTATTAGCAACATGGATTGTTGATCCAGAATCAATCCACCAGTTATTTAAATAATAATTAATTAAATTTGATTCATAGCAAACCAAATTCTCTAAGTTGAAATGTCCCTCATGTATGTGATGTGATCATACACATCATCCTTACCATTGTTTCTTAATGAGTTTGATTTTCCCATTAGAGTGCTTTTACTAATATCTTGTTGAACTCAGAAAATGAGCATCAATTGCCTTCATGTAAACAATGGATCTTCTTACATTCAGGAATTGATCATCTAATGCTTTGTCTATATTGTTCATGAAAAGCATCAGGCTCAAGTAGTTAAACCACTCTGACTTATTATAATGAGAAATTTGGACTGACGTACTAGAATCCGTGAGAGTAGTGGGGTCTTCTACACAAAACACCATATCCAAATCCATGCACTCTAAGGTCAAAAAAATATTTTGTTTCTAATTGAATAATTTTCCCTAGAAAGCATTGGGAGACTAATCTAGTTATAAACTGTAAATAACAATAAGAAAGTTTAGATTTATTGGCATACAACTTTATACAGATATCAACCCAAGTCAATAATCAGTCTGTGAGGACAAAACGTATCCACCAGGCTGAATGGATTGTAAAATGATTTGGAGTTGTCACCTAGATTAAGGTCCAAGACCTATAAAAATATGGTCTCATCATAAGACAAGACTTTTATTGACTTATTTGACCCAATATATTGGCTTTGATCTATCAGAGAACGGGTAAGCCTTCAAGGTACAGTTTGGGAAGGTGTTAGGCACCCAAAGTTGTCCGATCTAAAAATTGACCTCTTATATGATTCTACTTTCCTTAGACTCTATTATTCTGACTGTTCATGGTCAATGGATGATAACTAAGGCTCATGAGAAATCATATGCCAAGTTGTTAAGTTCTTCTAGCCTAGGTTTAGCCAAACATGTTCTGAAAATAAATAGACAATGCAAAATAATATACAATGAACCAAATCAAAGATGGTTCAGTGATGGACTGAATCTGAGATGACTAAGACATCTCAAATTACCTACGTATTCCAATCCTGGAAATCAAACCATAACGTAGTTCGAACGGAATGTGATTAAGGTTTATGGATGTGGTTTATGCTTAAGCTTCATTAGATTCAATTGTTCAAGTTGAAGTTTATGCTTGATGATGATTGAGATTGAATCTAGAAATATCCTATGTGGATCGAAGTGAATATGGATATGGATATGGATATGGAGGGCCTAAGGATATTAAGATGTGGTACCATACTTGAAGAGGTCCTCCAAGTTGCTTACTTATTTTAGAGGTCCTGAAAATCAGGTACAACGTAGTTCATTGTTTGATGGATTGCGATGATGGATATTCTAAAACCACTCAAGTGTACTCCACCTTGATTTAGGAAATGAAATGGGTATTGGGTAGCCTAAGATCACTCAGGTGTACTCTACCTTGATCTAGGAAGGCTAAAATGGATAGTATTCTAAGACCACTCAGATGTACTCTACCTTGACCTAAGAAGGCTAAAGGGTATGTCTAGGACTACTCAGGTATGCTTTACCTTAGTTTAAGAAGACAAAAGGACGACTAAAATCACTCAGGTGTACTCTACCTCCGTTTAGGAAGCCTAGATGGTTAGTCTAAAACTATTCAGGTGTACTCTATCTCAGTTTAAGAAGACTATGATTTGTTAACCTAAGATTACTTAGGTGTACTCTACCTTGATCTAAGGAAGGCTAAAATAGATAATATTCTATGACCACTCAGGTGTACTCTACCTCGATCTAAGAAGCCTAGAATTTATTATCCTTAAACCACTCCGGTGTCATCTACCTTGGTCTAGGAAGCCTAGAATTTATTATCTTAAAACCACTCAGGTGTACTCTACCTTGGTCTAGGAAGCCTAGAATTTATTATCCTAAAACCACTCAGGTGTACTCTACCTTGGTCTAGGAAGCCTATAGGGTTAATCTATACAGATTGAAATGTGGAACCGTGTTTGGGTGTCCCACCAAACTTCCTACGTATCTCAAGGTTCTGTCCTAAGAATCAGGATCCGTGTAGTTTGGAATGCGGATTTAATTCATTCATGTTCTTCTTTCAGTATCAGGGTGTAGAACCTAAATGCTCTATGGTTCGATTCATATCACATTTATCTAATTCTTTGTACCTTAGGGGAGATGAGCTGAGGGGTAGGGATCGTCCTAAAGTTACCCTTGACCTAAAATCCTAATTTGAAAGTGTTGGGCTAGGCTTCATATCTCTTGATTAAAATTTATCATTTTCATTCTTACTCTTCCCGTGAATGTGAGTGCATAAATGCACGTCCCCACACCTAATATGTCTTCTAGGTGTACAGATATGACAATTTTACTAGGGTGTTGTAGAAATTAAGTTATTACCAACAATAAATATCATTCAAATATGGCAAGTAATAGCATATTTCATCTCAAATATAACAGGAAAGCATGTGAATAATCATAGCAGCAAGCATGTGAGCATCAAAAGGAAAGACATAACATCTCATGTGTTATTCTCAATCAAGGTATGTCTCAGTATGTCTCAAATGGAATTCTCTAAATCTATGGTTGAGATCTAATATGAATCTCTCAATATCTCAAGATCAGATCATCGATCAATGGTTTGGATTCAATTTATCTCTTCAATAATATATCAAGGTCAAATCCTCAATCTAACAATCAGATCTCTCCAAAACATTGATAATTATGATCAACGGCTCAAATTTCATCAAAATAGCCAAGATCAATGGCTCAGATCTCTTATCAAGATATAATCATAATCAGACTAAGATCCAATTTTTCAAATTCTTTTAAATCACTTCATCATGATCAGATTAGGAAATCAATGGCTCAGATCACTCCTAATGTCAATCCAATGGTTAAATTTATCAAAATCATAATCTAACCGTTCAGATTCATTTACATTAATTATCAAGACAAACCAATGGTTCAGATTCATATATATCACTCATGATGTCAATCCAATGGCTCAAATTCTTCTAAAACATAATATGATGAATATCTAACTGTTTAAATCATTCTTGATGATAATCCAATAGTCCAAATTTATTCCAATCGCTCCCAAAGATAATCTAACGGTTTAGATGGCTCATCATGATAATCTAACCGTTTAGATTGATTTAAATCACTTTTGATAACAATCCAACGGTTCAGATTATTCAAATTAGTAATATAACCATTCAGATTACTCAAATCAAGATAAATTATGATCAACGAATCAAATCAGAACTCCAAGATCAATGGTCCTAATCTAGTCTCATCAAATTCAGAGATCAATGGTCCAATTTTAATCATATCATAATTCCAGGATCAATGGTCCAATCAAAGTTCTAAGTTCATTGGTCCAATCAAAGTTCCAAGCATATGGGATCAATCAATTTCATCATATTTTCACATAATTGGATCAATTTCATCCAATTTCCACAGTCGAATCAAATCCATAAAAATTCCACAATTAGATCAAATCCATAAAAATTTCACAAACGAATCAATTCCATTCAATTTCCACAATCGAATCAATTCCATTAAAATTCATATCATAGTTGGATCAATTACGTTAATTTTCAAAATCATGGCATATTTCATCACATTAAATTTCAAGCCAATGGATAGATTAATCATATTGCAATTTCAAGAATATGGACAGATTAATCATGGTGCAATTTTAAATCAATGGACAGATTAATCATATTGCAATTTTAAGAATATAGACAGATTAATCATATTGTAATTTCAAGAATATGGACAGATTAATCATATTGCAATTTTAAGAATATTGACAGATTAATCATATTGCAATTTTAAGTCAATGGCTAAATTAAAATTCTCCATGGTTTAGAACAATAAAGAGAGAGAGGGTCTGATGGTTGAGTGTATGTAGGGACAGATCAAGGGGCTTAGAGTTGCAGAGATGAGGTCGGTGATGGTTTGAGCATGGAGGACAGGTGTGGCATGATGAGCAGTAGGATGAATAGGTTGTAAGACTTTATCATCTCTACACTGAAGATTAATGTGGAAGATAAATACCTCCAGTGTGACCTGTTCCGACCATTGTCCGTCCAACCGATGTCCTCTGATGACGTACTCTGATATGCCCTACTTCACAAACAAAGAGAAGAGAGAGTGAAAGGATTTCTCTGCACTGACTGTATTCCCAGACAGAGAACGTGATGGAGTTCTCAATTTCTATCAGTGTGCACAGGACCCTTCCCATTAGTATTTATAGACCAACCATCTCCTTCCATCAAGGATGGACAGTGATCTGGGTGTCACATGTCCCTCAGATCCGACGCTCATAACTCTCCTAATAGGGGATACCTAAAATGGATTAGTGGCATGTGGGCCACTTACTCACATTCTCCCACTTGGCCCATATTGCTACTTGGCAAGCCATTTTAGAGTTATAACCTGATGTATGGCCATACATTAACTTTCGAATCTTTCCTTATGGACTTGTTCTTTATGTTCATCATAAAACTCCCAACCCATGAATCATGGCGGTACATGTCCCAGTATTGAAGTACAATGGAAACACTCCCTTTCATGTATTACAATAGATTGTTTATTTTACGATAAACCTCAATTGTGACTACCCTACTTTATAGAATCAATTCAATAATCGATTCAAGGGTCAAACTTTATTGCCTAAAAAATTTTATAGGCATCTGTCATTACAAAACTTTATGTATACAACAAAATAAATGACAGAAAATAACTTTATTTCGAGTCGTCAAAACTTTATATTGCAATATCATAAATAAAACATTCAAAAAACTGAATGATTTACAGTCCCTTATGATCCATGTGAACTACATACACCTTGGGCGGAAGCCCTTTAGTGAAAGGATCAACTATCATATCATTAGTATCAATATGTTCTATTTGAACGCAACGAACTCGAATGTCTTCTTTAACAACAAAATACTTTATCTCAATGTGTCGGCAGCGACTCATTGAGCATGTGTTGTTAGAGAGACGTACTGCTGCAGTATTGTCACAGTAGATCCTTATAGGTCTTTCAATAAAACTTATGATCTCAAAACTGTGATAAACTACCTCAACCATAATGCCTGAGAAATTGCTTTATAGCACGCCACCACTTTCGCTTCAATAATAGAAGAAGCTGTCTTAGGTTGCTTTACGCTGCGCCAAGACATTATTCCTCTAACAAACAAAAATGAAGCCAGAAGTGTACTTCCTTGTATCTCCACATTTAGCAAAATTTGAATCTGAGTAATTGATTAGCTTCAAAACATCAACATGTCTATATATGAGCATGTGATCCTTGATGCCCTGTAGGTACCTCAGTACTTTCTTTGCTATTGTCCAATGTGGAAAACCAGGATTCTTTCGAAACCTACCTAATATTCCCACTGAATATGAGATGCCAGGTACAGACCTGAACATACATCAAATTGCTTACTACTGATGCATAAGGGATATTTTGCATTGTCTGCTATTTCAGATTGGTCTTCGGACGTTGCTCCAGACTAAGTCTGTCACCTTTAACAAGAGGTGCTACACTTGATGAATATTGCTTCATCTTGAACCGTTCTAAAACTTTGTTAATATAACCTTTCTAGGACAGTCATAAGGTCTTAAGAAACCTGTCCATGTGAATCTCTATGCCTAAGACATTGGAGGCTTCACCCATATCATTTATGTCAAAGTTTTGGGTCAAAAAATATTTAGTCTCATGTAGCATCCCTAGATCATTGCTAGCTATAAGAATGCCATCCACATATAACACTAGTATGGTGAAACTAGTTCCCTTGATCTTTATGTAAATGTATTGATCAGCTCGATTCTCCACAAAACCGTAGGAAGTAATCGTGCTATCAAATTTCAAATACCACTGTCGGGAAGCTTGTTTCAATCCATAAATGGAGCTCTTAAGCTTGCATACTAGATGATCACCTTTATCCGAAGTAAAAACCTTCAAGTTGATCCATGTATACCTCCTCAATCAGATCACCATTCAAAATGCCATATTGACATCCATCTGGTGCAGCTCAAGATCATAGTGAGCCACCAGTGCCATAATGATCCCCAAAGAATCTTTTCTAGACACGGATGAAAATGTTTCTTTATAATCAATGTTAGCCTTCTGATTATAATCTTCTGTCACAAGTCGAACCTTGTATCTTTCAATATTGCTATGTGGGTCCATTTAGTTTTTGAAAACCCATTTACACCCCACAGTAGAGGTGTCCTTAGGCAATTCTACAAGTTCTCATACTAGATTCTTTGACATAGATTCCATTCCATCTTTCATGGCATTATGCCATAAAATGGTATCTATACAACCCATAGCCTGTGAAAATAATCGGATCATCTTTTATTCTAATATTAGTTTCACAGTTTTGGATATACACTTCATAATCTGAAGGGATTGCCGATTTTCTCTCTTTCGATGATCTCCTTAAAACTTATGGTTCAGGTTTGGTTTCTTGATTCTAGACCACAGGTTCAAACGACAACTGGTTCCTGATGTGGTGTATCCTAATGTGGTAATTCATCACAAACATGTAGTATTGTTCATGAACCACAGGTACCACCGGTAAAGGGATAAATCCCTGACAACCAGATGTAGAAGGAATTGTCGATACATCTTGTTCTTTGGACTCAATGTTTCGACTCTGTATACTCCCACTGTTGTCATCATCCTCTAGAAACTTGGCAACTTTAGACTCTACAATGGTAAGACTATATTAGGGACAATAAAACTTATAACCCTTTGATCTTTCAGAATAGCCAATGAAATATCCACTGACTGTTCTAGGGTCCAACTTCTGAAGAAGTGGATTATAGACTCTTATTTTGGCTTGACAGCCCCATATGCGAGTATTGCTTCAAACTAGGTTTCCATCCATTCCACAATTCAAAAAGAGTTTTAGGAACCGACTTGGATGGTACCCTGTTCAAGATATATACTGCTATTTTAAGAGCTTCACTCCACAATTTCAGAGGTAGATTAGAGTTACTAATCATACTCCTGACCATATCCATAAGTGTATGGTTCCTTCTTTCAGCAACACCATTTTGATCCGAAGATCCTGGCATGGTATATTGTGGTACAATACCTTGCTCTTGAAGATATCGTGCAAAAAGGGCCAGGTCTTTAACCATATTCTATGGTTCTACCGTAGTATTCCCCTCCTCTATCTGATCTCACGATCTTGATCACTTTTCCAGTTTGTTTCTCTACTTCTGTCTTGAAGTTCTTAAAGGCTTCTAAGGCCTCATCTTTATGAACTAAAAGATAGAGATACATGAATCTAAAATGGTTATCAATGAAGGAGATAAACTATCTCTGACCATTCAGACAGGGAGTGGAAAATGGACCACAGATATTTGTATGTATGATTTCTAGTAGTTCAGTTGACCTTCTGGCACCTTTCTTGGTTTTGTTAGTCTGCTTTCCCTTGATGCAGTCCACACATAACCCTAGATCAGTGAAATCAAGATTTTCAAGGATTCCATCATTCACTAATCTTTTAATTCAGTCACTAGATATGTGACCGAATTTAAGATGCCACAACTGAGAGGATTTCTCATTCACATTCATTCTCTTTATACCAATATTATTTACAGAGAGTAAACTACTTTCATATGTTGGATCTAGATTTAAGAGAAATAAACCATCAACTAAAGATCCTGAACCGATGAATACATCATTTTTTTTAAATCCTTATTTCTGTACTAGAAAAATTAAAACACATAACCCAAAGGTGTTAATCTAGAAACAAAAATCAGATTCTTTACAAAAGATGGAATATAAATGGTTTCTCCTAAATCCAACACATATCCGGATTGCAATATCAATCTATAAACACCTATAGCTTCCACTTGAGATTTCATCCGATTTCCTGAATGGATATGTCTCTCAGTTTTTTTCGGAAGTATTGTCTACAGAAAGCCTTGCATGGTATTGGCCACATGGATTGATGATCTAGAATCAATCCACCAGTTATTTGAATGAGAATCAACTAAATTTGATTCATAACAAACCAAAATTATCTGAGCTGAGATGTCCCTCATGCGCATGTTGTAGTCACACACATCATCCTTACCATTGTAACTTAATGAGTCTGATTTTTCCATTAGAGTGCTTACTAACATCTTATTTGAACTCACAAACTGAGCATCAATTGCCTTCATGTAGTCAATGACCTTCTTACATTCAGGAATTGATCCTTTAATGCTCTTGTCGATGACAAGCATTAGGCTCAAGTGGTTAGACCGCTCCCAATTATCATAATGAGCAATTTGGACTGGCGTACTGGAATCTGTAAGAGCAGCGGACTCTTCTATACGGAGCGTCATATCCAAATCCATGCACTCTAAGGTTAAATAAATCTTCTATTTCCAATCTGAATAATTTTCCCTAGTAAGCATTGGGAGACAAATCTGGTTATAAACTGCAAACAACAATAAGGAAGTTTAGATTTATTGGCGTACAACTTTATACTGATATCAACCCACGTCAATAATCAGTAACACACTAAAATTAATTATAATCTACCTGTGGGCTAAACTTATAATCAATTTTAGTATGTGAAACTTTACACTAAGTTGATTGACATCAAACTTAAGTGACAGACAAATGTATCCTACAAAATTACCTGTGGGCTAAGATTATAGTCTATATCTGTCAAGGTCTCAGATAATAAGACTAGAATGCTACACTACAATTCAGAAGGTTGTTCCACACCTGTAGGCAGAAGAAGGCTCCCACTGTCTTGTAGTTTCACATTCTACCTTATTCCATCTTCTCACATAAGAAAAGAATATTTCCCTGTGGGGATGATATCCAGTCCCAATGCAAAAGATGCAATTTTCTAATGCCTAACACTAGAAGGGTATTTCAATCTTTTATGACATCCTTAAATAGGCACTTATATGTGTTAAAATATAAAACTAATTATTTCCTTGATTTTAACACAAAACTTTATTATAAGGGCATATTTGTCATCTATGATATCTTGAAAAACACACTTATATGTGTTAAAAATAAACCCAATGATTTTCTTGATTTTTAACACAACTTTATTATAAGGGCATTTTAGTCATTTATGGCATCCTTTAAACAACCATTCAGAAGTGTTAACATAAGCCTAATAATCTTAAAGAGTTCTTAATGGCTTATTCTTTACTTTATGTAACACTAACTCTTAATGGCGTTTGTTACTGTCACTAAAACAGTGACTCAAACAACTTACTGTATTCATATAATTAGTAGCGTTTATTCTGTAATGTCACTAAAGAGTAAGATAAATCATTCTGTTATGTATGTCTATATACAGTGGTGTTCTGTTTTTAAATGTCACTAAAACAGTCCTTAATACATTCTGTTATGTTTATAGATACAGTGACGTTCTGTCTGTAAATGTCACTACAAGAAAACTAGATTTTTAGCGACGTTCAGAACACACTGTCATAACAATATAGTCACTGTTCTTTAACTTTTAGCGACGTTCAGAATAAACTGTCATAAAAGTGTAGTCACTAAAATAGTGACGTTCGGTTCATAACTATAATATGGTGATATATAATAAAAATAGTCCAAAATCATTAAACATCACCATCTGTATAACAGAATCACCCGGTTTAAAAGGTCATGGGTCAGACCGAAAATGAACCGAATCATAATGGTTCTAACAGGTCCAACCAAAACAGAACCAATCCGGGTCCATCCCGGGTCAAAAGGGTTTGGTTCGGGTCACGGATTTGGTTCGGTTCAACCCATAATCGGGTTTTCTTTATCCGGTTCATATTATTGAACCGGGTTGAACTGAGACCACTAAAACCCTAATTTCATTAGATTTAACCAAAGATTCCCTCGAATTTACAAAAATTGCCATCCTTAAAAATTTTCTCTTCCTCTCTTATCAGACCACCGAACCTAGCAACGGCGGCGCCAGGGATGTGCCAGAATATCCAGCACTCCCAAACTAATCCGGTGAAAAACCGGTCACCGCCAGAACACCTCCAAATGGCCGGAGAGATAGAGAGAGAAAAGAGGGATTAAATCCCATGGCAACCAGCTTGCTGCGCATGTGGGGGCTGGCCTGCTGCTCCTTGCGCGGCGGGCTGGCCCTTGCGGGCTGGCCTCGACAGCCTGCTAGCTGCGCATGGCCACGGCAGGCTGGCCCTTGCGGGCTGGCCTGCTGCCTAGCGCTGCCGGCTGGCTGCTTGGTTGCCCCTTATGGCCGCGGCCAGCAGATCTGAAAATGGCTGGCTGCCGCAAGGAGCAGCGGCGGCTGGGCAAATTCTGCAATGCCCTGCTACTCCTTGCGCGGCCGGCCAAACATATAAAAAAAAATATATTTTTTTTTATTCATTAAAATCGATTCTAAAATCAGATCGTGGATGGGTGGCTGAAACCCTGCTCTGATACCATAATGTAAGACTTTATCATCTCTACACTGAAGATTAATGTGGAAGATAAATAC
Organism: Protea cynaroides; assembly: GCA_028583415.1. Taxonomy (NCBI): domain Eukaryota; kingdom Viridiplantae; phylum Streptophyta; class Magnoliopsida; order Proteales; family Proteaceae; genus Protea; species Protea cynaroides. The sequence goes on from CM053276.1 coordinate 19,910,701, forward strand.
CTCCAGTGTGACCTGTTCCAACCATTGTCCATCCAACCGATGTCCTCTGATGACGTACTCTGATATGCCCTGCTTCACAAACAAAGAGAAGAGAGAGGGGAAGGATTTCTCTGCACTGACTGTATTCCCAGACAGAGAACGTGATGGAGTTCTCAATTTCTATCAGTGTGCACAGGACCCTTCCCATTAGTATTTATAGACCAACCATCTCCTTCCATCAAGGATGGACGGTGATCTGGGTGTCACATGTCCCTCAGATCCGACGCTCATAACTCTCCTAATAGGGGATACCTAAAATGGATTAGTGGCATGTGGGCCACTTACTCACATAGGTGAGATGGTTGAGGATGATGAATTTTTTGCAAGTTATGTAGCAGCAGATCGTAGAGGGGTCTGGGTGTGTGATGGTTTATTGGTTTGCAGCAAGATGATGGCTAGTGGTCTGGGGTAAAACAAGGTGGCTGGGTAGTGCTGTAGAATGAATCGGTGAGATGAGTTGCTTGCAGACAGATGGAGGGTGAGCGTCAATTCTGGCCAATGGGGCAGATGGTTTACGGTGGAAGTGTGACTTACAGGCAGTAAGAGTTTTGATGGTGATCTGTTGTGCTGCAAAGTAGATGAGCTGCGGGCTGCATGAGGGTAATGGTTTAAGGAGGACAGGTGGTGTAGTGCAGGTAAGAGTGAGGATAATTAGGTCTATCTCACGGTGGTGTGGGGGATTGATTTTGTGAAGCTACATGTGAGAGTATGCAACGTGGAGGGTTGTTTTGCTATAGGTTTCAGCAAGGTTGCATGGTGAGGTGATCTGGTAAGTCGTTGGGATGTGGTCTTATTCGAGTAATGGGTGACCGATTCAGTCAAGTGGAGATGTGTAAGGGAGATGAGGTGGATAAGAATAACGGTGGCTGGGTTTTAATATGCTAATATATGTAGGAAAAGTATGTTACAGAGTAAGTTTGAGACTATTACAGAGTTACAAGAAAAAACAAAATTAATATTAATAACATTTAAGTCAGAACACTTACAGAAATTATGAAGTAAGATTAACAATATGGATAGGGCTGAGTCGTACCACCGGTCACTATCCTTAAGATTAATTCACCCCTTATGTGCAAAGAGTTCCCGTGAGATTAATCCCCAAGATAAAACAGCCCCGAAGTCGAAGCTTCTTCCACTTAGGTTGCACTCCAACAAGTGGTCTTCGTTAGAATCCCGACGGCTACAATCAACACTAAAAAGAAACCGATTGATTTTGATAACTATGAAAAACAGAATAAGGCTGGAGGAGGGAGAGAGAGAGAGAGATAGAGTTGTGTACAGATAAACTATTGTTGTAACCTTATGCTAATGGACTCTTTTCATATTAATAGAAAAGAAGTCCCAAATCAAAGGGTACGATGGAAAGTTGTATCCATCCAACGGGTTGTGATTAAAGGGTGCGTCAATAGAATAGAAGGTCAAGATTTAATCTCCCCAACTATCATAAAGATCAATGGTTGAGATTAAACTAATTTGAATTCATATCTATTCAAACGTATCTATTCAAATACGTCATGTCTGTTATTCAAATACGTAGAGACATACTCTTTCAAAAAAATAAGCCAAACCCGCGCCCACGCCCCGCCTGGCCCTGCCCGGCTCGGCGCGCACGCATGTGTGAAAAGAACCCCAGACCCCCCGGACCCTTCCCTCTAGAGGCATCCTTTCATTTAAGGGCTCAAGATATTATAGGTCACACAATAATATACCTCCTCAATCTTTCCTCTCCAAGCAATATGGGACTAAAACAAGTCCTACAAGCTATGCCAACCAAAAAATACAAGTGGGAAAATTTCCCTCCAAAACCAAAATCAGAAAAAAGAGTTAAAAATTTTGAAACTTTTAATTGTTTTTTTTTTTTAAATCTAAAAACCCAACAATATAACAGATCGTTGGGTGTTTAAGCTGTACAGGTGTCGGGTTATTGAGATGGTGAGATGAGGAGTATGCAGCTTAAGCAGGTAATGGCGATGGGATCTGGCCGGTGATATGGTATGGACAGGTGAGTCTCTTCCTCTCTCTTTCTTCTTGTCTCCCTCTTCTCAATCTCCCTCTCGATTATTCCACCTAAAAAAAAAAAAAACATTGAAAGAGAAAAATTAAACCTTATCTGAATCCGAGTGCCGTCTTCTCCAACTTCTATCTCTCTTCGGCTTTCAATCTCCCTCTTTTCTTCGGTTTCTCAATTCTTCTCCTTCTGCAACTCTCCACTTTTTTTCTCTTCCCCCCTCTCCTCGCTCTCTTTTTGATCTTTTTTTTTTTCCACTTTCTTTCCCTTTTCTTTTTATCTATATCACCGATTCTCTCTTTCCTATTCTTCTCTTCTCTTCTTTTTTTCTTTGAATTCTGGAGTTTCCATTTCCTTCCAATTTATTTCCTTAATTTCCCCATTTAGATCTGCACCGAGCCAGCTCCCTTTTCCATCTTTCCTATTGGATTTCTTTTTCTATTTCTTTCCATATTAATCGGCCAGCTGAATCCTGTTTCTCTTTAGAGAACATCTCCTTCCAATCTCTCTTTCTTTCCCAAATCCTATTCTATCTCTTTCCTTATCGGATCCCACTTTCCTTCTCTTAATTTCTTCCCATATTTCTTCTCCATTGGATTTCTTTCCTTCTCTTAATTTCTTCCCAAGCTGGCCTACATCTCTCGGATTTCTCTTTATTTTTTTATTTCTTTCTTTCCTTACTTCTAGAGATGACATTTAGCTAGCCTATGCAACCATTTCCTTAACTAAACCCCACGGCCATGCATGTATACATGATATTATTGCATATATATGTTATCATCTATATTAAATATATTATATTATATATATTGTTGTAATATATATGCATGATATCATTTAATATACATCATGTAATACAATTAATATATGATATGTAACATACATGCCCGTGGGTTGAGCTAGGATGGACCAACTTGGCTTGACTGGGCTAGACTGACTTGGGTTGAGACGGATCGGCTAAGATTGGGATGGGTTGAGCTGAGTTGACTGGGTTTCTCTGTCTATCATTTCATGGGTCATTTCAACTACAATTCTGCATGGGATTTTTTTACAACCTCTGCTCCTAATTTTTCATATTCACTTTGTAGAACACTAAAAAAAAAGAATACTAGAGCTTCAATCACCTCATTTGGATGTAAAATAGCCAACTTATGAATTTCTAAGGTTAAAACAGGTCAATTTACGATAATTTAGCTAACAACTCTGCATGAGATGCCACGAAGACCTTTGTTTCAAATTCTCTACGTCCACTTTCTAGAGCACTAAAAATGAGGAGTAATGGCGCAGAAATCACCTCATTTAGACGTCGGACGAGCAAGATATGAGAAGATGAAGTTTAAATAATTAAACTTACGATAATTTGCATACAGGTCCTTGGATTTATTAATTTTCAGAAAATACCCTTATTCTTATTCCCAGAATAAAATCGTCATATCTTCTTCTTTAGGCATCAGAATTGAGCGATTATGGCCTCATTTCGAAGGTATTTCCAAGACCTACACATCCACACAGGTTGCAACCCATGACCTTGCTATGGGGCCCATCGAAAGCTGTGTCAAAGTTTCAGCAAAAAATTCAGACCAAACGTTGGGATCTATCAACTTACCATATGATTTCACTTAGGCTTCTGGACACTGGGGGTTATCTCAGTTCTTCTCAAAACAATATAGAGAGCACTGCCGGGGCTGATCGACCATTATTTTTTAAAGAGTTCCACTCACCTCCCCTGTATTTTCAAAACTTTCTCTTACCTCTCCCACTTTGCTATTTACACTTCAGTAAGACTTTGTTCTACTAGAGATGGCAAAAATGGGGTGCTTACACAGTCACAATGAAATTTATTATAATCTACATATGCACTAAACTTAAAATCAATTTCAGTATGTGAAAACTTTACACTAAGTTGATTGACATCAAACTTAAGTAACAAACTGATGTATTCCACAAAATTATCTATGAGATAAGATTATAGTTTACATCCGTCTAGGGCTGTATTAATAAGACTAGAATGCTATACTACATTTCAGAAGGTTGTTCCACACCTGTAGGTAGAAGAAGGCTCCCTTTGCCCTATAGTTTCACATCCTACCTTATTTCATCTTCTCCCAAAAGAAAAGAACATTTCCCTGTAGGGATAATATTAAATTCCAATGCAGAAGATGCAATTTTGTGATTCCTACCACTAAAAGAGTATTTCAGTCTTTTATGACATCCTTAAATAAGCACATATAAGTGTTAAAATAAATCTAATTATTTTCTTGATTTTAACATAAACTTTATTATAAAGGCATATTTGTCATTTATAATCTCTTGAAAAAATACACTTATATGTATTAAAATAAACCTAATGGTTTTCTTGATTTTTAACACATCCTAATTATAAGGGTATTTTATTCATTTACGGCATCCTTTAAACAAACACTAGTTAGTGTTAACATAAGCTTAATAATTTTAAAGAGTTTCTAATGGTTTATTCTTTACTTTATTTACACTGTCTTTAGCGGCGCTTGTTATTGTCAATGCATACATGTATATAGTGACATTCATTCTGTAATGTCATTAAACAGTGAGATAAAACATTCTCTTATTTACATCTATATACAGTGGCGTTCTGTCTGTAAATGTCACTAAAACAATGCTTAATACAATCTGTTATGTATAGAGATAGTGACGTTCTGGCTGTAAATGTCACTATAAAAAAACTGGACTTTTAGCGACATTCATAACACACTTTCATAACAAATGCAATCACTGTTCTTGACTTTTAGCGACGCTCAAAATGAACTGTCATAAAAAGTGCAGTAACTAAAATTAGTGACCTTGACCTTCGGTTCGTAACTATATAGATGGCATATAGTAAACACAATTAAAAATACTAAAAATCACCATAACAGAATCATTTAAGGTTCAAATCCATTTTGTGTCAGACCGAAACGAACTGAACCCAACCAAAACTGGTTCAACCGGTTTGCGTTAGAGTATCCAAGTCAAAATCCGAGCAGTTGTGCCAGCTTTTAGACCAACCAGAATAGACTATTCGGGTTGGGTCTCGGGACAACCTCGAAATTACTTGGGTCGGGCCTCTGGTTACCTCAGAAATGGGTTGGGTTGCAGTCGTCCCGGATAAGGTAAATGAATTGGTTTTGATTCAACCCGAAAATCAGAGATGGTTCTTTTTCTGGTTCGGTTTCTTGAACCGGTTTTAACCAAAACCAATCAGAAACCCTAGTTTAAAGATTGCTCTACTATTCATCTAATTTACAAAAAATGCCATCGAACTCTTTTCTCATTTTTTTCATCTTTTACAGGTCACCAAAACCTGTAGCGGCTCCATGGACATGCTGGGACATCCGGCACTCCCTTGAAAATTCTGGCGAAGACACCTGTCACCGCCGCATCAACTTAAAATGGCCGGAGAACACTGGAGAAAGAAAAGATAAAAAATTCAGCGGCAAACTTGATGTGGGTTGGCTTCGGCAACCTGCTGGTTGTGCATGGCCGCGGCTGGCTGACCGTTTCGGGCTGGCCTGCTGCGCCTAGCGTGGCTGCCCCTTATGCCTGCGGGTACAAGCTTGTGGGCTCGCAGTTGCATGCCTATTGGCCTGTAGGCCTGCGGGTGGTGCCTGCTGGCTTGTTGGTTGGCCAAACCATATGAATTAAATATTTATTTTTCTTCTTCTTGTGATGCTCCACGAAATCCAATCATAGTGGACGGGCGGCGAAAACGCTGCTCTGATACCAAATGTAAAAAAACCACAATCCATATATATGTCAACATGCGGAAATAATATTCGACATATCCATAGTGTAAGGATTGATTTCTGCCATCGCCGTCCAACCTCTATGTGTGTGGAGCACTGCCATCGAAATCCCTATTGACTGGTAACTAGAACTAGGGTTTCTACACACCCACTGGTTCCTCAAACCTGAGCTCTATGGACAACTCAGAATAATATCAGTGTTGCATAGAACCCCAATCCCCTGTACTTATAGATATGGTTGTCTCCTCCCATAATGGATGAACGGTTGATCTGGGTGTCACGTGTCCCTTAGATTTGATGGTCATAACTCTTCTAAGGGGATACTAAATGAATAGTGAGATGACATGTGAGCCACCCATTTACAATTGAACCAATTTAATTAAACTTATTTTATTTGTCTGTGCTATATATGTAGTTTGGTACTGCATCCTTTGCCAGGGTTCATTGATATATATCCATAAGTAGATCATGAGGTTCGGATTCAGACTAAAGACCTCTAAGAATCTTATTCTCCAATAGCAAATGTCCTCTAAGAATCTTATTTTTCTATAGCACTTGCTATGCTTCTATGTTCTTCAGTTTTTAGGAAAAAAAATGGTTTCCAGATTTGAATGAATATTCTATTGCAGGTATATCCTGAACTTCTCCTTAATCAGTTCAACAATAATTATTTTTTTAGTTGTGTATTAAATATTTTGCATGTAATTTCAAGTTTAGAATCAGATGGCTCAAACAGCTGAAATATATTTATTTTTGTCCAAACTTCCACTCTTGGCCATTTTGCACGTGCGTGTTTATTATTATATATAATATCTTCAAAATTTGAAGTGTTGGGAGTAGGATGTGTTTTATTCTATTGCATGGATCTGTCGGTTGATTCCAATAGGCCAGTAAAAGCTCATAGGGTTCAAAGTCTCGAGAACCAAGAAGAAACATGAGGACAAATGATTGTAATCTAATTCTTCATTGAAAGTGAAATAATTTTCATCTTATCATGAATATAGATAACAAATTCTACGGAACCACGGTAACTCGGTAACCCTTTGTATTGTTTAGTTTTTTTTTTTTTTTTTTTTTTTTTTTTTTGTACAAATAATTATTTTTTCAGTTGTGTATTTAATGTTTTGCATGTAATTTCAAATTTAGATTAAGATGACTTAAACATGTGAAATATATTTATTTTTGGGAAAATATCACATACTATTCAGATAGTTTGAAAAACATCATCTACCATCCCATGGTGTCTGACATTATCAACTACCACTCAAATTTTCAAAATGTGTAACAAAAAGACCCAAGCAGTTAAGACGGTTCCGTTAGATGCTGATGTTAGTTCAAAACCATTTTTTGGTTGACAGTAATGTCCTTACTGTAAGGGGATAGTCTGTAAGATTTTTTATAGATCCTCTTTGAGTTTTCCCATGGGATTTCCCATGAACCCTAACGAACACACCACACAGATTACTAGAATACAATGGGTATTGAAAAGAGATGATTAGACACATATCTCTTGCTGCAGATTGATTTCCGACCATTTTCCTTTGATTTGAATGCTTAGAATGCTTGGATCAAAGTCTTCCACAGCCTGTCGGGATCCCTTGACCTTCTCTCTGCGTATGAAAACAGGAGAAGAAAATAACACCGTGGCTGCGGTGACTCTAACCATTGGTATTTATAATACTACCCCAACCCTAGACCAGTTCCACAGTGGACCAGGTTGGTCCATCTCTAATCATACTTAAACCGGTTTACCTGTAACTAGACTCCCACTGAACCAACTAACCTTATAATTAATTTAGCCCATAAAAATATCTTATAATCTCCCCTTTGGGCTATATTAATTATAAATTCACCATTGATCCAATGTGGCCATGGAATCTAATTACACCAAAACCATCCTTTACTTTGATCTAGTCATCAAGCCTACCAATGTCGAACAACAGCGGAAAGTACTCCTACACATCCGGTGTACCCCCTTTTGTCAGTCACATACAGAGGTCTACTTAATAACATAAATCACTTTGATATGAATACTTGAGTCCAATGATCGAATTACCACGATCCCATTACCTTAAAATACTTATAGGTCAACGCACTTTGATATTATCCAACTTATATAGGCAAATCGCCTCCAGTTTGGATTAATATCATACTTTGGCTTACCACCGTCTTTGGCTAAATACCGCCTTCTTTGGCTAAATACCGCCTTGCAATTTTGACATGTCTTAAATAATCAAAAATACATACAAGCAATAAATACTCACCAATAATCCTGCCCATTAAACCACAGGCAGAACAATCAATTACAGATAAACCATCAATTACCAGATCCCCCACTAACCAAGCAGATCTATACACTCCCACTGACTAAGAGAATCTAAAGACTCCCACAGACAAAATCTTTTCAACCATTCCAAGAAAACATTTTTAACCTGTCTCTACATTGCCCTAGAGATCAACTATGACTGGTACAACTAGTCAAACCTAAGATTACACAGTCAAACATGAAAAACAATTCACCACATCACATAACAAATACGATCAACATTACATGCAGTCATTTACCTTACAACATCATAAGCATAATTTCTTTCAATTTAATTGAAAAGAAAAACTTTACATTTCGATATTTCAAATAATATCATTACATTTTAATATGGGAACAATATGTAAGTCAAACAATAAACATAAAATGAAGTAAAATCAAGAGGAAAAAAAACATTTGAATGTAAAAGAAACTTTACAATATTCAAGCTAACAGTCTTCAAGACCCTCCTATCCCAAATACCTTGGGAGTCCTAGAATCGTTATCATTTTCTAGATATGCTTATCAGCTTAACAATATTTAGTCAAACCACCTATCTTTGATTAATCTACCCATCTTTGAGTAATCCACCTTAGTGTTACCCAACAACAATCTCATCACTAGCTATTTCTTTCCTTTGGTAATGTAAGCCACCTAGATCTGAATATATTTTCTAGCAAGGAATGAAAAATTTAATATACTAATTACATTGGTCTCATTGTCCTTGAGCTTTTCAGTGATACTTGATAGCTTCCAAAAATACTTTCTCATATTACCATTTTCAGCATAACTGGTATTAGAGAGATAGGTTAATAAACTATCTTCCGACCCCCTCTAAAATATTATTCTTATCCTTTGGATTTTTCTTAGATAATCTCTTCGCAATATTTCTCATCTTAATACTGCTACACATAACCTCAATAGTAGAATACCTCACAACTTATGTAAACTACAACGAAAGATACATCTAGGTCAAACAATCCTAGACTAGTTTCCAACATTTTCATAATAAATTTTATTCTTTGTCCCAGGAAGAGAAAAAGATAGATATCAAAACATTCTTTGGGACAGTCATACTTGGATAAACACATCAGTGTATGAGTTTAAATACAGTATCAAACAACTGAAGACGCATACACATACCCTTTACTTGCATTAACCATATAAACCTTTCATGCAAATAAATATCCTTTTTCGAGAATTAACCAACTACACATTCTCCTTTGGGATAAACATGCAGTGGTCTTCTCAATTTCTATGCAATAACTGCGAAAGAATAATGACTCTCAAAAATCGCACCATCTTTGGGTTAATGAGACCCCCTAAAGTCAAAACCCTTTCAACTCATGTGCATGAACTTACCTTTAACTTTGACAATGCCACATTTGGGTTAACACTGTCTTTCTTAGCTGCTTTTCACACCATGGATAACAGTGTATTAAAATATATCCTTTATTGTATATGTAAATGCACAAATTTGGGGTTTGAGGATCACCATGTTGGAACTGAGTGTACCACTTTGGTAGATTCCACCCAATCTTCACATGATGCCCACAAACCTTAATTTGATCAAAACTTGACAATGCCACCTTTGGGTGTACATCGCCCTTACACAAGCATTTACAAATACATGAACTTTGAATTTGAAGACATCATGATGAAACTAGGTGTACCACTTTGGTGGGTTCCACCCAATTCCATAATGATATCCTCAAACCCTATTTTGCAGTACATTGTGGGTCAATAAATAAAATATCATGCACACATAACCTTTAACAAGTATCTAGTACAAAAATAACTGATAAATAAGTAGAAAACTAAAAATCGGGTTAATTTGGAGCACCTTTTAATCAAAATTTAATTTCTAAAATCACCAAACTGTAGAGCATCAAAATACGAACCCAACGCAAAAAACCGCGTCAAAATTCGACGCTCCTAGCTCTCACAATCGCCGATCAAAGTTTGCTTATGCATTCTTGCATCCTGAACCGGTTCTAGCCGGTTCATCCAGGTTCGGTTCGGTCTAACCGGGCTCGGTTATGGCGGACCGAACCCACAAATTAAAACCTTTTTTTTTTAAATGCTTGATCCAGTCCAAACCAATCGGTCTGGACCTTAAATCGAACTGTAAACCGGTGGTTCGACCTCCGGTCCAACCAACCCATCCAGTCGGGTTCTCGGGTCCATTTTCTGGGTCGGTGGGTCGAATTCTCGGGTAAAAATTCGGGTAAGTATCCAGGTTACCGGGTCATATATTCGGGTCCCTCGGATCGGGTTACCGGGCATGTTTTTTCGGGTCGTCGGGTTAAACTCCCGGGTCAACCATTCGGGTAATCGGTTCGGACTCACGGATCCCCTTGGGTTGGCCGGGCTGGTTTGGGCCCTGGTTCGATCCTGGACTGGCCCAGATCGGCTCGGTCCAAAACGAGGCTGACCAGGTGACGTTAGCCCTACTTTTCCTTTTCACCTTTTTTTTTTTTTAATTGCCACCGACGCGTGGGTCTCACACGCTTTTTCAAGCGGCGCGTGAGAGGGCATCAGGTAGCTTCCGGCGACCTACTTTATATCGCCGGCTCCATCTCTCCGAGGCCTACAATCCTGTAACTTATTTTACTTTTTAATAGTCCGAAATATTTTTCGAGGGTACAAACCCTAGATAGGTTCGTAGAGAATTTTGGGAGAAAAATCTCTCCTTTTCCAATCCAATCAAACATAAAGATTTAACAATACTTTCTTATCGATTCTAGATTTGTGGAGGAGGCTCTGATACCACTATAAGATTTTTTATAGATCCTCTTTGAGTTTTCCCATGGGATTTCCCATGAACCCTAACGAACACACCACACAGATTACTAGAATACAATGGGTATTGAAAATAGATGATTAGACACATACCTCTTCCTGCAGATTGATTTTCGACCATTTTCTTTTGATTTGAATGCTTGGAATGCTTGGATCAAAGTCTTCACAGCCTGTCGGGATCCCTTGACCTTCTCTCTGCGTATGGGAACAGGAGAAGAAAATAACACTGTGGCTGTGGGGACTTTAACCATTGGTATTTATAATACCACCCCAAATCCTGGACCAGTCCCACAGTGGATCAGGTTGGTCCATCTCTAATCATACTTAAACCGATTTATCTGTAATTAGACTCTCACTGAACCAACTAACCTTATAATTAATTTAGTCCATAAAATATCTTACACATAGTAGAAAGTAGTATACGATATAAATATATAGCGAAGTTGATTAAATTGCATAGTATACAATATAAATATATAGCGAAGTTGATTAAATTGCATGATTCAACTCAGATAAGGCCTGGATATGTCTTCCACGCAATCAGGCATTCATTTCACTTTTAACTCTGAAATCTAATCTTAGGCTTCCCTGATCGCTCTCTGCAACAACAGAACTCTATTTGACTCATGATTGGCAGGGTCGCTGTCGTCACACGGTTCACTTTTTTCGTCGACTGCCCTAATTTCCTGGTTTCAACTATCAGATCGATGTTAGAAATTGTTTAAACTCATTTTTTTCTTACTCTTTTTTTTTTTTTTTGAAACTATCACCAAAGAAAAGAACCTTTTATTTCTTTGCGTTGACGGACTAGGGAATCAGATGGGCAATTTCTGGTTTGAAGTCGAAACTTGAAGAGCAGCATTCTTCCTACTATCTACAGATAAATTCAAATAGATAAAATTGAAGACATGAGAAGGCTTGATCAATTAGTGCTCATGGCAACCTCTCTTATAGACTTACAGTTCTTGACAGCTTGGGTTAAATCCCATAAAATTAGGAACAGCCATTTACAATTGTGATTATTGTTACAACAGCAATTTGAAAATTAAAATCATGACATATCCAAATGATGTGTTTCTTGATTTGAATATGGGATTCTTGTTTGATTTTTCGAGCTTGCGCGTCTAAGGAGACAGTAATGGTTGGCTTGAAAACCCTAGATCTAGAGAACTCCTCAGAGAGAGAGAGAGAGAGAGAGAGAGAGAGAGAGAGAGAGAGAGAGAGGACATAGTAGTTTTAGGAACGATGGCTCATTTCCGACGAGGACTTATGCTCGCGTGAACAGCTCGGAACTCCCCTCCCCTCCTCGCCGTCCCCCATAACATATTAACATACATCATCGTACAGCACAATTCCCTTCACAAATGATACTAACCTCGCAGAACTCCGGTGCCTCACTGGTTAGTTGAAGGAGGCTCGGTTTTGGCAGTAGTGCTGCTGGTTGTGAAAAAAGAACAGAAACTGTAATTGAAAAAAAAAAAAAAAAAAATCTGGATGAAGGTAAGAAGGGTATAGATGTCTAAAAAAAATTCTCTCTCTTCCATCAGTTAATGGGATGCAGTTGATTTCAGCAACCTGGGTACTAGGTAATATTTTCCCTTCATATTTTTTCAAACTTCCTCTCTTGGCCATTTTGCACGTACATGTTTACTATTATTTATAATATCTCCAAAATCCGAAATGTTGGGAGTAAAATGTGTTTTTTATTCTATTGCATGGATCTGTGGGTTGATTCCAAAAGGCCAGTAAGTAAAAGTTCATAGGGTTCAAAGCCTTGAGAATCAAGAAAAAACATGAAGACAAATAATTGTAATCTAATTCTCCATTAATAGTGCAATATTTCTCATCTTATCATGGTAGATTGGTTTTCTCCGATGCTGGACTCGTTGGAAGGTGAGGAATTCTCTTTATTTTGACTGTATAGATTGTATCCCTAAGGATATTTGCTAGAACTGGGCGTGCTTGGATGGAGTATCATGTTGTTCATTCCTTCCCAGTGGTTTCCCCAATGATGGGTGATCCAACATCTCTCCCTCAAACCCAGTGGTTACCTCCCATGGCAGGATATATTAAGAATAATGTTGACATAGCAGTGAAGGAAGATTGGAATAGACAGGGGATTGGTTTTATTTAAGGAATAAAGCTGATGGTGCTGTTGTGCCGGCGGTGTCACAAATGAGTGATTTTCCATCGATGGCTGCTGGAGAAGCCACGGCTATTCGCCAAGGTGTTGAGGAGGCTATTTTCATGGGATTTCATTCTATAACTATAGAATTTGATTGCTTGGAAGTTGTAAAGCTTATTAATGAAATCTGTGGGTGAGATTTTTGTTGCCTCTATTGCTTATGATATTAAGGTGTTGATGTCCTTAGTGGGTCCTATAATTTGTTCTCATGTCTTAAGGAGGCTATTTTCATGGGATTTCATTCTATAGCTATATAATCTGACTGCTTGGAAGTTGTAAAGCTTATTAATGGTGTCCATTCTGTGGGTGAGATTTTTGTTGCCTCTATTATTTAGGATATTAAGGTGTTGATGTTCTTAGTAGGTCCTATATTTTGTTCTCGTGTCTTAAGGGGATGAACTCAGTAGCCCATGCTCTTGTTTGGACGGGCTTAACCATCACAGGGAAGATTAATTGGCCATCATCCTCTCCGTGGCTCATTTCTCCCTGTTCGTTGATTCAATACAATCGTTCTATCAAAAAAAAAAAAAAATTCTACGAAACGAGGGTAACTCGGTAACGTTTGTATTGTTTTTTTTTTTTTTTTTTTTTTTTTAAGATTCGAATTTTACAAAAGAGACACACGAATGTGTCAACCCTGTCAATTTCATTAGGTTACTCAAATCACAGGTGTCACAGCAATAATGGTGAGGCGATATTTTTTTTTTTTGTTTTTGGCGAAGATGGTGAGGGGACCTGATGAAAGAAAAACAGGGACTCAAATTGTTTTCCACGCGTCAGTCTTTCAGTCCATTATCTGACGGATTAGAATGTATCGACACATATACCGATGCATTCTAGCCCGTCAGATGACGAGCTGAAGGGCTGACGCACGGGAGATATTTTTTTTGCGAAAAACAAGACGTGAAAGGTTAATAAGACAATTGAATTCCAACTCGGAATCATTTGACCCTCAAATATAAACATGCCAAGTGTATTGGAAAGAATGTGAATTAAAGAGGAGAGAGAAAGAGAGTTGAACTGCTCTTCCTGATCCAGACGAAAGTCTAATGCGTCAATTTTATGAGGGAGCTGATGGACCAGATCAAGTCAGTCCGAATTAACTTTCTTGAAGTTAATTCAGATCGAATGGTTATCGAACATGTGTAACCCAATAATGGCCTAAGTCAGGCTGTATATTAAACCTTTTTTCTCTGCTTCAACTATGGGTTTAATGGTTTTCTATCAAGCTTTTAATCCGAACTGGTCCAATACCAACTTAATAAGAAATCAATATCGGATCGATCCGTTAGTTAATGCGTACATGTGCATTCCACCTTACCCGAACTTTTCAATAGACATATTTCAATCATGTCTTATAAAGTCCGACATCGATTTAATTTGAACCAAAACCAACCCGAACTGATCCTTCGCCACCCATCGACAGAACCTTTAAAAGGAGCTGTCCAAATTCCAAACCCCACCCTACGTTTTAGTTTGACAATTCTTCATTGGTAATTGTCATTTTAACCACACCTTGAGCATCTCATGGGAATATAACTCTTCATGAGATCAACTACTAAATAATTTTCAGCCATACACCTGAACAGTCTTTATCTATCAATTCGAAGTTTTGGAATAAAAATTTTACATAATATTATCACTTGTGTTAGGGATTGTTGGGGCTATTTTCTTGGATCCGCATCCCCTTCTCCTAGAACCACCACTGAGAGGACAGCGGCAGTCTTACCCGGATGGTCGACATGTGGCTCTCGGGTGAATCTGAGACCCACGTCCAAGTCGACAAGCCGAGCAGGCAGGGAATGTTAGCTCGGACGTGGGTCTTTGATTCACCTGAAAGTCACGTGGCGACCATCCGGGTAAGGCTATCGCATCCTCTTAGAACCAGGAGACGATGTGAATCCTATTTTCTTCTGTACACACTTGATAGACCCTTTTGAGTGTAGCTACATTTATATACAGGACAAGGCTTCAGTTTTACAGAGAAAGAGAAGGATGGAGGAAATCCGTGATGCCGCCGATGCCTATTACAAGGCTAAACCAAAGGAAGCAAAGAAAGCTAAAAAAATCTTCAGGAAGCTCGACAAAAATGGTGATGGAAAAGTGAGTTACCAAGAGTATGAGAGGTTCTACAAGAAGAAGAAACTCAAGAAGAAAGGCCTCAAACTTGAACATTTCTCCCCGTTGGACAGGAACTCAGATGGATATCTTGATATAAAAGATGCAAATGTTCTCTATTACCTAACAATAGCAAGGAATAAGGAATGTGATGTATGTGGGGTGTTCATTGTGGGTATGTTCTACGCTTGTGAGAAATGCTACAAAAGAAGATCTGATCGCCACTCCTACATCCTTTGTGTGTCTTGCTATCGCAGTGGAAAATTCAAGCACAAGCACAAAACCTTCTTGGATAATTATGTTCTAGAGCAAAAAGACAAGGTAACCAATTGCCAACACCACCCTTTTTCTTCACCCCACCCCCAAATTTTTTATTCCGGATCCTCTTCTTTACGCGGATAGCTTCATGAGACCTCATCGAGGTCTATGGATGTGGGTTTCACACCAGTTTAGTGGATAACACACACCTTGTGGACGAGGATGATCCATACTCCCCTTCACTATAGCTTTCCAATTCTATACTTGGTTCAAAAATAGAAAGACGTTCGGATACCTCCTAGAGATTGACGCCTGTTGGTAAGTTCATATCTCCAGTAGTATCCCTATATACTTTTTTTTCCTCTCCTTTTTCGGTGGCCAATTCTATCATGTGAGAGGTTGATTTGGCCATTGTGGTGGTATTAAAAAAGCTAAGACATGAATGGATTAGGGTAGAAAGCATACATTGTTTAGAACGAAAATACTAATTTCACAGGATACGGCTCCTCTTCAGTTGTGGTTTGGGTTGGATACTGTCCTGCCATCGATTAGATGTCGATAAGTGGCGAACTCCCAATCTAGGGTTGTATTAAGGGTGCAAGTTTTGTTGACTCAAACCCGTGTTAAGTCCGAACAGAGCTTAGGCTGAGATACCCTGGCCCTAAGGGTGGGTTAGAGTTACAATTTATGGCCCTGGATTGGTTTTGAAATCCCACAGAATAATAATGGTTTGTACTAGCAGTGAAGTTAGAATATGTTGTTTTGTTTGTGAAGGGAGTGGAATGATATAAGTGGTGGGTTCAGGCCTCAAGAAGTAAGGTCAAAACCAGTTGGTGAACTTTCTTTTTTATTCTTTTTTTTTCATTTTAATGGGTCGTCAAGGCAAAATTCTAGTCACTATTGACCTCGACACACCAGACATATCTTGTGTACTTCGCTCCTCCTTTCTCTTGCATGTTTGAAAATGGAAAGAACTTGGAACTGATGGTGGGATATGCATTTCATTGATACATAAACTACTAGCTATGTGAAAATTTTAATCTTTATTCCAGTATTAGGTTAAGGAAAGGTATAACTTTCAGATCCAACTGTTTCTGTATGGGTTAAGAGGAAGAAGAATAAGGATTCGAAAATTGTAGAATAGGCGGTAGGTGAGGAAAAAGATGAACTCACAGACAAGGCAAAAAAAAATCAAATAGGTGATGTTGTGGTTGGAAATTGTTCCATCAATCTGCAATGAGGATGACCTGTAATCACAGAGTGAGAAGCAGAAGTGTTTGGGCGATTCAGCCATGGGGACACTCCGATGCCTATATCAGATTCCGAATATAATCAGTCAAGAGTCGTCGGAGACGAACTCCAATTTAAAGAGAGGTCCCGTAGATGGAATCCACACGTAAAAAAGAGGAATTAATTAGCCATTTCCCCCTAATAGGTGAGAAAAAAAAAAAAAAAAGAGAAAATTTATTATATCATTATTAGGTTTGGCTAAGATTAAATTTGATCACACACGGGAGGGAGAGAAAGAGACAGAGCAGGGAGAGAGGAAGAGAAGGGAAGAACTACAGTTCTGGTGACAGTGGTTCCAACACTACGGATTCAAACGGGTTTGAGGTTCATTTGTTCGGTGATTTGTGCTCAGCTTGATTTCTCTACATTTAATTACATCTCAACCCTTAGATCTTCTATTGTCTAAGACATCTGAACAAGGACCGGAGATTGTCTCTAGAGTAAACCACGCTGGAGAGGAGTCGATTCCAATTTCACAATAGGTTATGGCCTTGTTTGATAAAACTTCTGCTCTAGATTCTAGATTTCGGTTCAGAATTTGGATTCTACTTCAGGCTACCCCAAAATTATTTAGGAGTAAAAACATGTTTGATAACGAATTTCTGGAATGAATTCCAGAGTATCTTTGAAACAAAAAGACGTTTGATAAATATTATATATGTCCCCAATAGAAGTCTAGAAAAATGGTGGTGGTAGTGAAGGGTGGTGGTGGTGGTGGGCAAAGGTAGGTGGTAGATGGTGGCGGTGATAGGTGGTGGTGGCGGTGATGGTGGTGGTGGTGGGTGGTGGTGGTTGTGGGTGGTTGTGGTGGTGGGTGGCGGTGGTGGCGACGGCGGTGGAGGTGGCGACGGTGATGGTTATGGCAATGGTGGTGAGTGATGGGTGGTGGGTGGTGACGGCGGTGGAGGTGGTGGAGGCGATGGCAGTTGCGCTGATTGTGGTTGTAGTGGTGGTCGTTGGTGACAACAATGGTAGTGGAAAAAAAAAATCAACATGTACTTTGAATTAAAAAAAAAAAAAAAAAATCGATTACATTTTATAGGAATTCTAATCCAATATTCAAATTAATTAGAATCAATAGGATTTTTGTGTTGGGTTTTTGAGTAGGTTACCAACATATTTTGTGATGTTGGCAAAACTCTCGTTCAGCATAAAATTCTTTCTCTGGCATGTGACTTTTTTTTTTTGGTAAAAGCTGGCATGTGATCCTTGATGACACAATAAGGATGAATCTTTCCCATGACAAAATTCTTCAATTTTTTTTTAATCTTTGACTGCTGGATTGATAGGTTACATCTAGATTATTCAAACCTCAGGTTTCATTGATGCCACTTATATCAATGTTTCATGATCATTTTTTAACTGCAACAACCCCTATTTTTTTTAATAAAGATAAGAACAACAAAGATCAATATAAAAAAAGATTAAGTAACCCATGATGTCATAGAATGTCAAATATCCCGTAAATCACAATCGACAATTGTATTTTATTAAAATTGAAAAATCAACCCACATCTGACCATACCACCGGTAGCTATTATGATATGAGGGGAAAGACCCAAATCATGGAGAACATATTAGTGAGACTGAATAAAACACAACTTTCATTTTGTTGATCAAAAAGAAGAAATATGGCTGAAAGGGTGTCAATTTGATGCCAAGACTAATATCGTACCATTTATATTGATATTGGCATATCGTTTTTTATCCGGTATGATAATGATTCAAGTTTTTGGTATCGTTTTCTATCAAGTATGGTAATGGTTCATACTGATATACTAGCAGTTCATACCATTTAGATTTCAACTTGTATATGATATTTATAACATAGATTTATATACCATTTATATATCAGATCACACATTCACATTTTCATACACGTACTCCATTGGTCCACATTACAGTAGAATTGTAATTTGTATTGAATTAGAATCAGATTTCATACCGAATCATAACCATATTTCAAACTGATTAGAAACCAAAACCTGTATCAAATTAAAACTGTTTTTATTCCATACTAGCTAAAAACTATACCGAACTAATATGATAATGGTAAGGGAAAATCATGTTTCTATTGGTATCATACTGTAATGATAAAAGCTTTTATTTCTTATACCATACTGAATTGTCGATACCATATCGATTCACACCCTTATATGAGGAATTATGGATAATTCATGCACGAGTTGTCCATTCAAAGTCTATAACTCCTAACCTTAATTAGAACAATTATGCTTTTTTAATTTTCTCGTTTAATTTTTTACCAGGGTTCAGCAGAAAGATGGTCAACATTTGGATCGGTCGCAGAAATATTATCGTCGTTTGCACAATGTTTTTCAGTTGGTTCTTCATGAATCATTGAACATCGACGTCTGGTTTTGCTGAAGGAAGATCACTGTGAAAGAAACAGAATTAAAACCATGGTTTTGCTCCAGTAGAGCAATGTTGGTAATATATATATATATATATATATATATATATATATATATATATATATATATATATATATATTTTTTTTTTTTTTTTTTTTATGGATGACATTCAGTTATTTCATTACTGTTGGATATTTAATTATACAAAGACCATGGTTTGAACATGAAAACAAGAACAGTTAGTTGGTATAATTATACTAGAAATTCATATTTGGATCCATGCCGTTTGAAGATGATCCTTCAAAAACAACCTTGCACATCCGGTTGATCTTGTATGCTTGATTCTCTCCAGAATTGTTAGGGTTAGCAACTAATGGGTATTGCTAGCATTTTATAGATTGAGAGCAAGACCAACCTAAAGATAAGACTAACTAATAAGCAATTGATGCACATTTCATAATAAGGCATAGTTGTTAAAAGTTCCACACTTTAGAAGGTACTTATTAGTGAGATCACTTCCCATATTGGGCTCCATTCAATCAAAGTTCATCTTTTAACACCCTTCCTCTAATCCATTTAATGCATAAATGCTACCCACCACATAGGTGGTTGTCATAGAGCATCAGATGTGTTAGTCTCTTCGCTAGGAGCATATCCGTTTGAACTGGGGGCTTATCGGTCTATCCACATTTAAACTCGAGGCATATCTATCAATAATAATTTCGGAACTGTACTTCAAAACCTCAAATGGAACCCACATCAAACACTATATAAGAGACTCACGTACCAAAATCAAATCACTTATCACATCACAATTATTATTGTTTACTCTATTTCTACCAAGCTCCCCTTTCACTGTTTGCAGGGATCCACGACTTAAGCATCAGAATGCACTCCTTAGACCTTGAGTCTGTGTCACACCCCAATTCTGGTCTAATCAGAATAGTGTGATGAACCGTCTATGAATCAACGGTTCAACCAGGATCTCGTATAGGCCGTGTCCATTTATTCCAACCAAATACAACCACAACCATAATCAGAGTAAATAAACAATAGTGGAAGTTTTTAATAATAATGAACTGAGTAACTAACAGTGATAACATAATTAATTATCCAATTATCTCTAAATGACTCAAGACATAAAATAAAATAAAGTAACCAATTACATGTTCTGATAATCCAACAACTAAATCTAATCGAAAACAAAAGAGTTGCACTCGCACGATGAATCATGCGACTCCACCATAGCTTCCACATCCATCGCAGCAACATGTCCATACATTGGTGCATTCATATAATCTTCCACAGTAGGACCTACATCATCAACTAAAAATATTCGACGTCGAAAGGGTGAGCACACATCATGGCTCAGTGAGCAAACAAAACAATGCAACAAACATATGCATGCATTCAATTCACATCTTTGGTCTGATTTATAAGTTTGCAATGTGTTATAGAAAGGATTGATGGCCGTCGCACCTCTATACACGAGTGTGTGAAGCCGCCCAATGGATCAAACACCATTGTCGTCCCACATGCACCCATCATGGAATAGAGATAGAGCTAAAGTGCCCGGATCAAACACAGCATAACACTTCCCCTGATGCCCTACCCATACCAACATGTAAGCCCCTATTGGCGAGGTCTTGCAAACTGGGCTCGCAACTAACCAATCTTAATGTCAAACAGTGTATCCAAGGCCTCACCCCAATATCCCTCAATACGTCCATAGAGATAGAGCAAAGGCCCCCCGACAGAGTCAGAGACTACACAGTCTGAGACTACCTCCCATGATGCCCTACGACGTAATAGTTCTGCTAAGGTAATGAAGATACGATGATATCAGTGAAAAAAACTTGAGTAGAGATAAAGCTAGAGTCTGGTGACCAGGATGAACCACAGTGTCACGTCCTCCCCCTGATGCTGCACTCGCATCAAGCACACTAACCACACACATACATTCGCATGCCTATTCCTAACATCATCATCATCATCATGTTATAAATAAACAGAATTAAATATGCATGAGCAATAATAGCAGGAATATTGGATGACATGTGAAATGCACATTACAAGCATACAAGCATAGAATCATTCATGGCATTGGACTCAATAAGTAAAATAGTTTGTTATTAATCAATTAGTTTAGGTCTTGTTTCCTCACCTTTGGTCGATGGTTGTTCCTCGTTCAAGCTTTGTAAATCACTTTTAGACTACTTGAAAACCTAACAAATTTATAGATTTTAAATTAGAATTTATTTCCATTAATTCAGACTTCCAAAAGCTGAGTGGTCGCAGGTGCGGCCGCACCTGTGGTCTCAATTTCTACAACCACAGGGTGTGTGGTCGCATATCATGCGACCACACCCTCCCTGAAATTTCCCCGAGGGTGTGTGGTCGCATATCATGCGACCATACATGAGACCACACCCTCCCTGAAACTTCCCGAGGGCGTGTGGTCGCTATGTATGGTTGCATACCATGCGACCATAAATGCGACCATACCCTCCTTGGAACTTTCCCGAGGGTGTGTGGTTGATATGTGTATCTCGTGTGGTCGCATATCATGTGACTACACACATGCGACCACACCCTCCCTGGAACTTTTTCGAGGGTGTGTGGTCGATCATATGTGCCTCGTGTGGTCGCATATCATGCGACCACACATGTGATGGTCGACTTTTTTCACTCCGAACTTAATTCTTTCATGTTTTGATTCATTGGCTTATCATCATGATCCTTCCTATGATTATTCTATGACTTAAAATTCATATTTTACACAATCCATCATCCTAATAGATTCCCTCCATGGATCTCTTAGAATTTATCCATGGTTTGATAATTAGGGTCTCACTTTGAATCACTATCTCCTCCATGATTTATTCTAGGTATTCAACTGATGTGGGGAATGTTTTCATACCTTAAACTTATTGAATATTAAGAGTTCTCTCTGAAATTCCTCCTCTTAGTCTTCCTCTTCAATTCTCCTTCTCTTCCTCCTCTTCTCTTTCTCTCTCTTTCAGTTTGAGTTCTAAAAGGATGAAAGAAGCTAAGGGACGTCTTATATATAGAGGAAAACCCTCCATATAGAGTCCTACTTAGATTAGGAAAGAATCCTCTTCGGATTAGGAAGGTCTCCTAATCACGGAGTCAGTTTGACTTCGTATGGTCGCACGTGGGGTCACAGAACCCGTCGACCACACAGCCAAAAACTACTACCACACGTCCTGTAAGACCCGCACGCCACGAACCTGGTCTAACCTTACGTTCTCGTGTCATGACCGATCTTTCTATCATGATCGGGCCAAGTGGACCAAGTGCGTGAAGAAACCACAAGGCTAGGTATGAAATTTAGCCCAAAATCACATATCTAGTAGTGTGTGGTCGCATACCTAAACAGGTGTGGTCGACCACACCTCAGAAGAATAGTACAAGAGAGACAACTGTCTTTTTTCCTTTATTTTTTATAAGGTGTAAAATACCTTCTTATGATTTATTGAAGCATTAAAGGTTGAATAAACTGTACAAGTGAAAGGAGATCCACATGAAAATAGGAAGTCTAAAACCATTTCGCAAGAATGGAATAGGAAATTTTGTGAACGAGGCAGAAAACTAGAAGAACAAAAAAATGAAAGCTCGACGGATACAAATAATATCCCGAACAACAATGGCCACTTCAGTCGGTGGTTGGATAGATCCATCCGACCACCAATTAATCAATGCATAACAATTAGATACAGTCATGTAGATCTACCGTCAATTAAATGAGAGCATGTGTAATTGTTAGAAACTACTGAGTGGTACATGGAATTAAGGCATAGACCAGGGGGTGTAAAAGTAATTTTCCCTCTATCTTTTCAACCGGAATAGCACCGATCCCAATCTGTATTGGATCACCACTGAAAACCCGATAGAAAAGAGGGGAGATGGGAGAAGGGAGATGGGAAAGGGGGAGGGGGATGGAAGAGCCAGAGGAAGTGGTAGAGGATTGGAAGTGTTGGGTACAAATAATACCGACCAATAGAAATGCATCATGTTAATATAGTGCCAACTAATGGGAATGCAATTCGTCGACCCACACACAACAAGATTGTAGCCAAGGAGAGCCTGACACATTGACCTACACAGCTCTAAGGCCTAAAGCAGTGTGCTTATCCTGTCTTCTGACAAGGTGCCGAGCATGCACCATTTATTGCACCTACAACCGAACACCCAACATTAATTACACATTAGTGTACAGAGCACGTAGCATTTAATGCGCCAGCCCAAGCACATGGTATTTATTGTGCTGACAACAAAACAAGTGGTTCATATTTATGGAGCCATCCCCTATTCCTCTGCCAAATCTTACGATGCCAACCATAGCACCTAGCAAGGTGGAAGTAACCTTCGCAGAAGTGACCTGCTTTTCAGCAAGTAAGGCACTGAACACACCAGCATGCCTGAAACACAATCGCCCACATCATGCTTAAGTTAAATCCATCTTGATTCACCATTAGAAAAGGATCTTAGCGACACAAGTCCAAGGCCAGGCAACTGCTACATACGTTTATTACGGTTATTGATATAAGCTTTCTGCAGTCCCCCTTTTTCATCTCCTTAGCTCAAGTCTCTATCTAGTCTAACTTATTTGATGCTTGTTGTGAGAGTATTGAGTTAGGCATCGAAGTGGTCACAGGTCGAGAGCCCGCCCCCCCTTTGTTCACCTTGTTTATATGTCTTCTGCAGATTATCTTATCCCGAAGGACTGTGTTAAAAAATTCTAGCAGTAACAAATTGGCACACACGTAGAGCTCATGTAGAA
This sequence comes from Protea cynaroides, assembly GCA_028583415.1. Classification (NCBI taxonomy): domain Eukaryota; kingdom Viridiplantae; phylum Streptophyta; class Magnoliopsida; order Proteales; family Proteaceae; genus Protea; species Protea cynaroides. The sequence goes on from CM053276.1 coordinate 19,934,643, forward strand.
AGAGTTCTTATTAACCAACTTGCAAATTTCACCATGACAATGAGAGTAACAAGAGGACACACGAATGACCTTCCTCCCAGGGAGGAAGTCCTTGTTGAGGATGTTGACAAAGAATAGAATGATGGACGCAGCCGCAGCGTCCTACTGCCCAAAGAGGAATTTGTCACCAGGACCCAATTTGATACAATAGTGCAACACATGATGGCATAGCCGACACAACTTCTCCAAAAATCCCAAAAGAACAACCCCGGGTTAGGACAACGGGACTTAGATTTTACCATCCTTGCTTGAGGACCAACCAACAGAAATTGGACAAAAATGGTTCAGCCTGTCAACATCTTAATTGGTCGTGGCGCCAAACGAAAAGATGTCGAACCTCCCACTCCAAATGAGGTTCCACCACCACAAAATGATCAAGCTACTGCCCACCAAGAGGCAGATCCCAACGGCTAAGCTCAGAGTACAACAACTACAAATGGAAATAGATCAGATTCAACTCCTTCAGGCATTTGAGTTCCAACTCATGAGAGGCTAGGAGGCCAACTCCACGACCAATTGGAGCACGAATCCAACACTGTGTCTCAGATGCCAACCTCCCTAGGGATGACGAAGAAATACCTAAGCCGAACCAAGAGAAGACCCTTATGGATGAGGATCGAAAGATAATCGAAGATCATATGCCCTTGCTAAAAAAATGCATGAAACAAGTCATGCATTAGTGTGTAGCCCCAATTGAGAGGGGCTACAACACGGAAACTACCTTCAATGACGTGATAATGAGGGATCCCCAACCACTGCACTTCAAGATGCCCATGGTCGATACCTATGATAGAACCACCGGCCTCGAACAATACTTGGACAACTTCAGGTCCATGATGTGCACACACAACTATCAGGATGCAATCATATGGAGAGCATTTATGTCTACTCTCAAAAAGGCGGCCAAGATGTGGTTCAATAACCTCGGCCGAGGTTGATCTACAACTTTGAGGACCTTAACTGAGAGCTCCTCAATCCATTTCCAGAGTAGCAAAGCCTAGAAGAAGATTGTAGTCCACTTGATGGGCATAAAGCTACAAAAGGACAAAACCCTCTAAGCATTCGTCAGCCAATTCAAGTTGGAGATCGTAGATATAAAAAAGAAAGTCTTTGGTGGTTTTTACAACACTCATGGCCAGCATCAGAGGTGAAGGACTACTGTTCTTCATTGCCAAGAAGACTCCAACCGACATCAAAGACCTATTAGTTCTGCGTGACAAGTATGCCTTGGCCAATGAGGTCATGTAGGCAAGAAAAGGTAAGGCTTGCGTTGTTGTAGGTTGCTAGCTGGTTTCAACCAGCATTGCTATTCGGGTTTGCACTCATTCTCCTACTTTGTGATTACATTAGCACTAATGACATTCAAGTGTGAAGAACGCTTTTGTTTGCTTGAACTCTTGCTTTCTTGAGACACTGTCTATGTTCCCATAGACGATGCCAAACTGTTATCGCACCGAACTGGATGGTCCTTAGCTTGCTCGAATTTCTTGTACAAGGATGAAGAAGGACACCGTATGATGGTTGGGTTGGATAACCCTTAGAACACTCCGATGCCTAAATAAGTCAAGATGGACAAGCAGTTTGGATCAGGCACAACATTTGTCAAAGAGGATTTAGACAGAAATCTCAACCAAAGCTCTGAGTGAAAGAATTGAGTGTGTGTTTACCTTAGCTTGCATCGAACATATAGGTTGGTAGTGGTCTGAATTGGAAGGTTTAACACCTTTCCTAATAAGGCAGGATATTATCGTAGGTGACGTGGATCACACTTCATGCCATGGAAATCAGGTGGATCTTTCCATATGTAAATCCAAAATTGATTTTTAGATCACATCTCTCTGTCGACATATTTTGTAGATTGCTCCCGGATATCACGTCGGTAGAGACTTTCTTTAACTGGAGAGGTATCCTAGATAAGGCTTCCAACTGTATATGTCGAGCAAAGAGAAGTAATCCTATTATGGGCAAGGCTCCGAGCTTCGTGACTTGACTTCACCAATGGATGAGGCTTCGACGCTCTGAGGTCCGAAGCTTGAACTTGACGGTATTAGCCATCGAGGTCCTTAGTTTCCTTCCAAGGTTGACTTCAGGGACCTCATAAATGGAGGGCTCTAAATCACCTTTAGGCAATTTATTTTGTGAACTTGAGTACACGTTGCGTACTGCTATAGGAGGGATATAATCCCCGTAACACTATAGATGACAACAAATGAGCACAAGAGTAGTCAGACTGTAAGACCCATATCGTATTAACCGATCATACCACCTTGTATCGGGTCTTCCTATCATGGTCGGGCCAAGTGGACCAAGTGCGTGAAGAAACCACAAGGCTAGGTATGAAATTGAACCCAAAATCATCTATTTAGGAGTGTGTGGTCACATACCTAAATAGGTGTGGTCGACCACACCTCAGAAGAATGCGACCACTGGAGTCTATGTGAAACCTACATGCAAATTTTGGGATGAAATTTCTTTTAAGGGTGGGGGAGTTGTAAGACCCGCATTCCATAAACCCGGTCTAAACCTTGATTTCATGTCGTAGCAGGTCTTCCGATCATCACCGGGCCAGACGGGACGAGCGGATGACAATCAGGTGCAAAATTAGACCAAAGACGGACAACTAAGTATGATTTTACTCATACCGGTCGATGGTACCGGTCTTGGTACCGGTCGACCGGTATGGCCTGCGCAGCAGACTACCAAGATCCAGAATTGGATCTCTATGGGACCCATTTTCCTAAACCCTAATACCTGGACCTTCCTAATCCTAATAGGGTTACTAAACCCTAATCCTAGCCTATATAAACACCTCTAACCCTTCTCAAACCCTTTCCATTATTCCTCACAAACCCTAGAAAGGAGAAGGAGGTTGGAGAAGGAGAAGGCCGCCCTTGCTGTTCGACGACGCTCACCTTACGCCAGTCAACAGTAAGTGTTTGAATCATTCTTCTTACTCTACGACTCTAGGATAGTTGTATGGGTGGATCAATACCATGCAAAGCAGGTATTGATCTAAAACCCTAATTGGCCATTAAACCCTAAATTTCTATCAAACCCTAGATTCGAGTTCTAGGATGATATTCATCGAAACTAGACTTGAATGAGTTGGAGATAACTCTAACTCAAAGCTCAGACTTAGAATGGATAGGAGAAACCCTGGAAACCATGGAGAATGATCGATGGCAGTCAAAAAACTCAAAGTATGGTCTTCAAGAGACATACCGGTCGACCATACCAGTCGCCAGTTTTCTCACAGAGCTGCGACCGGTATGTTGCGACCGGTCAGCTCTGAAAGGCTGGTTTTGGACTTTATTGGTTTTCCGACCAACGTGAAACCCTAAGAAACTATTCTAATGAAACCCTAATAATATTATAGGACTTTGTGATATTCCGTTTGGATCTTGTATCGTAGAGCAAGCAATCAAACGAGCGTCAGGTAAGGGAATCTGACCTAAACCCTAATAATTAATGGACAGTAAATCTTTGTTAATAACCCTGAATATATGATGTGATGTTTGTGCATATTCACATGCCATCTTTTTTTTCTAGTTATTATTATTGTTCATGCATATTCCATATGATAGGATGTGATTGTTAGGCATGTGGTTGTTTTCGTTGAAGTGTGGAATGGGAAGGGCATGGGGCCTAGGATCATTCCTCACTCTGACACCTTTTGTAGTATTCTATTTTAACATGCTTGATACGGATGGGGTATCAAGGGAAGGTCGTGGCACGGTGGTCTCCGATGTTGATGTTGACATGGCCATGATGATGTGGCACTGTGGTCTCCGATGTTGACGCTGGCCTGGCCACGATGCTTTAGCTCTGTCTCTATTTCGTAGGGAGTTATGTTGGGATAGGGTCTACCTGCGTATTGTTCTATCTTAGTATGCTTGTGGTGGGTAGGGTATCAGGGGGAGGTGAGGCATTGTGGTCTCCAGCCAGGTCTGCACGCTCTAGCTCTATCTCTATGCCGTAGACGGCTATACTGGGATAGAGCCTACATTGATGACATATAGGATTGGTTAGTTGCGAGCCCAGTTTGCAAGCCCTGGCCGGCCAGTAGGGGCTTAGGTACTGGTATGGGTAGAGTATCAGGGGAGGTGCGGGTATACCTTAGCTCTATCTCTATTCCATGATGGGTGCATGTGGGTCGGTGGTGGTGTGATCTACTGTGCGATGCCACACACTTGTGTAAAGAGGTGAGGCGGCCTTCGAACCTTTCTATAGCCCATTGCAAACTTAAACCAGGCCACAGCATAAAATGATGGTTACTCATGCATAATATTGTGAAACTGTCTGATTGTCTTACTGATCTAAGTTGTGAGCTCACCCTTTGTATATACATTGTTTTAAGATGTTGATGCAGGTTACACGGTAGACGACTACGTGAACGCTCCGGCGTATGGTGGCGTTGCTGCTTTGGTGTACAGGCAGGAGAGGACGAGCATGACGCTTCATGTGAGTGCCCTTTCTGCGTGTACCTTTGATTGACTTCTACTTATTTTTAGTTATTTTCAGTTGGATTAAGTGGATGTAAGAATATAATATTTAATGTTTAAAAATGTGGATAATTGATTATGTTATTTAAGTTTTTCAATAGATACTCAGTTCATTTATTTAAAGACTTCCGCTGTAATATTTATATTCTGATTGTGGTTATGTGCAATGGTTTGTATGAATGGACACGATCTATTTGAGATCCTGGTGTGAACCGTTGGTTCAATAACGGTTCAATGATGGTTCACTCACACCATTCTGGTTGGTTCAGAATTGGGGTGTGACAGTCTAGGACATGTCACACCCTAATTCTGGACTAACCAGAATGGTGTGATGAACCGTCAATAAACCAACGGTTCAATCAGGATCTCATATATGCTATGCCAACCATGTTAAGCCAAAACACATTCCACATTAATCAGAGATAATAAAGTAAATAGCGGAAGTCTTATTAATAATGAACTGAGGTCTAATCATGATAAATAATTAATATTCCAGTTATCTCTAAGTAACCAAAACATAATTTAATACATATTATAAATATCCAAATACAAAAGTTAACCACTAAGCGTAGACATAGTTGAAACATTCGCTTGACGAGTCTTGCTCGTCCTCTACAGCTTACACATCCATAGCCTCCATACTCCATATATTGGCGCACTAATAAAGTCTTCAATGGTAGCACCTGCAACATTAGAAACTAAAAGAATTACGCGCACGAGGGTCAGCTCTCCAACTTGAGCTCAGTGAGAAAACAAAACAATGCAACAAACATATGCATGCATTCAATTCATATCTTTGGTCTGGTTTATAAGTTTGCAATGTGCTATAGAAAAGATTAGTGGCCGCCGCACCTTTATACACGAGTGTGTGAAGCCGCCCAATGGATCAAACACCATTGCCGTCCCACATGCACCCATCATGGAATATAGATAGAGCTAAAGTGTCCGGATCAAACACCGCATAACACTTCCCCTGATGCCCTACCCATACTAACATGTAAGCCCATATTGGCGAGGGCTTGCAAATTGGGCTCGCAACTAACCAATCCTAATGTCAAACAGTGTATCCAAGGCCTCACCCCAGCATCCCTCAATATGTCCATAGAGATAGAGCTAAGGCCCCCCGACAGAGTCAGAGACTACACGGTCCGAGACCACCTCCCCTGATGCCCTACGACGTAATAGTTCTGTTAAGGTAATGGCGATATGATGATGTTAGTGGGCAAGACTTGAGTAGAGATAGAGCTAGAGTCTGGTGACCAGGATGAACCACAATGTCGTGTCCTCCCCCTGATGCCCCACTCGCATCAAGTACACTAACCACACACATACATTCACATGCCTATTCCTAGCATCATCATCATCATCATGTTATAAATAAATTGAATTAAATATGCATGAACAGTAATAGCAGGAATATTGGATGACATGTGAAATACACATTACAAGTATACAAGCATAGAATCAATCATGACATTGGACTCAATAAGTAAAACAGCTTGTTATTATCAAATTAGTTTAGGTCTTGTTCTTTCATCTTTGGTCGATGATTGTTCATCATCTAAGCTTTGTAAATCACTTTTAGACCACTTGAAAACCTAACAAATTTATAGATTTTAAATTAGAATTTATTTTCAACAATTCAGGTCTCTAGAAGCTGAGTGGTCGCAGGTGCGGCTGCACCTGTGGTCTCAGTTTCTGCGACCACAAGGTGTATGGTCGCAAGGTGTGGTCGCATATCATGCGACCATACATGCGACCACGCCCTCCCTGAAACTTCCCCGCGGGCGTGTGGTCGCTATGTGTGGTCGCATATCATGCTACCATACATGCGATCACACCCTCCCTGAAACTTCCCCAAGGGCGTGTGGTCGCTATGTGTGGTCGCATATCATGCGACCATACATGCGACCACACCCTCCCTAGAATTTTCCCAAGGGCATGTGGTCGATACCCTCCCTGGAACTTTCACGAGGGTGTATGGTCGATCATATGTGCCTCGTGTGGTCACATATCATGCGACCACACATGCGACTACACATGTGATGGTTGACTTTTCTATTCCCAACTCAATTCCTTCATGTTTTGATTCCTTGGCTTATCATCATGATCCTTCCTATGATTGTTCTATGACTTAAATTCATATTTTACACAATCCATCATCCTAATAGATTTCCTCCATGGATCTCTTAGAATTTGTCCATGGTTTGATGCTTGGGTCTCACTTTGAATTACTATCTCCTCTATGATCTATTCTAGGTATTCAACTGATGTGGGGGATGGTTTCGTACCTTAAACTTGTTGAAGATTCAGAGTTCTCTCTGAAATTCCTTCTCTTAGTCTTCCTCTTCAATTCTCCTTCTCTTCCTCCTCTTCTCTTTCTCTCTCTTTCAGTTGAGTTCTAAAAGGATGAAAGAGGCTAATGGACGTCCTATATATAGAGGAAAACCCTCCATATAGAGTCCTACTTAGATTAGGAAAGAACCCCCTTCGGATTAGGAAGGTTTTCTAATTACGGAGTCTGTTTGATTTCGTGTAGTCGCACGTGGAGTCGCCAAACCCGTCGACCACACAGCCAAAAACTGCGACCACACGTCCCAGACTCCTGTGGTCGCATTCTTCTGAGGTGTGGTCGACCACACCTATTTAGGTATGCGACCACACACTACTAGATAGGTGATTTTGGGTTAAATTTCATACCTAGCCTTGTGGTTTCTTCACGCACTTGGTCCACTTGGCCCGATCATGATAGAAATACCGGTCATGACACGAGAATGTAAGGTTAGACCAAGTTCGTGACGTGCGGGTCTTACAGGACGTGTGGTAGTAGTTTTTGGCTGTGTGGTCGACGGATTTTGTGACCCCACGTGCGACCACACGAAGTCAAACTGACTCCGTGATTAGGAAACCTTCCTAATCCGAAGAGGATTTTTTCCTAATCTAAGTAGGACTCTATATGGAGGGTTTTCCTCTATATATAAGACGTCCCTTAGCTTCTTTCATTCTTTTAGAACTCAAACTGAAAGAGAAAGAAAGAGAAGAGGAGGAAGAGAAGGAGAATTGAAGAGGAAGACTAAGAGGAGGAATTTTAGAGAGAACTCTGAATATTCAATAAGTTTAAGGTATGAAAACATTCCCCACATCAGTTGAATACCTAAAATAGATCATGGAGGAGATAGTGATTCAAAGTGAGACCCTAATTATCAAACCATGGACAAATTCTAAGAGATCCATGGAGAGAATCTATTAGGATGATGGATTGTGTAAAATATGAATTTTAAGCCATAGAATAATCATAGGAAGGATCATGATGATAAGTCAATGAATCAAAACATGAAAGAATTGAGTTGGGAGTGAAAAAGTCGACCATCACATGTGTGGTCGCATGATATGCGACCACACGAGGCACATATGATAGACCACACACCCTCGGAAAAGTTCCAGGGAGGGTGTGGTCGCATGTGTGTAGTCGCATGATATGCGACCACACGAGATACACATATCGACCACACGCCCTCGGGAAAGTTCCAAGGAGGGTGTGGTCGCATGTATGGTCGCATGGTATGCAACCATACATAGCGACCACATGCCCTCGGGAAAGTTTCAGGGAGGGTGTGGTCGCATGTATGGTCGCATGATATGCGACCACACACCCTCGGGGAAGTTTCAGGGAGGGTGTGGTCGCATGATATGCGACCACACACCCTGTGGTCGCAGAAATTGAGACCACAGGTGCAGCCGCACCTGCGACCACTCAGCTTTTGGAAGTCTAAATTAATGGAAATAAATTCTAATTTAAAATCTATAAATTTGTTAGGTTTTCAAGTAGTCTAAAAGTGATTTACAAAGCTTGAACGAGGAACAAACATCAACCAAAGGTGAGGGAACAAGACCTAAACTAATTGGTTAATAACAAACTATTTTACTTATTGAGTCCAATGCCATGAATGATTCTATGCTTGTATGCTTGTAATGTGCATTTCACATGTCATCCAATATTCCTGTTATTATTGCTCATGCATATTTAATTCTGTTTATTTATAACATGATGATAATGATGATGTTAGGAATAGACATGTGAATGTATGTGTGTGGTTAGTGTGCTTGATGCGAGTGGAGCATCAGGGGGAAGACGTGACACTGTGGTTCATCCTGGTCACCAGACTCTAGCTCTATCTCTACTCAAGTTTTGTTCACTGACATCGTCGTATCGTCATTACCTTAGCAGAACTATTACATCGTAGGGCATCATGGGAGGTAGTCTCAGACCGCGTAGTCTCTGACTCTGTCGGGGGGCCTTAGCTCTATCTCTATGGACGTATTGAGGGATGTTGGGGTGAGGCCTTGGATACACTGTTTGACATTAGGATTGGTTAGTTGCGAGCCCAGTTTGTAAGCCCTCGCCAATAGGGGCTTACATGTTGGTATGGGTAGGGCATCAGGGGAAGTGTTATGCTGTGTTTGATCCGGACACTTTAGCTCTATCTCTATTCCATGATGGGTGCATGTGGGATGATAATGATGTTTGATCCATTGGGCGGCTTCACACACTCATGTATAGAGGTGCGACGGCCATCAATCTTTTCTATAGCACATTGCAAACTTATAAACCAGACCAAAGATATGAATTGAATGCATGCATATGTTTGTTGCATTGTTTTGTTTGCTCACTGAGCCATGATGTGTGCTCACGAATATTTTTAGTTGATGATGTAGGTCCTACTATGGAAGAATATATGAATGCACCAATGTATGGACATGTTGCTGTGATGGATGTGGAAGCTATGGTGGAGTCGCATGATTCATCGTGCGAGTGCAACTCTTGTGTTTTCGATTAGATTTAGTTGTTGGATTATCAGAACATGTAATTGGTTACTTTATTTTATTTTATGTCTTAAGTCATTTGGAGATAATTGGATAATTAATTATGTTATCACTGTTAGTTACTCAGTTCATTATTATTAAAGACTTCCGCTATTGTTTACTTACTCTGATTATGGTTGTGGTTGTATCTGATTGGAATAAATGGACACGACCTATACGAGATCCTGGTTGAATTGTTGATTCATAGACAATTCATCACACTATTCTGATTAGACCAGAATTGGGGTATGACACAGACTCAAGGTCTAAGGAGTGCATTCTGATGCTTAAGTCGTGAATCCCCGCAAACAGTGAAAGGGGAGCTTGGTAGAAATAGAGTAAATAATAATAATTGTGATGTGATAAGTGATTTGATTTTGGTACGTGAGTCTTTTATATAGTGTTTGATGTGGGTTCCATTTGAGGTTTTGAAGTACAGTTCCGAAATTATTATTGATAGATATGCCTCGAGTTTAAATGTGGATAGACCGATAAGCCCCCAGTTCAAACGGATATGCTCCTAGCGAAGAGACTAACACATCTGATGCTCTATAACAACCACCTATGTGGTGGGTAGCATTTATGCATTAAATGGATTAGTGGAAGAGTGTTAAAAGATGAACTTTGATTGAATTGAGCCCAATATGGGAAGTGATCTCACTAATAAGTACCTTCTAAAGTGTGGATCTTTTAACAACTATGCCTTATTATGAAATGTGCATCAATTGCTTATTAGTTAGTCTTATCTTTAGGGTTGGTCCTGCTCTCAATCTATAAAATGCTAGCAATACCCATTAGTTGCTAACCCTAACAATTCTGGAGAGAATCAAGCATACAAGATCAACCGGATGTGCAAGGTTGTTTTTGAAGGATCATCTTCAAACGGCATGGATCCAAATATGAATTTCTAGTATAATTATACCAACTAACTGTTCTTGTTTTCATGTTCAAACCATGGTCTTTGTATAATTAAATATCCAACAGTAATGAAATAACTGAATGTCATCCATAAAAAAAAAAAAAAAAATATATATATATATATATATATATATATATTACCAACATTGCTCTACTGGAGCAAAACCATGGTTTTAATTCTGTTTCTTTCACAGTGATCTTCCTTCAGCAAAACCAGACGTCGATGTTCAATGATTCATGAAGAATCAACTGAAAAACATTGTGCAAACGACGATAATATTTCTGCGACCGATCCAAATGTTGACCATCTTTCTGCTGAACCCTGGTAAAAAATTAAACGAGAAAATTAAAAAAGCATAATTGTTCTAATTAAGGTTACGAGTTATAGACTATGAATGGACAACTCGTGCATGAATTATCCATAATTCCTCGTATAAGGGTGTGAATCGATATGGTATCGACAATTCAGTATGGTATAAGAAATAAAAGCTTTTATCATTACAGTATGATACCAATAGAAATATGATTTTCCCTTACCATTATCATATTAGTTCAGTATAGTTTTTAGCTAGTATGGAATAAATACAGTTTTAATTTGATACAGGTTTTGGTTTCTAATCGGTTTGAAATATGGTTATGATTCGGTATGAAATCTGATTCTAATTCAATACAAATTACAGTTCTACTGTAATGTGGACCAATGGAGTACATGTATGAAAATGTGAATGTGTGATCTGATATATAAATGGTATATATATAAATCCATGTTATAAATATCATATACAAGTTGAAATCTAAATGGTATGAACTGCTAGTATATCGGTATGAACCATTACCATACTTGATAGAAAACGGTACCAAAAACTTGAATCATTATCATACCAGATAGAAAACGATATGCCAATATCAATATAAATGGTACGATGTTAGTCTTGATATCAAATTGACACCCTTTCAGCTATATTTCTTCTTTTTGATCAACCAAAGGAAAGTCGTCTTTTATTCTCAGTCTCACTAATATGTTCTCCATGATTTGGGTCTTTTCCCTCTTATCATAATAACTACCGGTGGACATCAGGTATGGTCAGGTGTGGGCTGATTTTTCAATTTTAATAAAATACCATTGTCGATTGTGGTTTACAGGATATATGACATTCTATGACATCATGAGTTACTTAATCTTTTTTTTATATTGATATTTGTTGTTCTTATCCTTATTAAAAAAAATAGGGGTTGTTGCAGCTAAAAAATGATCATGAAACATTGATATAAGTGGCATCAATGAAACCTGAGGTTCGAATAATCTAGATGTAACCTATCAATCCAGCAGTCAACAAAAGATCAAAAAAAAATTGAAGAATTTTGTCATGGGGAAGATTCATCCTTGTAGTGTCATCAAGTATCACATGCCAGCTTTTACCAAAAAAAAAAATCACATGCCAGAGAAAGAATTTTGTGCTGAACGAGAGTTTTGCCAACATCACAAAATATGTTGGTAACCTACTCAAAAACCCAACACAAAACCCCTATTGATTCTAATTAATTTGAATATTGGATTAGAATTCCTAAAAATTGTAATCGATTTTTTTTTTTTTTTAATTCAAAGTACATGTTGAGTTTTTTTTTTTCACCACCACTGTCGTCACCACCGATCACCACTACAACTACAACCAGCGCAACTGCCATCGCCTCCACCACCCTCACTGCCGCCACCACTCACCACCCACCACCCACCACCCATGACTCACCACCATTGCCATAACCACCACAGTCGCCACCTCCACCGCCGTCTCCACCACAGCCACCCACCACCACAACCCCCACCACCCACAACCACCACCACTACCCACCACCACCACCACCACCATCACCGCCACCACCACCTATCACCGCCACCATCCACCACCCACCATTGTCCACCACCACCACCACCCTTCACTATCACTACCATTTTTCTAGACTTCTATTGGGGACATAGTATTTATCAAACGTGTTTTTGTTTCATAAATACTTTGGAATCCATTTCAGAAATTCGTTATCAAACATGTTTTTACTCTCAAATAATTTTGGAGTAGCCTGAAGTAGAATCCAAATTCTGAACCGGAATCTAGAATGTAGAGCAGAAATTTTATCAAACAAGGCCATAACCTATTGTGACATTGGAATCGACTCCTCTCCAGCCGTGGTTTACTCTAGAGACAATCTCCGGTCCTTGTTCAGATGTCTTAGACGATAGAAGATCTAAGGGTTGAGGTGTAATTAAATGTAGAGAAATCAAGCTGAGCACAAATCACCGAATCAAATGAACCTCAAACCCGTTTGAATCCGTAGTGTTGGAACCACTGTCACCAGAACAGTAGTTCTTCCCTTCTCTTCCTCTCTCCCTGCTCTGTCTCTTTCTCTCCCTCCCGTGTGTCTGATCAAATTTAATCTTAGCCAAAGCTAATAATGATATAATAAGTTTTCTCTCTTTTTTATTTTTATTTTTTCTCACCTATTAGGGGGAAATGGCCAATTAATTCCTCTTTTTTTCGTGTGGATTTTATCTACGGGCCCTCTCTTTAAATTGGAGTTCGTCTCCGACGACTCTTGACTGATTGCATTCGGAATCTGATATAGGCATCGGAGTGTCACATGGCTGAGTCGCCCAAACACTTCTGCCTCTCACTATGTGATTGCAGGTCATCCTCATTGCAGATTGATGGAACAATTTCCAACCACAACATCACCTATTTGATTTTTTTTTGCCTTGTCTGTGAGTTCATCTTTTTCCTCACCTACCGCCTATTCTACAATTTTCGAATCCTTATTCTTCTTCCTCTTAACCCATACAGAAACAGTTGGATCTGGAAGTTATACCTTTCCATAACCTAATACTGGAATAAAGATTAAAATTTTCACATAGCTAGTAGTTTATGTATCAATGAAATGCATATCCCACCATCATGAGTTCCAAGTTCTTTCCATTTTCAAACATGCAAGAGAAAGGAGGAGCGAAGTACACAAGATATGTCTGGTGTGTCGAGGTCAATAGTGACTAGAATTTTGCCTTGACGACCCATTAAAATGAAAAAAAAAGAATAAAAAAGAAAGTTCACCAACTGGTTTTGACCTTACTTCTTGAGGCCTGAACCCACCACTTATATCATTCCACTCCCTTCACAAACAAAACAACATATTCTAACTTCACTGCTAGTACAAACCATTATTATTCTGTGGGATTTCAAAACCAATCCAGGGCCATAAATTGTAACTCTAACCCACCCTTAGGGCCAGGGTATCTCAGCCTAAGCTCTGTTCGGACTTAACACGGGTTTGAGTCAACAAAACTTGCACCCTTAATACAACCCTAGATTGGGAGTTCGCCACTTATCGACATCTAATCGATGGCAGGACAGTATCCAACCCAAACCACAACTGAAGAGGAGCCGTATCCTCTGAAATTAGTATTTTCGTTCTAAACAATATATGCTTTCTACCCTAATCCATCCATGTCTTAGCTTTTTTAATACCACCACAATGGCCAAATCAACCTCTCACATGATAGAATTGGCCACCGAAAAAGGAGAGGAAAAAAAAGTATATAGGGATACTACTGGAGATATGAACTTACCAACAGGCGTCAATCTCTAGGAGGTATCCGAACGTCTTTCTTTTTTTGAACCAAGTATAGAATTGAAAAGCTATAGTGAGGGGGAGTATGGATCATCCTCGTCCACAAGGTGTGTGTTATCCACTAAACTGGTGTGAAACCCACATCCATAGACCTCGATGAGGTCTCGTGAAGCTATCCGCGTAAAGAAGAGGATCCGGAATAAAAAATTTGGGGGTGGGGTGAAGAAAAAGGGCGGTGTTGGCAATTGGTTACCTTGTCTTTTTGCTCTAGAACATAATTATCCAAGAAGGTTTTGTGCTTGTGCTTGAATTTTCCACTGCGATAGCAAGACACACAAAGGATGTAGGAGTGGCGATCAGATCTTCTTTTGTAGCATTTCTCACAAGCGTAGAACATACCCACAATGAACAACCCACATACATCACATTCCTTATTCCTTGCTATTGTTAGGTAATAGAGAACATTTGCATCTTTTATATCAAGATATCCATCTGAGTTCCTGTCCAACGGGGAGAAATGTTCAAGTTTGAGGCCTTTCTTCTTGAGTTTCTTCTTCTTGTAGAACCTCTCATACTCTTGGTAACTCACTTTTCCATCACCATTTTTGTCGAGCTTCCTGAAGATTTTTTTAGCTTTCTTTGCTTCCTTTGGTTTAGCCTTGTAATAGGCATCGGCGGCATCACGGATTTCCTCCATCCTTCTCTTTCTCTGTAAAACTGAAGCCTTGTCCTGTATATACATGTAGCTACACTCAAAAGGGTCTATCAAGTGTGTACAGAAGAAAATAGGATTCACATCGTCTCCTGGTTCTAAGAGGATGCGATAGCCTTACCCGGATGGTCGCCACGTGACTTTCAGGTGAATCAAAGACCCACGTCCGAGCTAACATTCCCTCGCCCGCTTCGGCTTGTCGACTGGACGTGGGTCTCGAGATTCACCCGAGAGCCACATGTCGACCATCCGGGTAAGACTGCCGCTGTCCTCTCAGTGGTGGTTCTAGGAGAAGGGGATGCGGATCCAAGAAAATAGCCCCAACAATCCCTAACACAAGTGATAATATTATGTAAAAATTTTATTC